>JASPKZ010010245.1:0-600000 GCA_030220185.1 Diploptera punctata
ATAACAATAATAATAAAAAATAATAATGATAATACTATAAATAATAATATAACTAAGATAAGAATAATAATAATAATAATATAAATACTACTCACTACTACTACTACAATAAGAATAATAATAATAAAAAACTATGACTACTAATACTTCATAATATGATAATAATAATAAATAATAATAATAATAAAATAATCATAAGATAAATACTACTACTACTAAATAATAATAATAATAATAATCATAATACTATAATAATGAATCTTGAGAGATTTCCGAGCCGTGGCGCAGACTACCGACGGGACGTGGCGCTGGTTCGAGTCCTCCATGGGGGAAGAAATTTTCTCTGGTATTTCGGGCCAGTATGGGACCGGTGCCCACCCTATCATCGTGAGGCAATTGGGTAGCTACAAATAAGTAGCGGTTTCCAGGTTGAGGAACCAGCTATAACGGCTGGGGGACTCGCCATGCGAACCACATGTCACCCCTACACTGGCTGTTGAATCATCTACTACCTCTGTGATTGACACATGTGGATGTGAAGGGCCAGCAGCCGGCTGGTTAAAGGACAACCGCTGAAAAGTGGAAAGACCCTCAATCGGAATCGGATCGGAAGATTTCCGGGCTGTAGGCCGTGGTCTCGAGGCTTGAAGTTCCCCGACCGTTTCCTCCCCGTTTCGGTTGTCTCAAGACAATCCTTTATGATGCCAGCCAGTCTTCGGCGAACGGCAGGGTCACTTCGAGTCCTCGAGAACCACGGCCTACAGCCCGGAAATGTTCAAGATCATCATAACAACTCCGGCCGTGAAAACCTAAGTCAATACAACAACAATAATAATAATAATAATAATAATAATAATACTATTTTTATTAGGAATATTCCACAATATAGTGTTTCTCCTTCAACCCAAAGTGATCTGTCGCAATAGGTTTCTGTCGAAAGCATCTTCTTCCCTCAAATTTCTAGCTTCCATACTTCTCCTCACTCCATCTAACGTTCTCTAGGTCTGCCTCTTCCACTTCCTCCATTACGCTTTCCAATCAAGAATCTACTTCCTTCAAATCATGGTTAATGTTATTCTCCCACCTCATTATTCGCCTGCCTACTCAAAGCTTTCCCTCTGGTTTTCCTATAAGGAGTTTAAATGCTTATTTCCTTCCATATTTGTGCCACATGTCCTGTCCATCGCAGTCTATGAGGTATTATTATTATTATTATTATTATTATTATTATTATTATTATTATTATTATTATTATTATTATTTGGTGTCCCTACAGATATATGTTTACATTGTATTTATATTTTGTTTGACATGCATTTCCTGTCTAAATTTACTAAGTAAATTTCTTATTATAATAGGCCATCATTATTGTCTATCGCTGTGGTCTCAAGGTAGCGTGCTGCCTGCCTTGTGTCGCAGCGGGCCCGGGTTCAATTTCCAGTCGGGACAAGCTTCTTTGGTGAGGTTTTTTCCGGGGTTTTTCCTCACCTGTAAGACAAATGTCAGGAAACTTTGAGGCCTAAACGGTCCACGATCATCATCATCATCATCCCCGGTGTGGAAAGCAACGGGAAGCTACCACACTTAAAACTCCTTAGTAAAGCTGCAAGCATAGCATGAAAATACTATGTTTGAAGTGAAAGACCTGCTCTAGGACAGGACACTATAGAATAGAATGCTATTATTATGTGAAATTTGATTTGATAATAGTTTACCAATATAAAATTTGATTTGATGACCGATAAGAAACCAGAAAAAAATTCACTGAAATTAGTCCGTATTGGGGTTTGAATCTAAAACCTTCCGTTTTGAAAATCAAATACTATCTTTTGAGTTAACTGGTTCGGTAGAAAAAATTATGAAGAAAACAAATGATAGGAGGATAATTAGAGAAAATAGGTTATAGACCTTCCACTAATTTATATAAAAAAGTAAAGTGATCCCACAACAGGCCCGGAGGCCCTTGGGGTAGTACGAGGTTAAGGCTCCCACTTTTTCTAGACAATCGGCACTTTATGTCAGCCGGGTTGTCAGCCCTGCGTGAAGGCCGCCTTTACCCCCAGAACAAGCGTCTGGTACTCATTTCCGTTAGAGGCTGAGTCGACCCCCAGGGTCATAGTGCCGCCAGAGGGTTTGGGTCAGTTTAAAAATCCTGACCCCAACGGAACTTGAACCCTCGACCCTCCGGCTTGTAGCTCAGTGCCTTAACCACTACGCTACGGCGTGCCCCTATATAACACTATGTAATACCCGGCTTGCGCTGCTACGCCAAAATAAATGAAAATTAAGGTGCTTTTATGTTTAGTTGAATAAGAAGAGAAAAATAATTATAAATTTATATTTTTTAGATATCTCGTGCTGATTACCCGGCGTTGCCCGGGAAACTACTTATCCCGATGTTCTTGACATAAATGAGCTGAAATACGAAAATTAATATGTTTTATGTTTAGTTAAATAAGTGTAGAGCAAAATTTATATCGTAACTTTTTTTGGTACCCCGTGCTGTTCACCGGCGTTTCCCCTAGAATCTACTCATCCCGATCTTCTTGGCATAAATGAGCTGAAATATGAAAATTAATAATAATAATAATAATAATAATAATAATAATAATAATAATAATAATAGCTTTATTTTACCTGGCAGAGTTAAGGCCTTAAGGCCTTGTCTATCACTCAACCAGGTTTAAAAAAATACAAACAAAAAAATAGTCTTAAATCTAAATAACAATATATATATATATATATATATATATATAAACGATTACAAGTTATGAATACAATACAATTAATATTTATAATGTATTTTGATTTACTCTAAATTTAACGAATTAAATATATAATATGTACAATATATATAAAAAACGAGGAAAAGATTAATGACATAGTATAAAATTAAATAAATAGAGAAAAATGAATTATTAGACAACAGGTAACTGTATAAGCGTGACTTAAAGGTACCAAGTGTGCGGCAACCCCTGATGTCTTGAGGAAGGAGATTCCGGAGCGGGCAGAGGCTACTGTGAAGGAAGTAGAATAGGAGGAAGTGTACTTCTTATGATTAGTTGAATAAGTAAAATGAAAAATAATTGTAAATGTATATCGTAATTATTTTAAGATTCCCCGTGCTGATTATCCGGTGTTGCCCGTGAATCTGCTTATCTCGATCTTCCTGGTACAAATGAGCTAAAGACAAAATTCGTTATTGTGAGTTATCATGTGCTGCTATGCTTGCACAGGAATCTACGTACTTGTCTCAATCTTCTTGGTACCAATGAAAGACAAAAATGGTTATTGTGAGTTATCCGTAAGAGATAAACATATGCTGTCGCGGACTTTTTTTGTAGAGCTTTTTGAGATATTCAATTTTGTGTACATTAATTTTATGTGTTTGTTATAGTTAGGCAGCGTAAGCCGTTTATGCGCCAAAGAACTACTTTTTCACGTTTTCCACTACAAAGGGCGATTTTTAAGGGCGTAGGAGTTGAGTATCACAACTCTCTTTTAGCCTATGTTCATCCCGGGAATCTCCTGAACATTTTGCAAAATGCCCCATCACAATTGGATCAACGGTATGGCCGCGCATAAAGTACAAACAAACAAACAAACAAACATTAATTTTTATATATTAGATTACTAAAAATTACATGGAAACTTCTTGTAGGAAAGCCAGAAGGAAAACGGCCAGTTGGTAGACCAAGAATGAGGTGGGAGAACAACATTAACTATGATTTGAGGGAAGTAGATTATACAGGGAATGATTGGAAAGCATTAGCTCAGGATAGGAATGTATAGAGAGCTTATGTCCGCGCGGTCATGAACCTACGGGTTCGATAGTGTCAGTAAGTAAGTAAGATTACTAAAAATTCCTGTAGTTTGATTTAGTTCCTTTCTGCATTAACTGAATCTTTAAAAATCAAACTTTGGAAGCAAGGGGAATTAAACAGACATGGCAGAATAAAAAAAATCAACATACTTAAAGAAAAATGACTTCTATTTTAACATTGACAGTTTTTATAGTACAAAAGGCTAACTTTTGTATAGAGGATCAGAAATTGTAAAGCAAGTTGAGGGGGGAAACAGTGATGCCAAGTGTTTCTCGCTGCTCCCGGCTAGTTGTTATGTTGTACATCTGTTAGAATCCAAAAAAGGAAATCACAGTTTCCATAATTTCCATGTTATTATCCATGAAACCCTGCGGCTGACGTTTAGCTTCTCTTTCCTAAATATATATATTCGAATCATCTGATTATGAAACAGGCTTAGCATATTATCCCGTTGGAAATATGTACAGTGTAGGCATCTAAATTCTTTTGTAATGGAAAGAAAGCATGTACTTTAGTAAATAACTGCAAATCCTATTCGTATAAAATGGCAAGGGAAAATTATGCTAAACATTTATAACTAACTAACTCACTGGTACTATCGAACCCATAGGATCATGGCCTCGCGGACATAAGCTTTCCATACATCCCTATATCGATCTAATCACAGTAGGTGTCGTCCTCATCTAGGTTATTTTTCTTCTCCTTCTTCTTCTTCACTTCATGGGCTAGGCTAATTACCTGTTCCGCCTCTCAGTTGTTCTGTCCATCTTTTCACTGGCCTTCCTACATTCCTTGAACCTCTTGGCTTGTAGTTAAATGCTGCTTTTGGCAATCTTGTCACAATCGTTCTCTCTACGTGTTTAAACTATTTATCTCTATATTATTTGATTTTATCATTCAATGGTTATATATTTAACTAGTCCACCGCTGTGGCCTCGAGGTAGCGTGCTGCCTTGTCACGCAGCGATCCCCGCTCGGGACAGTTTTTCTGGGTGAGGTTTTTATCGAGGTTTTTCCGCACCTTTAAGACAAATGTTAAGAAAACTTTAATGCCCAAACGGTCCCCGAAATCATATGGCCATCATTATCATCATCCTTCAACGGTGTGGGAAGCAACGGGAATCTATCACACCGACAATTCCCTAGTAAAGCTGCAAAGCATAGCATGAAAATGATTGCAGTGAAAGACCTGCCCTCGGGCAGAATTACTATGAATGGATATATATATATATATATATATATATATATATATATATATATATATATATATATATATATATATATATCTTATAATTAAATGTTTAACATTGAGCAATGCAGGCTTAATATGACATCTCGCGACATCTAGTAATAATGGAGAATATAATACATATATAAGAAAAATAAGTGTTTGAATTGGATTCGCCTGGTGGTGTAATGGATATCACGCTGAGGTACAAACTCAGAGATCCGGGTTCGAATCCCGTCCAGGCATTTATTTTTTCTTATCATACCATATATATGTGTGTATATATATATATATATATATTGGGGCACGCCGTAGCGTAGTGGTTTAGGCACTGAGCTACAAGCCGGAGGGTCGAGGGCTCAAGTCCCGTTGGGGTCCGGATTTTTAAACTGACCCAAACCCTCTGGCCCTGGGGTCGACTCAGCCCCTAACGGAAATGAGTACCAGACGCTTGTTCTGGGGGTAAAGGCGGCCGTCACGCATGGCTGACAACCCGGCTGACATCAAGTGCCGATTGTCTAGAAAAAGTGGCAGCCTTAACTTCCTACTACACCAAGGGTCTTCGGGTCTGTTGTGGGATCACTTTACTTTACTTTACTATATATATGTTGGATACGATCTTAACAAAATATTTAAATCAGTTTAGCTCGGGGTTTATTCCCTCTAATCCCTAATATGTTGGTAAACATTTAAGTATCCAAACGTCAGTCTAGAGAATTTTAGCAATTTTTTTTTAAATCAATAGGTTCAGGAAAAACCTCAATAAAAGCGACTCCGTGCTAATTTTATTCGTTTTGCCTTGAGCGCAATTTGCGTTTAGGGGTGTACAACCCCTGTAAGCTGCTTTAATTACTCTGCGGTTAGAGGGCGGTCCAGTTGACCTTCCAGTTGCTGTATCACCCCTCAGTCGACCCTCAGCTACTCCAGTAACACAAATTATTATCAACCCTTCTCTGCCTATTCATTATTCACATTACCATCGCATTTTCAAGCTGTTTCACGATCACACGATGATTCCACCACAATATATCTTAATTTTCATCTCCATATTTGCCCTGTGACAAGCAAATTTATTTTATTTATTTACTAGCAAATACACGGCGTGCGCTGCTACGCATAAATGGATGAAAATTAATATGCTTTTATGTATAGTTGAATAAGTGAAAGGGAAAATAATTATAAATTTATATTTTTAGATCCCCCGTGCCGATTACCCGGCGTTGCCCGGGAAATCTACTTATCTCGATTTTCTTGACACAAATGAGCAGAAATACGAAAATTAATCTGTTTTATGTTTAGTTAAATAAGTAAGAGGAAAGATTAATATTATAATTATTTTTAGATATCCCGTGCTGTTTACCCGGCGTTGTCCGGGAATCTACTCATCTCGATCTTCTTGGCATAAATGAGCTGAAAGACAAACATGAGTGCACTTCTTATCATTAGTTGAATAAGTAAAATGAAAAATAATTGTAAGTGTATATCGTAACTATTTTAAGATTTCCCGTGCTGATTACCCGGTGTTGCCCGGGAATCTACTTATCTCGATCTTCTTGGCATCAATGAAAGACAAAAATGGTTATTGTGAGTTATCTGTAAGAGATAAACATGTGCTGTCGCGGATTTTTTTGTAGAGATTTTTGATATATTCAATTCTGTGCACTTTAATTTTGTGTATTTGTTATGGGTTGGGAAGCGTAAGCCATTTAACCATCTAAAGAGCTACTTTTTTCATGTTTTCCACTACAAAGGGCGATTTTTAAGGGTGTAGGAGTTGAGTATGACAACTCTCTTATAGCCTATGTTCATCCCGGGAAATCTCCTGAACATTTTGCAAAGAGCCCCATCACAATCGGATAAACGGTATGGCCGCGCATAAAGTACAAACAAACAAACATTAATTTCTATATATTAGCCTGATAGAGTTAAGACCATGTGGCCTTCTCTTCCGCTCACCAGGGCAAACATATATCATATCAGAATATAACACTCACCATTAAATGCAGGATAGATGACTACCAAAGGGTGTCTATACATGGAAAATTAAAAGAAGGAGCAGAAAAGGAAGACCAAGAACAACCTGGAAGAATAACATTCAGAACTCAATGAGGAAATTTGGTGCTTCGGTTGAAGACACAGAGGACGATAGAGAACTTTAATTAAGGGAAATATGTGAAGGTGTATTACAAACTGGTTACACTGAGCAACAAAAAATAAACTCTCTTTTTTGTCTGAGAAAGAAAAATATGTGATTCTGATAGTATTTTTTCTCCTGAATTCAAATATGATATCGGTTCTTCTCCATCACGCAAGGTTTCCGAGAGACAGGAATTTATAATTTCAAGCACTTTAATATTTTCTACATTCGTAACTACACAATATTCGAACATTCGGACTCGTCTAGAAAGTAAAAAATGACGATTTTCTGCTATATTTCGCCTGTGGAGCATCCATCTTGATGATCCAACAATAATCGACCAGCATATTAGGATTCCATTTGCCTTGATATCTCTTTTACATAGCTAAAATCTCCCGAGTTAGCTCATTTGGTTTTATTTTACAATGAACAAATGGACGAAAAATAATTTATATAAAAAATATTTATTTAAATCCATTAATTGAATTTGAGATAAAAAACTGTGGATGATGGAAAAATTCCGAATACATATTTGAAAACACGATAAAAAACTGCATTAAGTACAACTATTGGTACTCATGAGACAAAAATCATGTTGACCAGTGTTATCTGCAAGTCCGTAGCCATTTATATAGTTTTTAAAACACTTGTTACTTAATAAGATTAACTCAATGAGTAGGGGAATCCTCAAAATGAACCTTTCTGTTAAATCTTCATAAGTAATGCCACGAGTGATTTCCAAATTATCCATAAATTCACGACTCACGAAGTGAGTCGTGAATTTATCTAGAGAATTTGGAAATCAAGAGTGGAATTTGTTAGGACTATTTAACGAATAAAATTAAGCTGTTTACTCACAAATCATTGTTTAGCTATAGTTATTTTAAAATATTTATATATTTAATGTAAACGGCGATGTTTGAAAACAAATCAGAAATGTGAGGTTATGTTCATTTACTGCTGCTTGATCATGTTATTTATTGCCAAATTTATTTCATTCATAGTAATTCTGCCCGAAGGCAGGTCCTTCACTGCAATCACAGCACTTTTCATGCTATGCTTGCAGCTTTACTAGGGAATTGTGTAGGTGTGGTAGCTTCCCGTTGCTTTCCACACCGGTGAAGGATGATGATGATAATGATAATGGTAAGGATGATAATGATGATGGGCATATGATTTCGGGGACCGTTTGGGCCTTAAAGTTTTCCTGACATTTGTCTTACAGGTGAGGAAAAACCCCGATAAAAAACTCACCCAGAAAAACTGCCCGGGGATCGAACCCGGGCCCGCTGCGTGACAAGGCAGCACGCTACCTCGAGACCACAGCGGTGGACGCTATTGCCAAATAAGATCGCAATATTGTAAGAGTGCACCCAAGTGGAGAAATAATGAAACACATCAAACTATATATCATAATCAACATTACGGGTTATTCATTTATTTTTTTAGTAAACACTCAGTAAAATCAAGGAATCTTTTCATTATTTGCTATATTCAATGCAAATGTTGGAGAAAAATAATGCTTTGACCTGTTCAGAACATTAAAAAGGAGGAGCTTTCTTTATCACAAAATCAGGAGCTGATAAAGAGAAATCGATAAAGAGTGAGGTGAAACAAGACTGGCATTGGTTGTAAAACAAGATTCATTGAAACGTGATTGGTCATTGACTAGCATTTGTGGCATGAGTTAAATAGTCATAAGTAATGCCACGAGTGATTTCCAAATTATCCATAAATTCACGACTCACGAAGTGAGGAGTGAATTTATCTAGAGAATTTGGAAATCAAGAGTGACATTTGTTAGGACTATTTAACGAATAAAATTAAGCCGTTTACTCACAAATCATTGTTTAACTATAGTCATTTTAAAATATTTATATATTTAATGTAAACGGCGATGTTTGAAAACAAATCAGAAATGTGAGGTTATGTTCATTCACTGCTGCTTGATCATATTATTTATTGCCAAATAAGATCGCAATATTGTAAGAGTGCACCCAAGTGGAGAAATAATGAAACACATCAAACTATATATCATAATCAACATTACGGGTTATTCATTTATTTTTTTAGTAAACACTCAGTAAAATCAAGGAATCTTTTCATTATTTGCTATATTTAATGCAAATGTTGGAGAAAAATAATGCTTTGACCTGTTCAGAACATTTAAAAAGGAGGAGCTTTCTTTATCACAAAATCAGGAGCTGATAAAGAGAAATCTATAAAGAGTGAGGTGAAACAAGACTGGCATTGGTTGTAAAACAAGATTCATTGAAACGTGATTGGTCATTGACTAGCATTTGTGGCATGAGTTAAATAGTCATAAGTAATGCCACGAGTGATTTCCAAATTATCCATAAATTCACGACTCACGAAGTGAGGAGTGAATTTATCTAGAGAATTTGGAAATCAAGAGTGGCATTTGTTAGGACTATTTAACGAATAAAACTAAGCCGTTTACTCACAAATCATTGTTTAACTATAGTCATTTTAAAATATTTATATATTTAATGTAAACGGCGATGTTTGAAAACAAATCAGAAATGTGAGGTTATGTTCATTCACTGCTGCTTGATCATATTATTTATTGCCAAATAAGATCACAATATTGTAAGAGTGCACCCAAGTGGAGAAATAATGAAACACATCAAACTATATATCATAATCAACATTACGGGTTATTCATTTATTTTTTTAGTAAACAACTTAGTAAAATAAAGGAATCTTTTCATTATTTGCTATATTTAATGTATTTGTTGGAGAAAAATAATGCTTTGACCTGTTTAGAACATTAAAAAGGAGGAGCTTTCTTTATCACAAAAGCAGGAGCTGATAAAGAGAAATCGATAAAGAGTGAGGTGAAACACGACTGGCATTGGTTGTAAAACAAGATTCATTGAAACGTGATTGGTCATTGACTAGCATTTGTGGCATGAGTTAAATAATAGTCTTTATAAACCACCTGTGCTGTGATTTTTGTAGGAGGCTGCGAGGGCAAAATTCACAGTTCGTATCTATAATAAACAATCGTGAAATGGAAAATTTGCTGTAAAATTCTTGTAAATGTCAATCAAACGTGGAATTATGTGCTTCCAGTGCCCATTTATTGTGAAAATGACTGAAGTCTGGCAACAGAATCCAATTGTTAGGTGTCCAGTTGTTTTTGACACAAATACAAATATTTTCACATAGTTGAGTGGCAGAAACGTAAACTCAATCTGCTATTGGTGGTTACTTTAAAATGTAATGTGAAAGTGTCAGATAAAAAAATACATCCCCTGGTGCCTCCTGCTGGGCGTGGTTCTCAGGTCAACTCACTTCTTCCTGGGGGAGGATACAAATATTTTAGTGAACACCAGGGTGCTGTGGGAATGTGGTTATCCTCACCCTTATACTTGTTTTTCAACTTGGGGTTCGTGGACCTCAGTTGTGTTTCCTACTTTTACAAGTACAGAAATTTTATAAAGAATATTTCTTTGATTTCTCAATCAACATCATCATCTTCACGGTAGGTTCTCGGCCTGTTCGGCTCTCAGAATTCATCTTCCCATCGTCTTCTAGGACGTCCCACATCTCTATAGCCTTGAGGTTGGTACAACAGTGCTTATATTGTTAGCCTAGAAGAGTCCATTCTTAAAATATCTTCATGCCAATTTTGTTTAAAGCTCTATATTTTTTTTCATTTAGATTAAACATTTTGAGTTCTTGCCTAATTGTTTCATTAGGAATATGGTCTCTTAGAGTATATCCTGCAACGTGTCTGAGGAACTTCATCTCTGATGTTTCTAGTAATCTTCTGTCTGATCTATTTATGACCCAATTTTCTGATCCATACGTCATAATGGGAACTGCCATTACTTTATAAAAATTTAGCATAGTTTCTTTTGTTGTTTTTGTTTGTAGTGTTCTTTTAATAGTCCCACACATACTTTGAAATTTATATATATATTTTTTCATGAGTAAGGAGAGATATCCATTGTTAGCAAAAAATTATCAAACAAGAGGAAGACGTGATGTTGGAAGACCTAGAAGACGTTGGGCTGATGCATTATGAAGTCGGAACGGGCAATTGCCTAATCCCTGGAGTGATGATGATGATGATGATGATTTTTTCATGTATATCATTTTCCCAATTATAAGAGATCTGACATCCTAAAAATTTAAAACGCTGTACTTGTTCGATAATTTAATCGTTCAAAATGCATATTTTCCCCGAAAGGCCATTGTTTTCTTCCTTGAAATCTTGGATTAATCAATATAGTTCTTTTTTTTCTACTTCTATCACTAGTTTTCACTATTTGTTTTAATTACAGATATTTCCGGACCACATTCTTTTGAAATAGCATATAACTTACTCATAAAAAGGTAAAGGTAAAGTGATTCCTCTACAAGCCTCAGGAGGCCCTTGGGGTAGAAAGAGGTTAAGGCTCCCACTTTTTCTTGACAATCGGCACTTGGTGTCAGCCGGGTTGTCAGCCCTGCGTGACGGCCGCCTTTACCCCAGAACAAGCGTCTGGTACTCATTTCAGTTAGAGGCTGAGTCGACCCCAGGGCCATAGTGCCGCCAGAAGGTTTGGGTCAGTTTAAAAATCCTGACCCCGCCGAGACTCGAACCCTCGACCTTCCGGCTTGTAGCGCAGTGCCTTAACCACTACGCTACGGCGTAACTTACTCATAGCATATTGCAATTATCTACTGTATCAGTAATTACTCTAAAATCAAAAGTTTTAGCTTTCCGAGAATATGAGCCACTAAGAGTAAAAATTCAATTAGAGAATAAAACAACAGAACAGGTGAGCAATTTTAATTAATTGGGATACAATGTGTCATATAGAAAAAGTGAAGACATTGGAAACGAAATAAATATATTTAATTATATGTATGGCACCATAAAACGAAGTTTCAAAGGAACTAGAAAGGAGATAAGTTTAAAATTTTATAAAACAATGAGGCTCCAACACTACTATACGGATCGGAACACTGGGTCTTAACCAAAACCAGGAACGAAGAATAGAAACGTCAGAAATGATGTTTCTGAGGAGTGTATACAATAACAGATCGAAAACGAAATGAAAATATACGAAATGAATTAAATATATTCAAACTATTAGATAGAATTGCACAATACAGAGATTAATGGATGGACCACATCAATAGAATAGATAACAATAGCAATCCGAAACAGATTCTTCATTGCAAACCACTAGGACGAAGAAATGTTGGAAGACCCATAAAAGATGGATAGACACCAATTCTAGCATGAGATCGGAACAGATCAGCAGGTCTAATCCTTGAAGCTGCTGCTGCTGATGATCAGCAATTACCACTTGATCGTCCGCAAATAATACAATATCAACAATGTTGTTGTTTGTTTTAAAATGGGTTTTTAAACATTCTTCGAGTAATTTACAATGTCAATAAATCTATATGTAAATAGGTAAAGACAAAACAGTTCAATACCTTTTTTTTTCCCTCCGTTTATGAACCGATTTAGATTTTTTTGTTTAATAGCTATTGACAAACTTTAGTATTATCATAAGTAAAGCCACGAGTGATTTCCAAATCCTCTAGATAAATTGGAAATCAAGAGTGGCATTTGTTAGGAGTATTTAGCGAATAAAATTAATCTGTTTACTGAAAAGTTGTTATTTAAATATATTTACTCAAATATTTATATATTTAAAGTAATCGGTGATGTTGAAAACAAATTAGAAATGTGAGGTTATGTATATTCACTGCAACTTGATCATATTATTTATTACCAAATAGGTTCACAATATTGTAAGAATGCCTCCACATGGAGAAATAATGAAACTGTATATTATAATCAACATTGTAAGTTATTCATTTATTTTTTTTAGTAAACAACTCTGTACAATCAAGGAATCTGTTCATTATTTGCTATATTCAGTGTATTTGTTGGGAAAAAAAATGCTCTGAGCTGTTCAGAATATTAAGAAGGAGGAGCTTTCTTTATCAAAAAGGCAGGAGCTGATAAAGAGAAATTGAAAAAGGGCGAGGCGAAACACGATTGTCATTGGTTGTAAAACAAAATTCATTGAAACGTGATTGGTCTTCCCATTTGGGGGTATGAGTTAAATAGTCAATAAAAATATTTTGTAAAGTTTCCCCCCCACCTTCAAAGCCTTTATTTATAAGTATCAATTCGTCATACTTCGCGCTCCTTACGTCTACAATCTACAATATTTCTACAATCCTCAGTACAGTCCATTATATCTGTTACATATCGTTTTTATATCACCATAATATTCATTGTCTGTATCTTATGCTCGGCAAAGAATGGTTTCACTCTATCATTATACTATCATATAAACAACAACAAACGAAACGGGAAGAAGAAGAAATGTAAAGAACAAAACAAAAGAGAAAATGTGATCCATCAAATGAATGTTAAAACAAAATAATACTAAACTTAAGGTGTCAGTTAATCCATTTCATATATGTATATATATATATATATATATATATATATTTTCCACCGCTGTGGTCTCGAGGTAGCGTGCTGCCTTGACACGCAGCCGGTCCGGGTTCGATCCCCGGTCGGGGCAGTTTTTCTAGGTGAGGTTTTTAGCGGGTTTTTCCTCACCTGTAAGACAAATGACAGGAAAATTTTAAGGCCCAAACAGTCCCCGAAATCATATGGCCATCATCCTTATCATCCTTCACCGGTGTGGAAAGCAACGGGAAGCTACCACACCTGCAATCCCCTAGTAAAGCTGCAAGCATAGCACAAAAATGCTATGATTGCAGTGAAGGACCTGCCTTCGGGCAGAATTACTATATATATACTAGCGGAGTTTCGTTGTGAAACATCGAAATTTTCACTTTAGATGAACTTCTACACCTAATGGTTTTAGAGGATCCAATTGTTAAACTAAACCATCGAGGGATCCAATCAGACACACAAAAAAATTAATCACTATCGATCCAGTCGTTTAGGAGGAGTTCAGTGACAAACACACGTACAGAAGAATTTTATATACAGTATCAATTTAGAGGTTCTGGGTTCAAATCCCGGTTCAGGTGTTTATTTTTCTTTTCATTTTACTTTTCAATATATATATATATAAAGTGATCCTACAACAGACCCGGAGGCCCTTGGGGTAGTAGGAAGTTAAGGTTCCCACTTTTTTCTAGACAATCGGCACTTTACGTCAGCTGGATTGTTAGCACTGCGTGACGGCCGCCTTTACCCCAGAACAAGCGTCTGGTACTCATTTCCGTTAGAGGCTGAGTCGACCCCAGGGCCATAGTGCCGCCAGAGGGTTTGGGTCAGTTTAAAAATCCTGACCGCAACGGGACTTGAACCCTCGACCCTCCGGCTTGTAG
Source organism: Diploptera punctata (assembly GCA_030220185.1). Lineage (NCBI taxonomy): Eukaryota > Metazoa > Arthropoda > Insecta > Blattodea > Blaberidae > Diploptera > Diploptera punctata. The sequence goes on from JASPKZ010010245.1 coordinate 14,540, forward strand.
CTCAATGCCTTAACCACTACGCTACGGCGTGCCCCTATGTATATATATATATAGGCTCAATTCTGGAAATGCGTGCTATTATGCATTACAGAGACTCTTGATGTCCCAACTCCTTTCAAAAAACGTTAAACTGAAAATAGATACAACTATTATTCTACCAGTTATATTATACGGATGCGAAACATGGACTCTTACTTTAAGGGAGGAAAGGAGATTACGAGTATTCGAGATTAAAGTTCTTAGAACATTTTTTGGACCAAAGAGAGACGAAGAGACAGGTGAATGGAGAATACTACATAACAGTGAGCTACATAGTCTTTATAGGAAGCCAGATATAATAAGAATGGTCAATTCTCGTAGACTGTGCTGGACAGGGCATGTGGCACGAATGGGAGATGGAAGAGGTGCATGGAAGCTTCTTGTAGGAAAACCAGAGGGAAATCGCCCAGTTGGTAGACCAAGAATGAGGTTTGAGTATAAACATTAACTATGATTTGAGGGAAGTAGATTATACAGAGGATGATTGGAAAACATTAGCTGATGATAGGGATATATGGAGAGCTTATGTCCGCGCGGCCATGAACCTACGGGTTTTAATTCTAAAACGTCCAGTAAAGTAAAGTGATCCCACAACAGGCCCGGAGGCCCTTGGGGTAGTAGGAGGTTAAGGTCCCCACTTTTTCTAGACAATCGGCACTTTATGTCAGCGGGATTGTCAGCCCTGCGTGACGGCCGCCTTTACCCCTAGAACAAGCGTCTGGTACTCATTTCCGTTAGAGGCTGAGTCGACCCCAGGGCCATAGTGCCGCCAGAGGGTTTGGGTCAGTTTAAAAATCCTGACCCCAACGGGACTTGAACCCTCGACCCTCCTTGTAGCTCAGTGCCTTAACCACTACGCTACGGCGTGTCCCAAACCATCCAGTACAATGTCAAATAAAATAAAATACTGATCGAACACTGGTGTATTAAAAAGTGCTGGTGACAGTGAACACCTTGAGATGATAGAAAAATAACCATAGATTGCAGTGAGAGTAGAAGAATACATATTTTCAGAGCCATATCTACAGGACTGATACTTTCCTGCTGAAAGTTGCATAGAGGTATGATATTTGAATACGAGGCGTAGAGACAAACGGAAACAAAATGAAGTCACTTTCACTGCGTTGTGCTAAACATCTGGTGGTGTTAATGTAATTTTCGTGTTTACTTGTAACACAACCCGAGTCACCATCATACAATGCAAGTGATTCCTCACAAATTTCAGGTGTGGATGTTCTGCCGCCCCCACAAACCCGCAGAATAAGCTATGATTCACAGAGATATACGCAGTACCGTTATATTGCATGCATAATAATACAACATTCCAACTAACTTTACTACCAACCCAATTAAAATAACGCTATTTTACGCTTACTTACTTACTTACTCACTAGCACTATCGAACCCGTAAGTTCATGGCCGCGCGGACATAAGCTCTCCATACACCCCTATCCTGAACTAATGTTTTCCAATCATTCCCTGTATAATATATTTCCCTCAAATCATAGTTAATGTTATTCTCCCACCTCATTCTTGGTCTACCAACTGGGCGTTTTCCCTCTGGCTTTCCTACAAGAAGCTTCCATGCAAGTCTTTCATTCCCCATACGTGCAACATGTCCTGCCCATCGCAGTCTACGAGACTTAACTGCTCTTATTATATCTGGCTTCCTATAAAGACCATGTAGTTCATTGTTATGTAGTCTTCTCCATTCACATGTATGTTCATCTCTCTTTGGTCCAAACATTTTCCTAAGTACTTTATTCTCAAATACTTGTAATCTTCTTTCCTCCCTTAAAGTAAGAGTCCATGTTTCGCACCCATATAATATAACTGGTAGAATAATAGTTTTATATATTTTCAGTTTAACGTTTTTTGAAAGGAGTTGGGACATCAAGAGTCTCTGCAATGCATAATAGCACGCATTTCCAGAATTGAGCCTATGTTTAATTTCTTTGTGCATCTCATTCCTATTTGTGATTATTGTTCCTAGGTATTTGAATTCAGCCACTTCCTCAAATTTTCCCTCATTTGTCATTAGCTGTCCATTTCCATTATATAATGTATTTCTACGTGTGACCATATATTTAGTTTTATTGATAATTTTCTTCCAGTTCTAATTTCTTAGTGTTACTCAATAGTGTGTGCGTGTTGGCCTTTAGTATCTCCTCGCTATCGGTCAATAATACTACATCATCAGCATAAACTAACAGCTTATTAATACCATTGAGTTGCAAGCCTTCCTCGAATGCTATTTTACGCTAGATTTTTAAATTATTTTTACATTTAATTCTCATATCTACATTTGTTCCAATAAAGGCGTTAAGTCCACAATTAAAGCTTTAAGAATTTAAGGCAGTATTGGTCAACATGATTTTTGTCTCATGAGTACCAATAGTTGTACTTAATGCAGTTTTTTTATTCTGTTTTCAAGTATGTATTCGGAATTTCTCCATCACCCACAGTTTTTTTTATTTCAGTTTCAATTTATGGATTTAGATAATTATTTTTTAATAAACTTTTTTTCGTCCATTTGCCCATTGTAAAATAAAACAAATGAGCTAACTCAGGAGATTTCAGTTATGGAAAAGAGATATCAAGGCAAATAGAATCCCAATATGCTGGCCGATTATTGTTGGACCATCAAGAGGGATGCTCCACAGGCGAAATCTAGCAGAAAATCGTCATTTCTTACTTTCTAGGTGAGTCCGAATGTTCGAATATTGTGTAGTTACGAATGTAGAAAATATTAAAGTGTTTGAAATTATAAATTCCTGTCTCTCGGAAACCTTGCGTGATGGAGAAAGAACAATATCAGATTTGAATTCAGGAGAAAAAATGTTATCAGAATCACATATTTTTCTTTCTTAGACAAAAAAAGTTTATTTTTTGTTGCTCAGTGTAATTTACAGTGTTGTTTTATAGGAGACTTTTCGATAACATAAATATCATCTCCTGCTTTCATTTTGGTACCGACTATTATTGGTAATTATTTTGTACAGAGTACTGTACAAACTGTACAAAACAATTACCAACAATAGTCAGTACCAAAATGAAAGCAGTTGATACTTATGTTATCGAAAGGCCTCCTATAAAACAACACTGCAAATTATTGAGGACGACTGAGATATCAGGTACTGTTTTACAATTCTTAAAGCTTCAACACAGTGACCTCAACGGAGTTTCCTTATGTATTTTAAAAATCTTACGTCCACAATTGTACTTAAGTGAAAAATGGGATTTTGCTTTTACCTCAGGGCCAGAAGAAAAAAGGAAGACCGCGACTGTATTGGGGAAGGATGTGGAGGAGAAAGCCAGAAGGAAAAGAAAAACACGGGGACAGATGTAGGTTTTGGCTGGGAATAGAATGCGCTGGAGTTCCTTAATTGAGGGCATATGGTCTGGATAATGCAACAGGATATTGTAATATCATTAATCTTCTAATATATAAAAATGAATGTTTGTTATTTAATACACAAGTGATCTTCTTGGTGATAAAATATTAAAATATATATGCAGTCAATATGCCCATTTCACCAATTAATGTTTTAAAATGGTCAACAAGTTTCTACAGCCAAGCTGTCATTCTCAAGACCAGATATTGACTGAAGACAAAATTGATAATAAATAAATAAACAAATTCAGTTAAAAACAAACTACGTCACATGACGCAATCATTCATAAGTAAACAATAAAACATAATAAAACTAATCCTCTTTTAAAATATATATACAGTCAATATGCCCATTTCACCAATAAATGTTTAAAATGGTCAACAAGTTTCTACAGCCAAGCTGTCATTCTCAAGACCAGTCAATATCTGGTCTTGAGAATGACAGCTTGGCTGTAGAAACTTGTTGACCATTTTAAACATTTATTGGTGAAATGGGCATATTGACTGTATATATATTTTAATATTGTATCACCAAGAAGATCAATTGTGTATTAATCCTCTTTTGTTTCAATTAAAGAAAAATAATTTTATAAAAATAAGGATAAAATAATGAATAAAGACAAGGGCCCTATTCCGTACAGCGCCCTCTTTTCTTTAATTGAAACAAAAGAGGATTAGTTTTATTATGTTTTATTGTTTACTTATGAATGATTGCGTCATGTGACGTAGTTTGTTTTTAACTGAATTTGTTTATTTATTTATTATCAATTTTGTCTTCAGTCAATATCTGGTCTTGAGAATGACAGCTTGGCTGTAGAAACTTGTTGACCATTTTAAAACATTAATTGGTGAAATAAGCATATTGACTGCATATATATTTGAATGTTTGTTAGTTTATACTTTATGCGCGGCCATACCGTTGATACGATTGTGATGGGACTTTTTGCAAAATGTTAAGGATATTCCCGGGATGAACATAGGCTATAAGAGAGTTGTGACACTCAACTCCTACACCCTTAAAAATCGGCCTTTGTAGTGGAAAACTTAAAAAAAGTAATTCTTTGGACGCATAAATGGCTTACGCTGCCTAAACCATAACACATACACAATATTAATGTACGTACAATTGAATATCTCAAAAAGCTCTACAAAAAGTCCGCGACAGCATATGTTTATCTCTTACGGATAACTCACAATAGCCATTTTTGTATTTCATTGATGCCAACAAGATAGAGACAAGTACGTAGATTCCTTTGCAAGCATAGCAGCACATGGCGGGTATTCTTTAACGTATAACTCACAATAACGAATTTTGTCTTTTAGCTCATTTATGCCAAGAATATTGAGATAAGTAGATTCCCGGGCAACGCCGGTAATTAGTACGGGGAATATTAAAGTAATTACGATATACATTTATAATTATTTTTTTTATATTACTTATTCAACTAAACATAAGAGTACATTAATTTTTGTCTTTCAGCTCATTTATGCCAAAATGATCGGGATGAGTAGATTCCCGGACAACGCCGGGTAAACAGCACGGGGTATCTAAAAATAATTAATATATACATTTCTCCTCTTATTTAACTAAACATAAAACACATTAATTTTCGTATTTCAGCTTATTTATGCCAAAAAGATCGGGATAAGTATATTCCCGGGCAACGCCGGGTAATAAGCCGGAGGTATCTAAAAAATATAAATGTTTAATTATTTTTCCACCTACTTATTCAAATAAACATTTTTTTTTTCAAATGCCCCAGGTTTGTCTTTCGACATTCCTGGTTTCTCTCCTGGCATGGCGTACTTGTAACCCACTTCTGAGGTTGGGCGCCTGGAAGGCGGGGTTGCGTTGCCTCGATTATATGATGGGTGATGATGATAATGGTGCGCCAGGAGAGTCCCTAATCCTAAGCTTATCCTAAGATGAATATGAATGATGATGATTGCGATGGCCATATGATTTCGGGGACCGTTCGGGCCTTAAAGTTTTACTGACATTTGTCTTGCAGGTGAGGAAAAACCCCGATAAAAACCTCACCCAGAAAAACTGTCCCGACCGGGGATCGAACCCGGGCCCACTGCGCGACAAGGCAGCACGCTACCCCGAGACCACAACGGTGGACATTCAACTAAACATAAAAGCACATTAATTTTCATTCATTTAGGCGTAGAAGCGCACGCCGGGTATTAGCTAGTACTTGATAAATGTACATAACCTAATTAATGTATTAAGTAATTGTGTTGTTTTTTTATTTTATTTTAGCTCTCTCAGCGCTGGGGACCCGAGATCGAGTCCCGGTCACTCCATGCAAAATAATTTTAATTTTTTTTATTCTGTACACTTTCTCGATATACTTAGTTTATAATCACTATATAAATTAACTCCAAGCGCTACAGACCTAGAAGGCCCTTGGCCTACCAGTCGGCTGCTGGCCTCGCATCCACATGTGTTAATCAGAGGGAGACGATCATCAGTGTAGGGGTGACATATGGTCAGTATGTCGGGTCCCCCAGCCGTTAAAGTTGGTCTTGTGAACCTGGAGTCGCTACTTATTGTAGCTACCCAAATGCCTCACGATGCTGGGTGGGCGCCTTGTAGTATATCTGGCATAACTTTGCAACAAATTTGTAGAAAGAGAGAGCTGTGCTCACCTCTCTCATCGCACCAGTGTTGGCGGTGTTTCTTCACCAGATGTTAATAGGGTAAGGGGGAACACGAAAACTGACTACAGGGTGGGTTCTTTCTTTTGTATCTGGGTGAAAGCGGTCAAGGATCTGCCCTTACATCTCCGTCTCTCTCTTTGCCAAGTTAAGCCAGATATACAATAGTATTATTTTATTCCTTCAGTCTGGAGTTATTAAATATAATATTTGAAATTGGGTTATTACAGGTGTTCATAGCGAGATGTCTGTATAAAGAGAATGCTAATGTTGGATGGGCAGTGGTTGCGCTCTTGAAACACGAGGAGAGGAACATATTTGTTATTCATCACACTCTGTATTACTTACTTCCGTGTGCGTTAAGGGCCACACCTCTTGTAGAGCCATGATTTACTGACCGTCCCTCTCTCCCCACGTCATATGCATCTGACACCCCACCATGCCACCCTGAAAATATTATACAAGATGGATCGTTCACTACGAGTCAGCGCCTTCGCGTCCGCAGTAATAATAATAATAATAATAATAATAATAATAATAATAATAATAATAATAATAATAATAATAATAATAATAATAATAATAATAATAATAATAATAATAACAATTTTTATTTTATTTAGGAATATTCCACAATACAGTGTTTCTCCTTCAACCCAAAGTGATTTTGTCGCCAGAGGTTCCTATCTAAAGCATCTTCTTCCCTCAAATCTATAGCTTCCATACTTCTCTTCACTCCATCCATCCAAAGTTCTCTAGGCCTGTCTCTTCCACTTCTTCCATTAGCTTTCCAATTAAGGATCTTCTTTGGTATTCTCTCTTCTTGCATTCTTATGAGGTGTCTATACCATTTCAAACGTTTTTCTTCTATTTTTCCTAATTTTTTTTTTCAACTTGCATAATTTCCCTTATTGTGCTGTTTCTGACCTTATTCCTTCTTTAAATTCTTGTCGATGGCCTCTAAAAATCCATTTCTACTGCTAACTGCTTGTTTTCTACCACTGTTCCGGTTACGGACCCATATAATAAAATGCTTTGTAAAAGAACTTGAAATATAATTGTCTTCATTCTGTGTATAATAATAATAATAATAATAATAATAATAATAATAATAATAATAATAATAATGATGATGATGATGATGTGATGATGATGAAAGTTAAAATTTTATGGACATATTAAAGAATTGACTCAAATAGAGTTTCAAAACAAATATTATACTTTTACGAAAATAGAAGTAAAGCACCAGTGGATACTATGATATGGATTGGTGAAGTGATAATAGACATAAAGTTGGCTGGAATTACTCAAGAAGATGTCATAAACAGATATATCTTTAGAATTAAAGTGGACAAGTGACGGGTTGACCAGGAGGACAAACTCAAGAGAAACCAGGGACAAAATGGAAGAAGAGATAAAGAAAGCCCATAGTCAAAAAATGAGGAACATATGGAGTAAAAGGAAATGCATCCAAGTACTTTGCGTAGTTCCAAATGGGCCCAATCGCAATAAAAATAATAATAAACCTGAACAGTAAGTAGACAGCAAGCTCTAAGCACAGAGATGGATTTTTGAAGGCGATCGACAAGAATTTCAGTACAGGATAAAGTCAGAAACAGCACAATAAGGGAAATTATGCAAATTGGAATATATATATATATATATATTAAAAAAAGTAGAAGAAAAGCGTTTGAAATGGCATGGACAGTACATAAGGATGAAAGAGATAGAATATCAAAGAAGATTCTTGATTAGAAAGCTAATGGAAGAAGTGGAAGAAGTAGACCTAGATACAGTTAGATAGGAGCGAGAAGTATAGAAGCTAAAGATTTGAGGGAAGAAGATGCTTTAGACAGGAACCTCTGGCGACAAATCACTTTTGGTTGAAGAGGAAACATTGTAATATTGGGTATTTCTAATAATTGACTAATTCGCTGGCTCTATCGAACCCATAGGTTCATGACCGCGTGGACATCCCTATCCAGAGCTAATGTTCTGCAATCATCCCCTGTATAATCTAAAGTAAAGTGATCCCACAACAGGCCTCAGGAGGCCCTTGGGGTAGTAGGAGGTTAAGGCTGCCACTTTTTTTTAGACAATCGACACTTTATGTCAGCCGGGTTGTCAGCCCTGCGTGACGGCCGCCTTTACCCCCAGAACAAGCGTCTGGTACTCATTTCCTTTAGAGGCTGAGTCGACCCCAGGGCCATAGTGCCGCCAGAGGGTTTGGGTCAGTTTAAAAATCCTGACCCCAACGGGACTTGAACCCTCGACCCTCCGGCTTGTAGCTCAGTGCCTTAACCACTACGCTACGGCGTGCCCCCTGTATAATCTACTTCCCTTAAATAATGGATAATGTTATTCTCTCACCTCATTCTTGATCTACCAACTGGGTGTTTTCTCTCTGGTTTTCCTACAAGAAGCTTCCATGTCCCTCTATGATTCCCATTCGTGCCACATGTCCTGCCATCGCAGTCTTCCAGACTTAACTGTTCTCATTATATCTGGCTTTCTATAAAAACCATGTAATACACTGTTATGTAGTCTTCTCCATTCACCTGTATGTTCATCTCTTTGGTCCAAAAATGTTCCTAAGAACTTTATTCTCAAATACTCGTAATCTCCTTTCCTCCCTAAAGTAAGAGTCCATGTTTCGCATCCATATAATATAACTGGTAGAAAAACAGCTTTATAAATTTTCAGTTTAACGTTTTTTGAAAGGAGTTGTGACGTCAAGAGTATATGTAATACATAATAGCACGCATTTCCAGAATTGAGCCTATGTTTAACTTCTTTGTGCATCTGATTCCTATTTGTGATTATTGCTCCTAGGTATTTGAATTCAGCCACTTCCTCAAAATTTCCCTCATTTGTCATTAGCTGTCCATTTCCATTATATAATGTATTTATATGTTTGACCATATATTTAGTTTTATTGTTATTTACTTCCAGTCCCAATCTTAAGTATCACTCAGATGATGATAATAATAATAATCGGTAGCAACTCGACGACGTTTCTATACCATCAACGTATAAAGCGTCGCACAACAACAACGACAATTAGTAGCATATATTTCTTCTGCTGATGGTGAAAGTCGACTTCCGAAACACCTACAGTTACTAATTTTAAATAAAGATTTTTAACACAGTTGAGGACGACGGCACCTGCCAAAAGGTATATATTTTAAGTTTTTGCTTTATGACTATTTACCTCAACGGAATTTAATATTAATAATAATAATAATAATAATAATAATAATAATAATGACCCTCAGGGGTCCTCATCTAGAGGATATGTGGATGGCGACCACAAGGTGCCCAAGCTGACCAAAACATTTCTTCCACTTACTTGTGTTTTGCACTCTTTTAACTTTACTGTCTAACCTCCCTTGGTTAACTCTTGTTTTTTCGACCCCGACGCTATTAGGGCATCCGAGGGCTAGGGAGTCTTTCCTTTCTTCCATTTCTTCTTTCCTTTATTTTCTTTTCTTCTCCAGAAAAGCCTGACCAGAGGCTATAAGATGGCAGCCCCATCACTGGTCTTGCCTTCCTTTTGGCCAGCAACCAATCGAAGGGACTATTATTATGCTTTCAAATCTTATATGAGAATTTTCCGGAAGGATCAAACTATTTTACGCTGGAGGGAAAATTTTCTATAGGATCGTAACAGGCCTTGCCCTAATACTTGGAAGGAAGAAGAAGAAGATGATAATAATAATAATGTAATCTATAAACAGGTTTACAATGTAATAAAATATATTGCTGTGCCCAAAACTTTTCAAATGTTTATCTTCTTTCTCCACTCTTCTCTATCTTCCCACTCCAATTCTTCCGCATCTAGCTCCCTCATACCTCTTCTTATATCATCTATCTATTTAAATCTAGGTGGACCTCTCTTTCCTTTCCCAGGTGGAATCCATTCCAAAGCTTGTCTGGGCAATTTTTTCTCTGGCATCCTATGTATATGGCCGTAACATTCTAGTTGTCTATATCTCACAAAATCTAATATCTAATTTTGGACTTTTATTTGTTTTCTAATGGTTGTATTTCTGGTCCTTTTCCCATTTAGAATGTCGTAGTTGAACATCTAAAACGATCCATTTCAATAGACATAAGCTTTAAGCTCAAATTTTTATTCAACTGCCAAGCACCGTACGTTAGCGTGCTTCGAATTATGGATTTATAAATTTGTAATTTGGCATCTAATGTTCTTATCCCATAAAACTCCCTTTAAAATTGTTATTACCGATCTGATTTTTTTTAAATCTCTATTTTATATAATTTTCTTGGGTACATTTTGAGTTAATTTGAGGAAGTGGCTGAATTCAAATACCTAGGAACAATAATCACAAATAGGAATGAGATGCACAAAGAAATTAAACATAGGCTCAATTCTGGAAATGCGTGCTATTATGCATTGCAGAGACTCTTGATGTCCCAACTCCTTTCAAAAAACGTTAAACTGAAAATATATAAAACTATTATTCTACCAGTTATATTATATGGGTGTGAAACATGGACTCTTACTTTAAGGGAGGAAAGGAGATTACAAGTATTTGAGAATAAAGTACTTAGGAAGATTTTTGGACCAAAGAGAGATGAACAGACGGGTGAATGGAGAAGACTACATAACAATGAACTACATGGTCTTTATAGGAAGCCAGATATAATAAGAACAGTTAAGTCTCGTAGACTGCGATGGGCAGGACATGTTGCACGTATGGGGAATGTAAGACTTGCATGGAAGCTTCTTGTAGGAAAGCCAGAAGGAAAACGGCCAGTTGGTAGACCAAGAATGAGATGGGAGAATAACATTAACTATGATTTGAGGGAAGTAGATTATACAGGGAATGATTGGAAAACATTAGCTCGGGATAGGGATGTATGGAGAGCTTATGTCCGTGCGGCCATGAACCTACGGTTCGATAGTGCCAGTGAGTAAGTAAGTACATTTTGAGTTAATTTTGATTCGCAAGTAAATACATTCTTCACAGTAATAGTAATAATAATAATTGTATTGTAAGCCAATATTTTCCCTTTACAGAGATTTAGGCGCTCTCCCCCTACAGGGAAGAATTTGAACCATACTAATTTAGTTACACTTGTTTTCGTATAGATGTCATTTTGAATGGTCCGTGGTCAGCGTTCCGCCTCATACTGACATCTAGGAAACCAAGGTAGTACTAGGACGGGATAATTCGGTAAATTTTGCTTAGAGGCCTTTTCATTCAGGCTGAAGGATTTTTTACGAGCCTGAAAATCTTCAGACTCGGAACCCACGGCTTAAAGTCCCTCCCGGAGGTCTTGCTCCTTGGATTTTTCCGTCCTAAAAAATCCACCGACCCCTGCCGGGTTTGAACCCGTGACCCTCGGGACCAGAGGCAAGGAGCATAACCACTAGACCACCGGCCGATAACAATAATAATAATAATAAGCTTTATTTATTTCTGTCTGTCTATCTCATTCTACCATTTTAGTTTCAACTGAGGCCTTTTATAACTGGAACGTATAAAACGGAGGTAAACTTAGGAATTGTTAATAATTTATGGTTTGGGCAGTATTCTTGTTTCTGCGCATTGTCAGAAGTGAGGGGCTCGGAGAATGGCATTGTGCTGTGGCATTGCCAGATGTCGATCCCTTAACGTCAGTGAAATCGCAGTCACAGCTTTTTCAAATGGGATAACACGAAGGGAAAGATTATAAAGTACGCCAGATGTATGTAATGTGGTTTACTGGGATCACTTCCAAGTACAGCCTACGTGTCATACTCGCCAGCTCAACACATGTTTACATAAATTATGTATTCATCTGATTTCTCTGTTTTCAGAATTAGTCAGTATTGCTTCTGTTTAAAAATTTGGATTAACATGTTCATGTACACTCTATAGAGCAGTGTTTCTCTATAGAGCAGTGTTTCTCGACCACAGGACCGTGATCCTGTACCGGCTCATGCCATCTATATTTTACTTATTCATATTCTATCGAATTCTCCATTGTAATTTTAAATCAATTATTACACGCTTTATATTAGCTTGACCTGTATCTATCTATGTATAGGAATGTTTCAACGCGATTTTCACCCACTTAAAATCATTGGATCAACTTGAAACTTTGTATACTTGTAAAGGACCCGGGACAATGCAATAATTTCATTTTTTTTCTAAAATCCTGGCCAGAATCATCAGAAAATCAAAAAAAGTGTCTTTGTATCTATGTAATGGAATCTTTGAACATGATTTTCACCCACTTAGAAACATTGGATCGACTTCAAAATTTGTATACTTGTAAAGGACCCGTGACAATACAATAATTTAATATTTATTTTCTAAAATAATGGCCAGAATCATCAGAAAAAAATGAATACTGGTATAATAGGTTGCGGACTTGTCGACTTTTTAGTCAATCGTTGTAAGAGCTCAGTTGACAGAGCAGTGAACTGTAGTGGTATAAAATTTCAGTAATTCATAGATCGCTGGTTCAAATCTGGCTGGGAGGATTTTTTTTAGAAGAGTATTACTTTTAGCTCATATTACAATAGTATCGATTTTAATGATATTTACATTTTTATCTTATTCTGTAAAATATTACAACTAAAAAATAAAAAAAAAATAGTTTTATAAAACTAAAACAACACGCTTTATTAGAAAACCGAACTAAAAAGTGAAAAATAAGTTTAATTTCCAACACGATTGGAGTAAAATTAAAGTGGTCAACAAAAAATCATCTCCAACTCATATAGAATAAAACTAGAGTTATCAATTTTACCATCAAAAGCGTGGGGTGCTCTATATCAATTAATATATTTGATAATAAACAGATATTGGTAAAAGTAAAGTCTCTAAGTAGAAAATGTAAAAATCATAAAGAGCACCCCACGCTTTTGATGGTAAAATGATTTTCTTTTTGTAGATAACTCTAGTTTTATTCTATATGTGTTAGAGATGATTTTTTGTTGACCACTTTAATTTTATCCCAATCGTGTTGAAAATTAAAATTATTTTTCATTTTTTAGTTCGGTTTTCTAATAAAGCGTGTTGTTTTAGTTTTTTAAAACTATTATTTATTTTCATATAAACTCAATGACATTTATAAGCTGTTAGTTTATGCTGATGATGTAGTACATTATACATACGTCATTCAGTTCACAAGGAAATATCCTATACCTAGCAAAATTGTTTTGAACGATGAATTTTTAGAACGAATAAATGAATTTAATTATTTGGGTTATAATTTAACATTTCAAGATGAAGCTGATATATCAAAGAAAATCACAAATTTCACAAAAAGCAACGGGATAATTAACAGTATAATGAAACCATCTTTAGCAAAGAAGAACACAAGATTACGGCTTTATAAGGTTCTCGCAAGACCAATATTAAGATACGGCAGTGAAGCATGGGCAATACGAAGAAGAGATGAACGCTGAATAACAGCAAATGAGATGCGATTTATACGCCGTATAGCAGGCTATACAAAGTGGGACCATAAAATAAATGAGAAAATTATAGAAGAGTTGGATGTAGCACCCATTCTCCACAATATACAAAACTAAACTACCAGAACAACTGGAAAGCCCATCTTCAACGAATGCCATCTCATATAATTCCAAAAGCCTTGCTTTGTTATGTCCGCAAGGCAAAAGATCGCTGGGACGTCCAAACAGACCACATGGCCTAATACTTGCATGGATGATGATATAATTAAATTTATTAAGTTTCATAAATTGATATTATTGCTCTATTAACATACATTGCAAACAGTATTCAAAGTAAAAGAACAGCAAACTGAAGAAATAACACTCACAAAGGGCATCAGGCAAGGTGACTCTTTAAGTCCATTCTTATTTAATATTATAATGGATAAAATTATTGAAAACATATCATCACGTTTGGGTTATAAAATGGGAAACACTAGATTTCACTTGATATGTTACGCAGATGATGTCGTTCTCCTTTCAGAATCTGTTGATAATTTACAAAGATCTTTACATCAATGCCAGAGAATACAATATGGAAATTAATACAAATAAGACGCAATATTTAATAATATCAAAAGAACCAGTAAGATGCAAATTAGAAGTGGAAAGAAAAATTATAGAACAAGTATTAGAATTTAATTATTTAGGTGTATTAATAACAAACACTAAAAATGTAATAAAAGAAGTAAAGAAACAAGCTGATAAAGCGGTACAAATATCAGGATCTATGAAAGATTTAATTTGGTGCAACAAACATTTGTCAATAGAAAGCAAAACCCGCATATACAAAACGATAGTTCGACCAGTTATCGGATATGGAGCAGAAACCATAGCTGATACAACAAAAACTAAACAAATAATATCACATGTGAAATGAAATTCGTAAGAACTATTCAGGGGAAAACATCATCATCAACAACAAGGATTAAGCCCAATGGCCTGTTCCGATCTGATTATAGGTCGAATTGGTCCTTCCATCTCTTCAATGGTCTTCCCAACATTCTTCTCCCTTTTGGTTTATAATTATACATTCTTCTTGGTATGCGCTGTTTATTCATTCGTAATACGTGCCGAAGATAAGCATTTTGATAATATTTTTTTCTTTCACAGAGATTAAATATATTAAGTTCTTTCTGTTCTTATATATTGGTTTTTTTTTGATAAAATACACATCACAGAAATTAGGGACAAATGTCATATTCAAGACATAACCAAATTTATTACAGGTAGACAAAAATAGTGGAAGGGTCACATAGAGAGAATGGAAGATAAACCGACTTGCAAAAAGAGCTAAAGAAGGTTGACCAATGGACGGGAGAAGAACAAGAGGAAGACTAGCCAAGAGATGGATAGACAGTGAATGCACATCCAATACGTCTTCCTCCGAGGAGTGATTTTGGAAATAATCAGGATGAAAATCCTACAAATTATGGTTAAGAAGAAGAAGTTTGTTAAAGAGATAATTTTTAAAATAGGCGATCTCATAACCCTGGTATTTAAAATAGTTCGCTTGTTTACTGGGTTTCCCTTTCAGAATTATTTTAGACATCTAGAATATTAATCTTATTTCAAATAAATGTTTTGAAATTGGAGGGAAATCTACTTACTCTTCAAGTGACCTTTGTGTAGGGACAAATTAACATGTTGAGATCATTACTGATTTTAATTACTAGATGGCGTGCAGGAGCAGCAATTAGCGAAATAAGAAACTAAATTACATCCAACATAGAAACTAATTATTAGCCATGCATATGGGGTAATATTAAACAAACACTGATTGTATTACTTGGCTGCGATGATGCTCGTTTAATTGTAACACCAGCATATTTACAACTCTCTGCTCTTTGGTATTAGCTTTCACTAGAACGTAGTGAGGCTAAAGTTCTTCATAATACCTATTTTAAATTATGTACGTTCGTAGTGTTACTTTCGAAGAACCAAATATTTTAAGAGAAACCGTTTTTCTTTCTTTTTTTTTTCTACCCTCTTATTTTAGAATTTATAACCTTAATGGACTTGAAAGCGATAATTCAGGTATTTATCGTATGAGATCCTAAACATCCATCTTAGATTGTGATCTCTTCTCTAACAGAACCTTTTTTTTTTATTATTTTTGTTTAATTTTTTAAACTGGTTTAGTGAAAAAAGAAGATTGAATGACATTAATTCTGCGAGTTTAAATAATTATTAATTTTGTTATTATTATTATTATTATTATTATTATTATTATTATTATTATCGTAATCAATAAAACTAAATATATGGTCACACATAGAAGTACATTATATAATGGAAATGGACAGCTAATGACAAATGAGGGAAATTTTGGGGAAGTGACTGAATTCAAATACCTAGGAACAATAATCACAAACAGGAATGAGATGCACAAAGAAATTAAACATAAGCTTAATTCTGGAAATGCGTGCTATTATGCATTACAGAGACTCTTGACATCCCAACTCGTTTGAAAAAACTTTAAATTGAAAATATATAAAACTGTTATTCTACCAATTATATTATATGGTTGCGAAACATGGACTCTTACTTTAAGGTAGGAAAGTAGATTACGAGTATTTGAGAATAAAGTTCTTAGGAACATTTTTGGACCAAAGAGAGATGAACAGACAGGTGAATGGAGAAGACTACATAAGTGAACTACATGATCTTTATAGGAAGCCAGATATAATGAGAACAGTTAAATCTCGTAGACTACAATGAGCAGGACAAGTGGCACGAATGGGGAATGAAATACGTACATGGAAGCTTCTTGTAGGAAAACCAGAGGGAAAAGCCCAGTTGGTAGACCAAGAATGAGGTGTGAGAATAAACATTAACTATGATTTGAGGGAAGTAGATTATAAAGGGGATGATTGGAAAACATATCAGGATAGGGATGTATGGAGAGCTTATGTCCGCGTGACATGAACCTACGGTTTCGATAGTGTCAGTGAATTGTTTTTGAAAGGCCTCCATATTGGAACTACTTGATGAAGTTCAATAATTTAGTTGAGTACGATTGACTCACCAGGTACCAATTTTATATTTAATATCGTAGCAATGCACGCCGGGTATTAGCTATATTTTACAGAACGGGGATTTACGAACAAACTAATGAAATGATAAAATTTTATTCATGTTTTCACTTTTTCATGTGTACGTATGAGATGATGGGCCTATAAATTTGAAAAAGTGTAGTTGAGCGTGTAAAATTGTTATTTCCTTTCTAAACATTCGAGTATCGCTGTTTACACAAGGTACAAACAAAAAAAGTACTATTATTGTGACAGCGTTTATTTGTTATTGTGAAGCACTCGAATCATAACGCTGGTATCCACATTATCAGATCCAGGATCGAATCCCCATGTAACTTGTAAATACCTGAAAAAAAATAATAGCAACTCATATTGCAGCACTGTGCAATGTTTAACAACCTCTAGAACACGGTCACAGTGATGTATGGCTGTGCTCTGTGAAAATTTTATGGCAATAGCTGTTATTTTCTCCTGTAATGTGTCACTTCATGGAATTCAGCATACAGTATGGCACAGTAGCTTGATCGCCAGCATACATGTATTTTTTTAAATTATTTATTTGCTACAGTAGCGTTTTCTGTGAGATATATGAGATCAACCCTATGAATATTTATAACTTGTACTATACAGTGCCCCTGACACAACTTCCATAAACGGAGTTACAGAAAAAACTCCTTATTCGAGGGGGATATGTTCCGCAAAAATACCGCGTATACAGGAACCGCGAATGTGGGATGGTAATTTGTATGGGTCAGTAGGCAGTTTCTTCTTAGCCAGTGACCAATCCAATTTCCTTTTCCTCTTCTTTATGAGTTCCAGCATTGTTGTTCCTTCACCCATTCTGTCTAGCACATCTTTATTTTTTATTTTGTCTGCCCATGTATACGTTCCATCCTTCCCCATATCCACATCTCGAAAGCTTCCAGTCGTTTTTGCTCATTCCGTCTCTACACCATACAATGCTGCACTCCACAGAAAGCTCTTCACTAGCTTCTTCCGTAATTATTTTGCTAAAGATCCGCAGAAAAAGCTTCTCATCTTGTTAAAAGCTTCTTTTGCCATTGCTATCCTCTGCTTTATATCTTGACCGCAGTTCATGTTACTACTTATAGTATAAAAACGCCGAAAAAGGACAAATAAAACCAACTATTTTGTGGCCTACAATGACCAAAAGTATATATATATATATATATATATATAAAGTCACGGCCAGGCGTTTCTGTGGCTAAGGTATACGTTAAAAATATAAATTAAGTTGCTGTCTTTCAGCCAGATTACTTAAAACTAATACTTACACACGAAATTAATAATATTGAAAATAAAATAAACACTGAACACACTTAAATTATGAAGTAATCAATATTTGTAATTCAATTGAAATTCGCGGTTGCAACAAAAAGCACAGCCATCTGGATCTCTCTTTGTTAAATAATAAACAAATTACCTTACACCGCCATCTGTTAGAATCGTATGGAACTCACAGATAATTACACCGCCATCTGTTAGAATCGTATGGAACTCACAGATAATTATAACTCTTTGTTAAATAATAAACAAATAATTTGCAATAAAAATAATGCGACTATAAATTTAGTTATAAACTACCCTAAGTCTCAAGTTGGATCAAACTGCACACAGTGTGCAAAATTTTATTAAAATCGGTTCAGCAGTTTAGGATTCCATCGCGGACAAACAACGTGACACGAAATTTTTATATATTAAGATATATATTAGGTTGGACCTCGTCTTCAGACATAAAATAAAAAAAGGATTTTTCCTGAACTTCCGAGTCTGAGCGATTACGTCTATGGCCAATGCCGTATATAGAAGAGGCTATGGAGTGTTCTTCGTTCTCGAGTGAATTAAGATCGACTTTTTTATTTTGATTTTGACGGTATTTTGAAGAGTGAAAGCTTACTTGTACTAACATATCTCTTGTGGCCTGCGGATCTCTAATTTAAAACCACTAAGGTAATCTGTTGTGGAAAACTTTTGTTTCCCTCCCCCTTACGGAAGGATGTCCGCTGTGAGCTTTGTTGTGTGTCTGTGAACTGTGACCTGCTTAGTGAAACCCATACTACTTAATTAACTCTGAGCTTTCAACTGTCTTTAAAAAAATCCAACAGGTGTTTTTTTATTGAACTTTTTCAGAAACTTCAATCCTCTCTTCTAACGGCGCGGAGGCTTGATAAAAATTTCTAAATGATTTCGTTAAGTTATACATCTACGAACAATAATCGCAAATAGGAATGAGATGCACAAGAAAATTAATCATAGGCTCAAATCTGGAAATGGGTGCTATTATACATTACAGGGTCTCTTGTCCCAACTCCTTTCAAAAAGCGTTAAACTGAAAATATATAATACTATTATTCTACCAAGTTAGAGGCAGAAAAAGGACATCAGATGATAGAAAATGTTAAAATAAACGGTCTGTATGCGGATAAAAAAAAAGAACGCTGAGTTAGTATATGGATGTGAAACCTGGACTCTTACTTTAAGGAAGGAAAGGAGATTACGAGTATTTGAAAATAAAGTTCTAAGGAAAAATTTTGGACCAAAAAGAGATGATCAGACAGGTTAATGGAGAAAACTACATAACAATGAACTGCATGGTCTTTAACAAATAACATTTGCAAAACAATCTTCTCAATAATACACTCATTAAATCATTAAGAATTTTTTTTACGATTTACTCTAAGGAAAATGTTAGTAGAAACACTTGCATTGCCCCATTTTGATTATTGTGATAATCTTTTCACTGATCTAATTACTGCTCTTACGCAAAGACTTCAACGTGTTCATAATGCTTGCATACGTTTTATTTGTGGTATACGCGGATTTGATCACGTTACACCATCCCTGGAACAATTGTCATGGCTTCGTCTACAAGATCGTAGAACCATCCGTTCCGCATGTCTTCTCTATAAAATATTACACACATCATTACCTTATTATTTATCACACCGCTTCACTAGACTCTCTGATACACATAAATTAGATACCCGATCCCTTCAGCACATTTTCCTTTATATCCCTCCTCATCACACTACCTATTACTTTAAATCTTTTACAGTTTCTCTTGCTAGAACATGGAATTTCCTTCCACCTTATGTTAGATAGGCTACTGCCAAACTTTGAAATAGTATATTACGATGCGAGGTTGAGAAGTGGTTCTTACAGAATCGAGGAAAATGTTGAAAAACCGAGCGATAGCGAGGTTTTTAATTTTCGAGATTCTGTAAAACGCTTCACAAACGTGCGTAGTACATTATTTTTTGCGCGATGATGTTTTCAAAATAATAAATAATAATAAAATAACATCTTTGATGGAAATATTTGCGTTCATTATAAATAATTGACTAACGTTAACAATGTGGCCAATGTTATTAGTTCAAACAACAGGAGGCCTTGAGAACATGGTTTCGTATAATGTATATTAACATTACCTCTTGGGAATTGTTTTGTATATACATTGTATGTAGTATACATAGAGTGCAGTGGTTTTACTTTCCGCACGTGGGTGTAAAAGTAATATTACAGTACAGTTATTTAGGTTGGCAACCCCGAAATGTAGGAAGTTGAATTTTAATAAATAATTGGTCGCCTTTGCTGGTATATAGGACAAAACGCACTATCGCGCAAAAATACAATTATTAACAGAAACATTTCACTAATATTACTTTTTTAACAATAAATAATTTGTTTTTTTCATTATTTAATGAAAATAGTATTAAGATTTGTCTATATGTTTACCTAATGCCTTGTATAATAAGTGATAGATTAATACTTTATAGTTTGGGTCTACTAGCTAATACCCGGCGTGCGCTGCTACGCTTAAATAAATTAAATGTGTTTTGATGTTTAGTTGAATAAGTAAAAATAAATTTACAAATTACAAATTTATATCTTAATCATTATAAACAGTTTTCAGACTTTTTTGAAATCCAGAATGGATTGAAGCAAGGAGATGCACTATCTCCTCTACTATTTAATTTTGTACTAGAGCATGCCATTAAATCTTTAGAGAATGAGGAAGGCTTACAACTGAATGGTATTAATAAGCTGTTAGTTTATGCTGATGATGTAGTACTACTGGCCGATAGCGAGGAGATACTAAAGGCCAACACGCACACACTATTGAGTAACACTAAGAAATTAGGACTGGAAGTAAATATCAGTAAAACTAAATATATGGTCACGCGTAGAAATTCAGTATATAATGGAAATGGACAGCTAATGACATGAGGGAAATTTTGAGGAAGTGGCTGAATTCAAATACCTAGGAACAATAATCACAAATAGGAATGAGATACACAAAGAAATTAAACATAGGCTCAATTCTGGAAATGCATGCTATTATGCATTGCAGAGACTCTTGATGTCCCAACTCCTTTCAAAAAACGTTAAGCTGAAAATATATAAAACTATTATTCTACCAGTTATATTATATGGGTGCGAAACATGGACTCTTGCTTTAAGGGAGGAAAGGAGATTACGAGTATTTGAGAATGAAGTTCTTGGGAAAATTTTTGGACCAAAGAGTGATGAACAGACAGGTGAATGGAGAAGACTACATAACAATGAACTACATGGTCTTTATAGGAAGCCAGATATAATAAGAACAGTTAAGTCTCATAGACTGCGATGGGCAGGACATGTTGCGCGTATGGGGAATGAAAGACGTGCATGGAAACTTCTTATAGGAAAGCCAGAAGGAAAACGCCCAGTTGGTAAACCAAGAATGAGGTGGGAGAACAACATTAACTATGATTTGAGGGAAGTAGATTATACAAGGAATGATTGGAAAGCATTAGCTCAGGATAGGGATGTATGGAGAGCTTATGTCCGCGCGGCCATGAATCTACGGGTTCGTAGTGCCAGTGAGTAAGTAAGTAATCATTATTAGCTATCCTATTCTGATTACCCGAGGTTGCCCGCGACTCTATTTATTCCGATCTGTTTGGCATCAATGAACTGAAAGACAAATATGGTTATTTTGAGTTATCCGTAAAAGAGAATTATATGCTGTTGCAGATTTTTTTTAAAATAATTTTTTAGATATTTAATTCTGGGCACATTAATTTGGTGTATTTGTTATGGTTCAGAGAGCGTAAGCCATTTAAGCGTCCAAAAGCTACTTTCTTAGTACATTCATGAACTTTTCTTTTAGGTCCGAACTTTTAGTTTTTTATTCATGACCCAGGTTGACATTTTGACATTTCTGGTGTTCTCTCCTGGCATTGGTATAATTGTGTCACCCACTTATGATGTTGTGGCGCCTGGAAGGCGGGGTTAAAGTGCCCCAATGATATGATGAGAGATGATGATGATGACAGTGGTGCGCCTTAATCATAAACTGAATATAAGGCTAATATGAGTGATTATTGTGTTGGCCAGATAGTGTTCGGGATCAGTTTGGGTCTCAAAGTTTCCTGACATTTGTCTTACAGGCGAACAAAAACTTTTAAAAACGTCACCGAATAAACTTGTCCCGACAGGGGATCAAACCCGGTCCCGCTGCATGACAAGGCAACACACTATCTCGAGACCACAGCGGTGGACCCCACCCCATAATATCTTCGAGAATGTTACCCTAATTTAAGACATCTATAAATGATGATAAAAGCTCCATTAAAATTGGTGAAATAGTTTTTGAGTCCGACTCACAGACACTCATTTTTATATAGAATATTTTAAAAAGTGCGTTATATAATTATTTTATAATGTATTTAGATAATTATACTGTTATCGTTGTATTTGTTATGAAGGAATCGCTTGACTTTTCTAAACGCTATACGTACAAGCTTCTCCGCTTGTCGTTTGTCTTTTGTTGATGTGCAGCACAGTTGAGTATTAAGATGGCGTACGTTGTATAAAACCCATGCGTGCCGTGTGCAAAACTTAATAAACAAAATTTGTAATAATTGTGTTAGTTTAAGCGTGTGTACAGTTTTTTAGTAATGTTTTACTCGTGTTTTGATGTGTGTGAAAGGGACACAGGAACTGGGGTTGTCTTGAATTCTGCACAAGGTTCGTAGATTTATGCTATGATATTTGTAAGTAGCCTGTATTGCTAATTGATGTTACCAACAAATCTCTCTATTTTAACCTTAGTTTGACCTTCATCTTAAAGGTGTCTTGGATCAAGTTTGCATCAGCGGTCGGAGATTTTTAAAAACCTTACACAGAATCTATCATATTTTACTTTTACGTATTAATTTCTATTCAACACTAGCTAACACCCGGCGTGCGTTGTTACGCCTAAACAAATTAAAATGAATGTGTTTTTATGTTTAGTTGAATAAGTGGAAGGAAAAATAATTATAAATTTATATCGCAATTATTTTTACATACCCCATGCTGATTACTGGCGTTGCCCGGGAATCTACTTATCCCGATCTTCTTGGCATAAATGAGCCCAAAAATGAAAATTAACGTGTCTTTATGTTAAGTTGAATAAGTGAGAGGAAAAATTTATATCGTAATTATTTTTAGATACCCCGTGCTGATTACCCGACGTTGCCGGGCAGTCTATTTATCCCGATCTTCTTGGCATGACAGAGCTGAAAGGCGAAAATTAATGTATTTTATGCTTACTTGAATAAGTTGAAGGAAATGGTTTTTTCATAATTATGTTTAGATACCCCGTGCTGATTACCGGCGTTGGCGGGGAATCTACTTTTCCCTGTCTTCTTGGCATCAATGAAAGACAAAAATGGTTATTGTGAGTTATCCGTAAGAGATAAACATATGCTGCCGAGCAATTTTTTGTAGAAATTCTTGAGATATTCAATTCTGTGTACATTAATTTGGTGTATTTGTTGTGGTTTAGGCAGCGGATAAGCCATTTAACTGTCCACAAAGCAACTTCCTTAATGTGTTTAACTACAAAGGATGACTTTTAAGGGTGTAGGAGTTGAGTATTACAACTCTCTTATAGTCTATGTTCATCCCGGGAAGCAACCAACCACAAATACACGCAATCATAGGCCTGGCAACACATGGATATCACCATACAATGTGCAAAAATACAAAATTCCACCAACCGAGTGACTCGTGTGAATGCAAGGTATGTGGACAAAAATGCGAGCGATACCATTACAAACAATGCACAAGATGGACGGGATCGTTGAACGAACTGATTTAAGACAAATCATATGTCTAAAACTTAATGCTCTTTCGAGTGTCATTTACCTACTTATTATCTTATATATAAAAAGTAATGTTTGTTGGTTTGTTTGTTTATTTGTTTGTTTGTACTTTATGCGCGGCCATACCGTTGATCCGATTGTGATGGGTTTTTTTGCAAAATGTTCAGGATATTCCCTGGATAAACGTAGGCTATAAGAGAGTTGTGATACTCAACTCCTACACCCTTAAAAATCGCCCTTTGTAGTGGAAAACGTGAAAAAAGTAGCTCTTTGGACGCTTAAATGGCTTACGCTGCCTAAACCATAACAAACACACAAAATTAATGTACACAGAATTGAATATCTCAAAAAGCTCTACAAAAAAGTCCGCGACAGCATATGTTTATCTCTTACGGATAACTCACAAAAACCATTTTTGTCTTTCATTGATACCAATAGTCCCTTATCTCTTACGGATAACTCACCAATAACCATTTTTGTCTTTCATTGATACAAAGGGTCTCGCGCCGTAGCCGAGAGGTTAAGGCAAGAAGTCTTGGCGCAGAACTACGGGACTTACGCTAGTTCGAGTCTCTACGGGGGAAGACATTTTTCTCATGGAATGTCGGCCAGTATGGGACCGGTGCACGGTGGGTCAGAAATTAAATTAGCTAAAAAAAAACAAAGGAACAAAAAAAAGCTGTTTTGACTCACTCTCATCAATTTATCTTTTTTTTTTCACTCTAATATAATTGTAATATGACGGTTCTTAACTTATTTGCAAAGGAGGGTACAATTCTAATGTTCATGACTGTGTGACGTCATCATTCACACTTCTTCAGCCACAACAGAAGTCTGTAAGAGGTTTTCTTGCGAAGTTATTTAATAATATCTAATTATGTCCTAATTGATGAGTTTTATGGTAAAAAAGTAACATATTTTTATCGTCCGCCCATGACATGAGAATTGAACGTTCGGGCAGGACAACGTCTGCCGGGTGTCAGGCTAGGTACTAATATAATTAAATGATACTAGAAATGTTCCCTATTTGACAATGTCTGCAACAGACTGTACATCACGATGTGTGGGGATGGGTCATAAACTGGTTTTATGAACCTGTTTATCATTGAACAACCCCAGCCATGCCAAGCGTCAAGTTTCATTTGCAAATAATAATTAATAATAATTAATTATTTTTGTAATGACCCTACAGCATATTTTTGTAATGACCCTACAGCATATTGAGTTTTATATCCTTCACACGTAACATTAGCTTTAATGCAGTAATAATTGTGTAACATTGCTCTTTTCATGCAATGACTTTTTTCATTATACAAAAGTATTTTCAAATATACAGAATAATATTTTGCTTTCCGGTACTGTATTTTGTCAGGTTTGATCCTACTTCCTGGGTGAATCTATACATTTTAAGTTCATAATTGTTTTTTATACCATTGAGGTTGTAACAACGTTATATTATAATTTGTTTGTACCATGTATACCGTCGTCCTCAACTGTAATGTTTCTATTTAAAATTTTCGTTGTTTTCACTCTTGGCCTTTCCAAGTGTGCTTCATCTTGTGGAGTTGTTGTAGTAGTGTTTTCCCATCTTCAGTTATCATCACGACTGTCGAGTTTTGGTCTACATCATCTTCCAAGTTGCCATGTGGTGTTGATTTGATGAACTTTGAGATCAAATCTTGCTCGCCAGGAATTCAAAATTCATGGATCTAAATTTGTTCTTTTGAATATTTATTCCCAAATTGTCAGTTCCATGGGTTTTGCCAAATGTTTTTAAAAATAAGCTAAAAATACATTATGGGTAAATGAGCGTAAATAAATTCATCATCATCCTAAGGCACGACAACTTCAAAAGTGAAAGTTTTGGCCTTCTCAACAATCCTCCTCCATGCCAATCGTCTCTTGCCATATTCCAGTTAGTCACTTTCTTTTTATTTACATCATTCATTTTGTCATTGTGTCATCCTCCCATCTTATCTTCGGTCTTCCAACTGTTCTGCCTCCTATAGTTTCCATTTATAGAGTTTCCTAACCAATTCCGAGTGATCTTATATGGTTTACTATATTCTCCTTTTCGTAAATAAATTAGCTTGTTTTTTTGTGATGTGATATAACTTATAGAGAAAATAAAGATATAGAAAATAAAGTAAATAAATTCCAGGCTATTTGTGGAACCATAAAAAGAACCTTAGGTCGGAAAACAAGGAAAGATACGAAACTTAAATTATATAAAACAATGGCTGTTCCTTTGTTGTTGTATGGAAGTGAAAATTGGATAATGAAATCAAGGGGTAAAAGGATACGGACTGCAGAAATGCTGTTTTTACGTAATGTGAAAGGATGCACTAGAGCGGATAGAATAAGGAATGAAACTATACGAGAAGAATTAAATTTATATAAAATTGAAGATAAAATCAGCGAAAATAATAAGAAATGGACAGAACACTTAATGAGAATGAACAACGAAAGAATACCAAAAAAGAACCTTCCTGTATAATCCCAGAGGAACAAGAGATGTTGGCCGACCACGTAGAAGATGGACTCCACTTTTAACTTCGGAACAGGCTGCATAGCCTAAACCTTGTAGTAGAAGAAGAAGAATTAGATTGGTTGAAACACTATATATACGGAATATCCTATTCTCACAAGGGATGTACGGGGTATTTAGAGTATTATACAATGAAGATATATAAATAAATATCGTCAGGGAGAAATAAAATATACATTCGGATATGTTGACATTGGGGTTTTAACCCGGAATCTCAAGATTACGTTTCTCAATCGCTACCGCGTGAACCAATTCATTCAGTTAAGTGTGTGAGTTTGTATGTGCGATAAAAAATGAAGGAAAAATAGGAATTGCAGGACAAATGAACGAGTTAAATACATGAAATCGAATAGAGACTTTATATTGTTAGTGCTACTAATGGTGCACATATAGAGGTATTTTAGTGTGTGGCAATGTAAATTCTTTGAGTTTCTTTTAATACCGGCCTCATTTCATAATTCCGCATACTTTGTTAGTTATGATTAATTAAAATATGGGAGGTTTGAATGGGACTTACTTACTTACTCACTTACTCACTGGCACTATCGAACCCGTAGGTTCATGGCCGCACGGACATAAGCTCTCCATACATTCCTATCCTGAGCTAATGCTTTCCAGTCATTCCCTGTATAATCTACTTCCCTCAAATCATAGTTAATGTTATTCTCCCACCTCATTCTTGGTCTACCAACTGGGCGTTTTCCCTCTGGTTTTCCTACAAGAAGCTTCCATGCAAGTCTCATTCCCCATACGTGCAACATGTCCTGCCCAACGCAGTCTACGAGACTTAACTGTTCTTATTATATCTGGCTTTCTATAAAGACCATGTAGTTCATTGTTATGTAGTCTTCTCCATTCACCTGTCTGTTCATCTCTCTTTGGTCCAAAAATTTTCCTCCGATTGATTGAGGGTCTTTCCAGTTTTCAGCGGTTGCCCTTTTACCAGCCGGCTGCTGGCCCTTCACATCCACATGTGTCAATCACAGAGGTAGATGATCAACAGCCAGTGTAGGGGTGACATGTGGTTAGCATGTCGAGTCCCCCAGCCGTTATAGCTGGTTCCTCAACGTGGAACCGCTACTTATTGTAGCTACCCAATTGCCTCACGATGCTGGGTGGGCACCGGTCCCATACTGGCCGAAATACCATGAGAAAAGTTCTTCCCCCATGTAGGCTCGAACCAGCGCAAGTCCCGTAGCTCTGCGCCAAGGCTTCCTACCTTAACCGCTCGGCTACGGTACTTTATTCTCAAATACTTGTAATCTCCTTTCCTCTCTTAAAGTAAGAGTCCATGTTTCGCACCCATATAATATAACTGGTAGAATAATAGTTTTATATATTTTCAATTTAACTGGGAAACCCTATATATTTGGATAAGTTAAGGCAATGAAAGTGCAACTACCTACAGGCATAGCAAGTTCAGTTGCAAGCCAAACCAATACTGAACTTCTATTATAATGAGACGATGTACTGTTTAAGTACATATATAGTTTATTACAACAAGATTGAACGTGTATCTAATTAGCGACTACCTTTTTCGTTCTCCATATATGAACTGCACCTTTTTGAAATTACGCCGATGGACTTCGACAAGGTTGCCCTCTTTCGCCAATACTTTTAATATATATTTAGATGATATCATTAGTACATGTCAAACTTCTTTAGATGAACATTTTATGATAAACGGTACGAAAATGAACTGTCTTTTATTCGCAGATGACCAGATCATTGAAGCTTCCTCAGAAAATCAACTACAAAGATCAGTTTATGAATTCTTCTTCTTCTTCCTTCCAAGTATTAGGCCAAGGCCTGTTACGATCCTATAGAAAATTTTCCCTCCAGTGTTTCATAGGACGGCCCAGAGATCTTTGTCCTCCTTCCGGGAAATTCTCGTATAAGACTTCAAAGCATAATAATAGTCCCTTCGATTGGTTGCTGGCCAAAGGAAGGCAAGAGCAGTGATGGGGCTGCCATCTTATAGCCTCTGGTCAGGCTTTTCTTGAGAAGAAAAGATAATAAAGGAAAGAAGAAATGGAAGAAAGGAAATATTCCCTAGCCCTCAGATGCCCTAATAGCATCGGGGTCGAAAAAACAAGAGTTAACCAAGAGAGGTTAGATAGTGAAGTTAAAAGAGTATGGAAACTAATAAACGATTATAATTTAAATATATCAACAGAGAAAACAAAGTCAATGACATTTATTGGAACTCAGCATAAAAGGACAAAAATTGTAATTGGAGCAAACATAATCGAACAAGTAAAGGTAAAGTGATCCCACAACAGGCCTCAGGAGGCCTTTGGGGTAGTAGGAGGTTAAGGCTCCCACTTTTTCTAGACAATCGGCACTTGATGTCAGCCGGGTTGTCAGCCCTGCGTGACGGCCGCCTTTACCCCAGAACAAGCGTCTGGTACTCATTTCCGTTAGAGGCTGAGTCGACCCCAGGGCCATATTGCCGCCAGAGGGTTTGGGTCAGTTTAAAAATCCTGACCCCAACGGGACTTGAACCCTCGACCCTCCGGCTTGTAGCCCAGTGCCTTAACCACTACGCTACGGCGTGCCCCCATTGAACAAGTAACTTGTTTCAATTATCTGGGATGCATGTTATCGTACCAGCAAAATTTGGACATGGAGAAGAAATTAGGGAAATTTCAACAGATATGTGGTTCAATAAGAAGATATTTGAGAAATAAGACCACAAGGGAAACTCAATTAAAATTTTACAAAAGAGTAGCCGTTCCAACATTAACATACGGGTCTGAGACTTGGCCTTTAACGATCCCTGATAAAAATAAAATTGAGACAATAGAAATGAGATTTCTCAGATCAGTTGCAGGTGTATCTCTAAGAGATCAGAAAAGAAGTCAAGATATCAGAGATGAACTACAAATCTATAATATAAACGAGAAAATACACACAAATAAACGTAATTGGTTTGAACATATACAAAGAATGTCAAATAATCGTTTATCAAAACAGCTGCTTCATTATAGGCTTCTAGGCCGAAGAAATGTAGGAAGACCAAAACATCGTTGGAAGGACGACCTGCGCCTGCGGCATGTAGTGCGCCGGGGAGCGGAACGGGCCAACAGCCCCATACCTTGTAGATGATGATGATGCCGATCAACTTGGGTCTTACCCCACTCTGTTCAGTAGTAGGCCTAATTAGTTTAGAAGAATTCGAAACGGCGAATAGACATCCGCTGGTAGTTTCTTTCATTAGTTTAAATTCTCGTAAGTAATGTCAGGAGTGATTTCCAAATCTAATGTATATAAAAATGAATGTTTGTTTGTTCGTACTTTATGCGCGGCCATACCGTTGATTCGATTGTGATGGGGTTTTTTGCAAAATGTTCAAGAGATTCCCGGGATGAACATAGACTATAAGAGAGTTGAGATACTCAACTATAGTCCGTGAGGGCTAAAGTGTCTAGAATATTTTAGAAAGAGAAAGAGAGTACTCACCATCTTCTTTCTCACTCATACACATATCTCTTCACGGTGACAGCGGTAGGGCTGACACTCCCTGCAGTGAACATAGATCAGTGGTGGCATTCCCTTCTTCTAAAGACTAATTTTACACTAATATAATATCTCACAAACTACAAACGAACTCTGAAACAGTCGCAACTGACAAAAATTACGTGAACAAAAGTGACTGGGCGAAAGTGGGGGTGGAGTTTTTCTAGCATTCCTAAGTAATTTTACAAGGGTAGCCCATTATAGTACACATGTCACTCAGATGTCTAGCGAAGGGTGGAAGAACAATTCTCTAGACAAGGATAGCAGAAATCCTGCCAACTTACAACTTTTACACTATACTACACTCTTTGTTAGTGAAAAACGTGAAAAAGTCCCTTTTTTACCCTTAAATGGCTTACGCTGCCTAAACCATAACAGATACACAAAATTAATGTACACAGAATTGAATATCTAAAAAAACTGTACAAAAAGAGTCTTTTACAGATAATAAACAATAGCCATTTTTGTCTTTTATTGATGCCAATTATATCGGGGTAAGTAGATTCTCGGGCAAGCGTGTGCTGCCATACCATTCATCCGATTGTCATGGGGCTTTTTGCAAAATGTTCAGGTCTTCCCCGGGAAGGTTATAAAAAGCTCTACAAAAAAGTCCGCGAAAGCATATGTTTATCTCTTACTGATAACTCATAATAACAATTTTTGTCTTCCATTGATGCAAAGAAGATCGAGACAAGTACGTAGATTCCTGTGCAAGCATAGCAGGACATGGCGGGTATTCTTTTACGGATAACTCTTCTTCTTCCTTCCAAGTATTAGGCCAAGGCCTGTTACGATCCTATAGAAAATTTTCCCTCCAGCGTTTCATAGGACGGCCCAGTGATCTTCGTCCTCTTGGTATATAATTATAAACAGCTTTGGGGATCCGATTTGAACTCATTCTTTCAAGATGGTGTTTCCAATTTAGTTGGTACTGTTTAATATATTCCAAAATTGGTAGTCTTCAATTCTTTTAAGATATCGGTGTTCCTTTTCCGATCCCATCTGGTGTAACCCGCTGTTCTGCGCATGAATCTCATTTCACAAGCCGTTATTCTGCTTTCATGTTGTTTTTTTAGTGTCCATGCGTCACTACCATAGGTCAACACTGGTCTAGCCAAAGTGTTATATAAACGTAATCTGGTGTTTTTTTGTACAAGGGATGGTTTCATAACTTGATTAATAATTCCTAAACTTTTATTATAACTAGTAACTTTTTCAGGGATATCCTTTTCATCCCAGATAGAGAGATAATATCCAAGATATTTAAATTGATTAGATCTCTCTAAAATTTTATTCTGGAGACAGATTTTACTTTGTATGGGGTCCTTCCCATGAAATGCCATAATTCACAATAACGAATTTTGTCTTTTAGCTTATTTATGCCAAGAAGATCGAGATAAGTAGATTCCCGGGCAACACCGGGTAATCAGTACGGGAAATCTTAAACTAATTACGATATACATTTTATAGTTATTTTTCATTTTACTCATTGAACTAATCATAAGAAGTACATTAATTTTCGTCTTTCAGCTCATTTATGCCAAGAAGATCGGGATGAGTAGATTCCCGGACAACGCCGGGTAAACAGCACGGGGTATCTAAAAATAATTACGATATGAAATTTTCTCTTATTTAACTAAACATAAAACACGTTGATTTTCGTATTTGAGCTCGTTTATGTCAAGGAGATCGAATAAACAGATTTCCGGGCAACGCCGGGTAATCAGCAAGGGTTACCTAAAAATATAAATATATCATTATTTT
This sequence comes from Diploptera punctata, assembly GCA_030220185.1. Lineage (NCBI taxonomy): Eukaryota > Metazoa > Arthropoda > Insecta > Blattodea > Blaberidae > Diploptera > Diploptera punctata. The sequence goes on from JASPKZ010010245.1 coordinate 46,131, forward strand.
TCATTTTACTTATTCGACTAAATATAAAAGCACATTAATTTAAATTTATTTATGAATAGCATCGCACGCCGGGTATTAGTTAGTCCTCCTTCTTCTACTATAAGGTTTAGGCTATGCAGCCTGTTCCGGCGAAGTTAAAAGTGGAGTCCATCTTCTACGTGGTCGGCCAACATCTTTTGTTCCTCTGGGATTATACAGGAAGGTTCTTTTTGGTATTCTTTCGTTGTTCATTCTCATTAGGTGTTCTGTCCATTTCTTATTATTTTCGCTGATTTTATCTTCAATTTTATATATATTTAATTCTTCTCGTATAGTTTCATTCCTTATTCTATCCGCTGTTGTGCATCCTTTCACATTACGTAAAACCAGCATTTCCGCAGTCTGTATCCTGCTTTTATCCCTTGATTTCATTATCCAATTTTCACTCCCATACAACAACAAAGGAACAGCCATTGTTTTATATAATTTAAGTTTCGTATCTTTCCTTGTTTTCCGACCTAAGGTTCTTTTTATGGTTCCACAAATAGCCTGGAATTTATTTACTTTATTTATTTTAGTTAGTAAATAAATAAAATAATGTCGACATATTACATTATTTTTATAAGTTTTACTCGTGTACAAAGTACAAAAACAAAAACTTACTTTTGTATTCAAAGTCCCGTTAATAAAAATGCAACAAATTTTTGGGATAATATTTTTTTCGCCAAAATTATATGTGGATAGTGTGGCCTGTTGCTCAATTTCATTGTAGTCTCCATGGTTACATAGGTCCGTAAATCGCAGAATGTTTCTACTAGAGAGGGTGAATACGAGGGTTGTGAAAGGGCAGGTGGGGAATATGTAAACATTCTTGTAGCTTTCATATAGGTAGACTCATATTGCACATCAACGTCCTCTGCTTGCCATGTGTAGAACTTATTCTTAGAAACAAGTTACAAAGGATAGGTTATTTAAATGTTTCTAAGAACTGAAGTATTAATCAACTTCATAAAATAAACAACGCAACATATTTTGTTCCAACTCAGTGTGTTACATGCTTCTTTTTATCTTAATTGTTTATAATGTTTTTATAAGTCCTTCCAGACTATTTTGAACAGTGGTTAAAAATATTTTGAAGTCCTTAATGCAATCTTATTTTTCATTCTCCAATTATAGATTTTAATCTGTTCTTTCTTCATTTCTTGTTACCTTATCACACCACCGCTTTCTGCGACGTCCCAGTTTGTCGTCTTATCTCTTGCAGCCTTGGCAATTCTAATGATGTCCATCCTACTTATCTTCTTCTTTTCTTCTGTATACCCATTCCGTAATATCTTCGAGTACACATGTTTCTCTGATACTTCCTTAATATTATGTAGGGCAAATACATAAATAAATAAATAAATAAATAAATAAATATATATATATATATACCGCAACATAGGACATCACATCACTCCATGTCATATACCATCTTCACTTCTCGCAACTGGAATTCCCTACCACAAGAAATAAGGGGCTGCCGGACATTGGCATCTTTTAAAAGTAATCTAAATTTATATTTGCTCTAACCTCGACTTCATTATTATCCAGTGTAAGGTATATATATATATTAATTGGTGTTTCTCGTATAATGTATCCATATTTATATTATCATTATAATTATTATTATTATTATTATTATCGTATCATTATTGTTATTATCCTATAAAATATTGTTTGTACATGAAATTTACATTGCTACATTTATTATATCTTTAACTGTTTATAATTAGTATAGTGTATATCTATATTTGTCAAATATTTATTTGTATTTGTGCTGGTTGAGTGGAAGAGAGGCCTTAACTCTGCCAGAATAAATAAAGTATTATTATTATTATTATTATTATTATTATATATACCAGCTAATACCCGGCGTGCATTGCTACGACTAAATAAATGAATAATTAAAAGTTAATTAAATTGTATGGTATACCATTTTGAGGTGGCGAGTTTTTAGTTTTAGATTTCAGATAAATCTCCACTTACAATTGTCGGATTTCGCTTATTTTTAGATAATGCTTACCTCGGTCTATTTTAACAGGTTATACTGAATTTCGTTGTGAAACTTCGAGAATTGTGACCGTTAGAGCGATTTTTAAATTTTCACTTCAGGTGAACCTCTACACCTAATTGTTTTAGAGGGCCCAATTGTGAATCTAAACCATCGAGGGACCCACTCAAACACACACATACAATTTCATCAGAATCAGGCCAGTCATATAGTCAGTTTTTAATTTCGAATTTCAGGTAAACCTCCACTTTTAATTGTCCCATTTCACTTATTTTTTGACAATACCTATCTCGGTTTATTTTAATAGATATACTGATTATTGTTGTGAAATATCGAAAATTGGGACATCTAGAGCGATTGTAAATTTTCTCTTCAGGTGAACTCCTACACCGAATGGTTTTAAAGGATCCATTTGTGAATCTAAACCATCGAGAGACACACTCAAACACATACAGTAATTTTCATAAGTAATGCCACGAGTGATTTCCAAATTATCGATAAATTCACGACTCACGAAGTGAGGAGTGAATTTATCTAGAGAATTTGGAAATCAAGAGTGGCATTTGTTAGGACTATTTAACGAATAACATTAAGCTGTTTACTCACAAATCATTATTTAACTATAGTTATTTTAAAATATTTATATATTTAATGTAAACGGCGATGTTTGAAAACAAATGAGAAACGATAGGTACGCTTCTACTGCTTCTTTTGTTTATCACTGCAACTAGATCATACTATTTATTGCCAAAGGAACGCAATATTGTAAGGAGGAGCTTTCTTTAATATGGTAATTATAACACTGATAAATATTTGGTGAAACACGACTCTGATTGGTTGTAAAATAGAAATCATTGAAATGTGATTGGTCATTGACTCCCATTTGGGGCATGAGTTAAATAGTCATCAAAATCGCTCCAGTCATTAAGGAGGAAATCGATGACAAACACACGTACAGAGATTTGTTTATATATATAACTGGACCGATATATTTGGGGTAAAAATACATAAAGAGAATAGACAAGAAAGTGACATTAAGAACAGAATAAATAAAACCTCAATGCTAAATGGTGTCCTGTGGAACACATATATAAAGGTAAAGTGTTCCCACTACAGGCCTCAGGAGGCCCTTTGGGTAGTAGGAGGTTAAGGCTCCCACTTTTTCTTGACAATCGGCACTTGATGTCACCCGGGTTGTCAGCCCTGCGTGACGGCCGCCTTTACCCCAGAACAAGCGTCTGGTACTCATTTCAGTCAGAGGCTGAGTCGACCCCAGGGCCATAGTGCCGCCAGAAGGTTTGGGTCAGTTTAAAAATCCTGACCCCACCGGGACTCGAACCCTCGACCTTCCGGCTTGTAGCGCAGTGCTTTAACCACTACGCTACGGCGTGCCCCCTGGAACTCATATATAACCATGAAAAATAAGTTACAAATATATAATTCAATAGTGAGAAGTGCTGTCACATATTGAGCTGAAACATGGAAATTCAACAAAAACTTATGTCGATGAAATGGATATCCTGAGGAGAGCAGCAAGATGTTCAAAATTGGAAAAAAATAAGTAATAAAGTCATACGAGAAAAAATAGTATTAAAAATTCAATAATATATCAAATATAAGCAGTTAAATTGTTATGGGATCTACTACGAATGCAAGAAGAAAGGTTACCCCGAAAAACATTGGAATGGTGCCCAGTTGGAAAACGAACTAAAGGAAGACTTGGAAACTCATAAAAGTGTCGATAGATTAGTCGGCAATGTTTGTAAGGATCAAGCTATATTCCGATTCCGGGTCTTTCCACTTTTCAGCGGTTGCCCTTTTACCAGCCGGCTCCTGGCCCTTCACATCCACATGTGTCAATCACAGAGGTAGATGATCAACAGCCAGTGTAGGGGTGACATGTGGTTAGCATGTCGAGTCCCCCAGCCGTTATAGCTGGTTCCTCAACATGGAGCCGCTACTTATTGTTGCCTCACGATGCTGGGTGGGCACCGGTCCCATACTGGCCGAAATACCATGAGAAAATGTCTTCCCCCATGGAGACTCGAACCAGCGCAAGTCCCGTAGTTCTGCGCCAAGGCTTCCTACCTTAACCGCTCGGCTACGGCGCGGGACAAGATATATTCACACTTAAAAATAAAAATTTACTTCAGTTTCTGTATCAAGATTTATTGACTGGCAACTGCAGGACTTGTACCCAGCAGCTCGTTAGAGACCCAGCATTTTTTTTAAGAATTGTGAGACCTAAAATACAATTGGTCATAATTTTCATGTATCGTTAATTCAAATTATTAATTCTACGAAAAGAAATTAACTTTTCAAGAAAAAAAAACTGGGCATTATTGGGTCTGCTATATTTCGATTCTTCCGCATCTTCATTGTACTTTGTGTTAGAAAAACAGTAAATTCCCCAATATGGATTCGTCACCAAAATTTTCATAAGTAATGCCACGAGTGATTTCCAAATTATCAATAAATTCAGGACTCACGAAGTGAGGAGTGAATTTATCTAGAGAATTTGGAAACCAAAAGTGGCATTTGTTGGGACTTTTTAACGAATAAAATTAACCAGTTTACTCACAAATCATTATTTGAATATAGTTATTTTAAAATATTTATATATTTAATGTAAACGGCGATGCTTGAAAACAAATGAGAAACGTTATGTTTCATTAACAACCAGATCATATTTATTGCCAAGTAGAATCGCAATTTTGTAAGAATGCACCCTAGTGGAGAAAAAATGAAACACATCATTACAGATAATTAATTAATTTCTGATGCCCTATGATGTAAATATGTCAATTATATTTTTCTGCAACGTTAATTCCTGGGAAATAATACATTTAAGAAAGTGCAAATAGTGTTTTTTTGTAATATAATCAATTGCTTTGAATGCTTTTCTATTATATCTCGCAAGCAGAATCTGGTTAAATTCGTGCACTATATATACAATCTGGGAGCTACTTGATAAAATGAAAGCGATAAAATTAAAGTGATAAAATCTAGGTGAAAAACGACCGTGATTTGTTGTAAATCAGAATTCGTTGAAATGTGATTGGTCATTGACTGCCATTTGGGGCATGAATTAAATAGTCAATATAAAACTTGCCTTTGATATAGATAGACAACTATAATTCATTTGAATCATATTTATAAAGAGTGATTCAGAATATATTTTACACACTTCTTGGAGTTGTAGAGAAGTGTGTAATAGTACATTACAATCCGAGGTTGGGAAGTGTTTTTACAGAAGTGAGATTCTGTAAAACACTTCACAAACGTGCGTTGTACATTATTTTTTGAACGATGGTGTTTTCAAAATAATGAATAATAGTAAAACAATATCTTTGTTGGAAATATTTGCCTTCATTATAAACAACTGACTTACGTTAACAGTGTGGCCAATGTTTATAGGGTAAATGCCGAAAATAATTTAGTTGAGACTACAGCAGGCCGTGACACCAATCATTCGTAAAATGGCGGCAAGTACGAGTTTGTTTTATATTGTTTCAAATAAAATTAAGTTCATTTAAAATGCAGTTATCCGTTTCGTATAATGTATATTAACACTACCTTTTGGATATATTTTTGCATATACATTGTACGTAGTATACATAAATTGTTTTACTTCCCGCCCTAGGTAGGTAATTTGTAATATTACAGTACAGTTATTTAGTTATTTAAAGGTTGGCAACCCCGAAATTTAGGAAACTGATCTTTGAATCGTCCACCGCTGTCGTCTCGAGGTAGTGTGCTGCCTTGTCACATAGTGGGCCCGGGTTCGATTCCCGGTCGGGACAGGCTTCTGAGTGAGGTTTTTTCGGGGGTTTTCTTCACCTGTAAGACAAGTGTCAGGAAGCTTAGGGCCTAACGATCCCCGAAAATCATCCGGCCATCGTCATCATCGTCACCATCCTTCATCGGTGTGGAAAGCAACGGGAAGCTACCACACCTATAATTCCCTAGTAAAGCTGCAAGCATAGCATAGAAATGCTATGATTGCAGTGAAATATCTGCCCTAGTGCAGAATTACTATGGATGGATGAATGGATGGAACTTTCAATCTTGGTCGCCATTGCTGTAAGTTTGACAGAACAAAAAAATAAATTGTGAATCACCCTTAATAAATTCGATTGAAGTGAATTATGGTTATTTATCTGCATCAAAGGCAAACAACAACATTAACAGGTCTATCAAGATAGAATGTTGGACGATAAAATAAACGAGGTCAAGAAAACTCGTGACTTGTTCAAAAAACATATCTTCACTAATCTATTTGAATCAAGGATCTGCATGCTAACACATGGCAAAGCCCCCTTAGAACTAATATAGACCTATTTTTCCTGTATTATTTCAAAGGTCACAAATTTCATGCATTTTATAAGTTTCCTTTACCTAACTCACTCATTAGAACTATCGAATCCGTAGGTTCATGGCCGCGCGGACATAAACCCTCCATAAATCCCTATTCCGAACCAATGCCTTCCAATCATTCCCTGTATAATGTACTTCCCTCAAATCATAGTTAATGTTGTTCTCCCACCTCATTCTTGGTCTACCAATTGTGTGTTTTCTTTCTGGTTTTCCTACAAGAAGCTTCCATGCACGTCTTTTATTCCCCAATCGTGCCACATGTTCTGCCCATCGCAGTCTACGAGACTTAATTGTTCTTATTATATCTGGCTTCCTATAAATACCATGTAGTTCACAGTTATGTAGTCTCCTCCATTCACCTGTCTGTTCATCTCTCTTTCATCCAAACATTTTTCTAAGAACTTTATTCTCAAATATTCGTAATCTCCTTTCCTCCCTTAAAGTAAGAGTCCATGTTTCACACCCATATAACTGATAGAATAATAGTTGTATATATTTTCAGTTTAACGTTTTTTGAAAGGAGTTGGGACGTCAAGAGTCTCTGTAATGCATAATAGCACGCATTTCCAGAATTGAGGCTATGTTTAATAAATAACTATACCTACTTAGAATAGAATAGACGCACTTATAAAAAAACAAAATACATTTTTAAAGTGAATTAACTAACTAACTCACTGGCTCTATCGAACCCGTAGGTTTATGGCCGCGCGGACATAAGCTCTCCATACATCCCTATCCTGAGCCAATGCTTTCCAATCATCCCCTGCATAATCCACCTCCCTGAAATCATGGTTAATGTTATTCTCCCGCCTCATTATTGGTCTACCAACTGGGCGTTTTTCCTCAAGATAGAAAAGGGTGAAAATCAGACAACGGCTATCGCTCATGAGACGAAAAAATGCTGAAGATGATTGTGAAAAATTTGAATTGAAAAACTTGAAAAATGATGAACTGCGGCAAGAATACCAGATCAAACTTGCTGTTAGATTTGAAATACTGGAATCTTCAGATGAGAATGTGGCAACCGAAGAAGAAACATGTAAATAAAGAATGGGAGGCTATAAGAGATACAATTAAATTGTTAACATCAGAAAGTGTTGGTTATTTAAAAAAGGGGAAAAACTAGAAGTGGTTTGATGAGGAATGTGCCAGCATTGTAAAGAAATGAATGCAAGCAAAAATGAATTGGCAACCCGAGCCAAATGAAGAAAATTTAGAAATATTAGGTACTATTAGACGGGAAACCACCAGGTTACTAAAGAGTAAAAATAGGGAATATTTGAGAGAGAAGATTAATTATCTTGAAATTAATGCAAAAAATAGGAACATCAGAGAATTATATCAGGCAATTAGGATAGAAAAGAAAGGGTTTCAGGTTTAATTAGGAATGGAACGGAGATATTGCAGATTCCAGGAGTATATTAAATAGATGGAAAAGTTACTTTAATCAGCTATGAAATATACATACAGAACAGGATATTGAAGAGGATAATTTACAGACAGCAGAAATGCAAGTCAAAGAACCAAGGTTGATCAAACATCGCCAAATTCGTTAAATGAAGGATACTGCACAAAGACAGTAAATAATGACTTGATATGGTGTTTACTTGATGAAAACCCATTATGTTTAGTGATAAAATAAAATAAAACTGTTGAAGTTTTGTAAGATTTTTATATTTATTTTAATAGAAATTCATTACAGCTGTTTCAGTACTTTGTACCTTCTTCAGAGAATACCTATTCGTCAGTATTCGCCTGAAGAAGGTACAAAGTACTGAAACAGCTGTAATGAATTTCTATTAAAATAAATATAAAAATCGTACACAATTTTTACACTTTTATTTTGTTTAATGTTTTAAGAATGGAAGATGAGCGATGGCCAAATCAACTATATTAATGGCAACTGATCAGAAAGAAGAAAGGATGGAGACCAAAGTTAACATGGAAGGAAAACATGAAGACAGTAATGCAAGCAAGAGGGCTAAGCATTGAAGATGCCCAAGATCGTAGGATTTGGAGGTTTGGCACGGGAAGACGGCAGCAGCTGTAAAAACTAAGACATTAAAGATTTCTTCTTTTCAATTATTTGATTTATTGTCGTTTATTAAATTAATAATTAGAATTTGAGCATATGGGGATAAAAGTAGATAGAGGATATACAAGAATGTGACATTAAGAACAGAATAAATAAAGGTAGAGCAATAACAGCAATGTTAAATAGTGTCCTATGGAACAGACATATAACCATAGGAAATAAGTTACAAATATATAATTCAATAGTGAGAAGTACCGTCACATATGGAGCTGTAGCATGGAAATTCAACAAAACTTATGCCGATGGGAATTGATTTCTTGAGGAGAGCAGCAAAATGTCAAAAATTGAAGAAAAAAAAACAATACATAAATAAATAAAAAAAATTAATAAAGTCAGGAGAAAAAAATTAATATTAAATATGCAATAGTAAATTATATAAGATATAAGCAGTTTAGTGGTATGGGCATGAAGAGTACAAGAAGAAAGGTTACCCAGAAAAGCATTGGAATGGTGTCTACCTGGAAGAAGGAAGACCTCGAAACTTATGTCGATGGGAATTTATTTCTTGAGGAAAGGAGCAAAATGTCCAAAATTGAAACAAAATGTATAAAATAAATAAAAAATACAAAAATAAAGTTAGGAGAAAAGCGCTAATATAAAATATTCAATAGTAAATTAAGGAATTAAATTGGTATGGGCTTGTACGACGAATGCAAGTTGAAAGGTTACTCAGAAAAACATTGGAATGCTGTCCACTTGGAAGAAGGAAGAAAGGAAGACCTCGAAAGTCATTGATACAAGAAATTATAAATGGAATGAGAACAAGAGCACAGGAGGACATGTAGTGGATGGATAGGGACGAGTGGAGAAGGAAAATGAAACTTGAGGCACGGAAAGATGTAAACATTGAAAATCAGTATATAAGTAAATTATAATTTTTTTAAATGTTGGGCACCCATTTACTACATGGGAAGATTCACTACATGTCACTTGATGTGAAAACAGGTCAAAAGACCTAATTTCATTATATAGATATAGAAGAAGAAGAAGAAGTTTTTACGTTAGCAGTTATTGTGTAACTAGGTTTATATTATAGGAACAAAAAGCAAATTACAATGTGCAAAAACCGATCCAATATATTTAGTAGTAGAACATTCAGGCTAAAAAAAAAAGTAGAAGAACGTAATTTGAATCCACGGACCTCTGGGTTATGATTATGAGACAGCCATGCTTACTTACCGAAATTATATTTATTAATAATCCTTTTCAACCCCAAAAATGTAATATGAATTCTGAATCATCCTGTATTTTAGACAATGCACAATATATAAATCCTATGTTTTATTTTAGAAGGATATGACTACATAACAGTGAACTACATGGTCTTTATGGGAAACCAGAAATAATGAGAACAGTTAAGTCTCGTAGACTTCGATGGGCAGGACACGTGGCACGAATGGAGAATGAAAGACGTGCACGGAAGCTTCTTGTAGGAAAACCAGAAAGAAAACGCCCAGTTGGTAGACTAATAATGAGGTGGGAGAATAGCATTAACTATGATTTGAGGGAAGTAGATTACACAGGGGATAATTGGAAAACATTGGCTCAAGATAGGGATGTAGGGAGAGCTTATGTCCGAGCGGCCATGAACCTACGGGTTCGATAGTGCCAGTGAGTTAGTTAGTTATTTTATAAGAATGCGATGTAACATTTATTGGCCCGAAGAAAATTAGATTATATCACAACAGGCTTTCACAATTTCCACGAAAAGTAGGTGGTACTTTACTCGAACTTATCAGAAGGGAGTAATCTCACAGGGATTTGTCACAGTCATACGTTTATCTTCCGCTGCATAAAAACAAAAACACGACGAATTACATCCCTGAGGGGAAATTTCTTACGTCACAAAAACAGTCTGCTTCCTGAAGCCAACTTATCTGCTAGATAGTAAACTTCTGAAGAAAAACATTTGCATAAAGTAGACGCCATATTGATTCAACATGATGAACAGATATTCGACGTCTCATTACCAAATGTCCCGATTTAGCCAGTAATACCCGGTTTTTCAAGTTCCTTTTCTTAACGATTTAAGAAGTAGCTCATTTCATATTAATTTCCTATACAATGTGTTCACTAATTTTCTTCTCATTTTTAGTGGCAGTTCCACCTCCATAAACATATATTTATGAAAAAAGACTCGTGTTAATAACTAACTAACTCGCTGGCACTATCGAACCCGTAGGTTCATGGCCGCGCGGACATAAACTTTCCATACATTCCTATCCTGCGCTAATTTTTTTCCAATCTTTCCCTGTATAATCTACTTCCTCAAAACACAGTTAATGTTATTCTCCCACCTCATTCTTGGTCTACCAACTGGGCATTTCCTCTCTGGTTTTCCTATAAGACGTTTCCATGCACGTCTTTCATTTCCCATTCGTGCCACATGTTCCCCCCATCGCAATCTAAGAGTGAACTGTTCTTATTGTATCTGGCTTCCTATAAAGGACCATGTAGTTCACTTATGTAGTCTTCTCCATTCGCCTGTCTGTTCATCTCTTTTTCGTCCAAAATTTTTCCTAAGAACTTTATTCTCAAATCCTCGTAATATTTTCTCCTCCCTTAAAACAAGAGTCCATGTTTCGCTTCCATACAAAATAACTGGAATAATAACAGTTGTATACATTTTCAGTTTAACGTTTTTTGAGAGAAGTTGGGACGACAAGAGTCCTTGTAAGGTATAAAAAAAAGCACACCGGGGTAAAGTCTGTAGAATGGGAAGGAAAATTCTGTTTGTGGGGAATGACGCAACGAAAGTATTAGAAATTAAAAATATTCTTGGATGGAACTGACGCCTAGCCCACAAATACTTGAGATGGAACTAACTTGAAAAAGTGACCACGGAACCGAACTGATTATGCCCGTCCTTTTTCAATTCCCAGTTGAACATATGCTTACATGAAACAACTAAATATTCTAGCTTTCGACTTTCGAGTGACCTAGCGGTATGCAATTAAAATTGGACAGTCTGTAGGGGATATATCGGTAGTGGTCAATAGTCTATTTCTAATTTTGTTCGGAGATAATTGATACGTTACCGATTGTCTTTTTGTAGACCAGCTAAACTGAGGTAAAAAAAAGAGAGAGATAACCCTTAAATTGGTAATGTACCACATAACATATACTGATTTAATTTATTTAATACTAGCCAATACCTGGTGTGCGCTGCTACGCCTAAATAAATTAAATGTGTTTTTATCTTTGATTGAAAAAGTAAAAAGAAAAATAATTATAAATTTATGTAAATGTTTTTAGATACACCGTGCTGATACCCGATATATGCTGCTACTTACTTACTTACTCACTGGCACTATCGAACCCGTGGGTTCATGGCCGCACGGACATAAGCTCTCCATACATCCCTATCCCGAGCCAATGCTTTCCAATCATTCCCTGTATAATCCACCTCCGCCAAATCATAGTTAATGTTACTCTCCCACCTCATTCTTGGTCTACCAACTGGGCGTTTTCCCTCTGGCTTTCCTACAAGAAGCCTCCATGCAAGTCTTTCACTCCCCATACGTGCAACATGTCCTGCCCATCGCAGTCTACGAGACTTAACTGTTCTTATTATATCTGGCTTCCCATAAAGACAATGTAGTTCATTGTTATGTAGTCTTCTCCATTCACCTGTCTGTTCATCCCTCTTTGGTCCAAAAATTTTCCTAAGTACTTTATTCTCAAATACTCGCAATCTCCTTTCCTCTCTTAAAGTAAGAGTCCATGTTTTGCAACCATATAATATAACTGGCAGAATAATAGTTTTATATATTTTCAGTTTAACGTTTTTTGAAAGGAGTTGGGACATAAAAAGTCTCTGCAATGCATAATAACATGCATTTCCAGAATTGAGCCTATGTTTAATTTCTTTGTGCATCTCATTCCTATTTGTGATTATTGTTCCTAGGTATTTGAATTCAGGCACCTCCTCAAAATTTCCCTCATTTGTCATTAGCTGTCCATTTCCATTATTTAATGAATTTCTACGTGTGACCATGTATTTAGTTTTATTGATATTTACTTCCAGTCCTAATTTCTTAGTGTTACTCAATACTGTGTGCGTATTGTCCTTTAGTATCTCCTCGCTATCGGCCAACAATACTACATCAGCTGATATGCCTATATAAATTAAATGTGTTTTTTTATGTTTAAGTAAAAATAATTATAAATTTAAATAGTAATTATTTTTAGATACCCCGTGCTGATTACCGACGTTGCCCGGAAATATACTTATCCCGATCTCCTTGGCATCAATGAGCTGAAAGACAAAAATAACACTGAGCAACAAAAAACAAACTTTTTTTTTGTTTCAGGAAGACAAATATGTAATTCTGATAGTATTTTTTCTCCTGAATTCAAATATATCGGTTTTTCTCCATCACGCAAGGTTTCCGAGAGACAGACATTTATAATTCCAAACATTTTAATATTTTCTACATTCGTAACTACACAATATTCGAACATTCGGACTCACCTAGAAAGTAAGAAATTACGATTGTCTGCTATATTTCGCCTGTGGAGCATCCCTCTTGATGGTCCAACAATAATCAGCCAGCATAATAGGATTCCATTTGCCTTGATAGGGGCCTATCTCTTTTCCACAGCTGAAATCTCCTGATGAAAGTGTTCCCCGTTTTATTTTACAATGGACAAATGGACGAAAAACGTTTATAATTACTTAAATCCATTAAATGAAATTGGAATTAAAAAAAAAAAACTCTGGGTGATGGAGAAATTCCGAATACATATTTGAAAACACGATGAAAAACTGCATTAAGTACAACTATTGGTACTCATGAGACAAAAATCATGTTGACCAGTGTAATTATTGTGAGTTATCCATAAAAGATAAGATGTCGCAGACTTTTTTTGTAGATGTTTTGAGATACTCAAACTTGGGGCATTTGTTATAGTTTAGGCAATGTAATCCATTTAAGCGAACCAAAAGCTTATTTTTTTAGTGCATCGATGGACTTTTTTTTTTTAGGTCTGGCCCTATAGTAGTACGGTAATAGGCCTATGTTATTTTTGCGCCATAGTGCGTTTTATCGTACTTACAGCAATGACGACCATGATTGAAAGTTAAACTTCCTACATTTCGGGGTGCCAACGTAAATAACTATACTGTAATATTGCATATGGGATGTACATAACTCCATGTCTTCATATTCTTGAGCAATTATCTGGCCATCTGCAAATAACAGTAAATAACAGTTAGTTATGAGATGCACAAAGAAATTAAACATAGGCTCAATTCTGGAAATGCATGCTATTATGCATTGCAGAGACTTTTGATGTCCCAACTCCTTTCAAAAAAAATTAAGCTGAAAATATATAAAACTATTATTCTACCAGTTATATTATATGGGTGCGAAACATGGACTCTTACTTTAAGGGAGGAAAGGAGATTACGAATATTTGAGAATAAAGTTCTTAGAAAATTTGTTGAACCAAAGAGGGATGAACAGACAGGTGAATGGAGAAGACTACATAACAATTAACTACATGACCTTTATAGGAAGCCAGATATAATGAAAGCAGTTAAGTCTCGTAGACTGCGATGGGCAGGACATGTTGCACATATGGGGAATGAAAAACGTGCATGGAAGCTTCTTATAGGGAAACCCGAGGAAAAACACCCAGTTGATAGACCAAGAATGAGGTGGGAGAATAGCATTAACTATGATTTGAGGGAAGTAGATTATACAGGGGATGGAAAACATTGACTCAGGATAGGGATGTATGGAGAGCTTATGTCCGCGCTGCCATGAATCTACGTGTTCGATAGTGCCAGTTAGTTAGTTATAGTTATTTATAAGTGACTTTTGGCTCTGTGAAAAATAACATTGGTTTCTTGCACCTTTGTATGATTTTCTAGATAGGCCTGTATAGTATTATATAGTAACGTTGTCCTTGTCTTATAAGGTTTTATTCTGAAAGAAAAATATAAATTTTCACATGAGTAAAACTTATAAATTGCAATGTATTTTGTTTGAACACTTAAGAAATGAATCCTGTTATAGATGATATTTTGAAAACTATAAAAGTTTTCATGTCAGTTATCGTGTTATAAAAAGAAAGTCAGAGGTAATAGAAGCCAGGAAGTGAGTTTCAAAACAAATGCAAGGGAATTTTATGGTGGCGTTGTAAAGCACGACTTGCTGCTATTTTTAGCAAAGTGTATCCGTGTTTCTGAGAACACACGTTCCTTATAGGTGCTGTTATACCAAAACCATTCCATTTCAACCTTCATTCAGACTTTAAATTAATCGCTAGATGTTTTAACATCCGCTAAGCAAATACGTACCAAATGTTACAAAATTTCTGCTAACTGTTCAAGTTAAAAAAAAAGCAGCTTAGGGATTTCTTCAGAGTTCCTTAATAATAATAATGATAATGATCCATCCAAATGAGGTAAATTTAGAGCAATTGGGTAGTGTTAGACGGGAAACCACCAAGTTACTAAAGAGTAAAAAGAGGGAATATTTGAGAGAGAAGATTAATGATCTTGAAATGAATGCAAAAAATAGGAACATTAGAGAATTATATCAGGGAATTAGTATAGAGAAGAAAGGGTTTCAGGCTAGAACAAACATAATTCGGAATGAAAATGGGGATATGATTGCAGATTCCAAGAGTATATTAAATAGATGGAAAAGTTATTTTAATCAGCTATTAAATGTACATACAGAACAGGACATTGAGGAGGATAAGTTACAGACAGCAGAAATGCTAGTCGCAGAGCCAAGTGCATTAGAGGTTGAAATGGCAATTGAAAAATTGAAGATATATAAAGCATCAGGTTCAGATGAGATCCCAGCAGAACTGATAAAATCAGGGGGAGAAAAATTGATCGACAAGATACGCTGTTTGCTTAGTATGATTTGGAAAAAAAGAGCTCTTCCAGATGAATGGAAGGAATCAATTATCGTACCAATTTATAAGAAAGGAGATAAAACTGATTGCAACAACTATAGGGGCATCTCATTACTTTCAACTTCGTACAAAATTCTAACAAATATATTAGTAAGCAGACTTACTCCCTATATTGATGACATTCTAGGAGATCATCAATGTGCATTTAGAAGAAACAGGTCTACAACAGATCAGATTTTTAGTATAAGACAGATTTTAGAAAAGAAATGGGAATATAATGGTACTGTACATCAACTATACGTAGACTTCCAAAAAGCATATGATTCAATTAAGAGGGAGAAGTTATATAGTATCCTGCTGGAGTTCGGAATTCCTAAAAAGTTAGTTAGACTTATACGAATGTGTCTAAATGGCTCAACGAGTAGGGTGCGTGTAGGCAAACAGTTTTCAGACACCTTTGAAATCCAGAATGGGTTGAAGCAAGGAGATGCACTATCTCCTCTACTATTTAATTTTGTACTAGAGCATGCCATTAAATCTTTAGAGAATGAAGAAGGCTTACAACTGAATGGTATTAATAAGCTGTTAGTTTATGCTGATGATGTAGTACTACTGGCCGATAGCGAGGAGATACTAAAGGCCAACACGCACACACTATTGAGTAACACTAAGAAATTAGGACTGGAAGTAAATATCAGTAAAACTAAATATATGGTCACACGTAGAAATACATTATATAATGGAAATGGACAGCTAATGACAAATGAGGGAAATTTTGAGGAATTGGCTGAATTCAAATACCTAGGAACAATAATCACAAATAGTAATGAGATGCACAAAGAAATTAAACATAGGCTCAATTCTGGAAATGCATGCTATTATGCATTGCAGAGACTTTTGATGTCCCAACTCCTTTCAAAAAACGTTAAGCAGAAAATATATAAAAACTATTATTCTACCAGTTATATTATATGGGTGCGAAACATGGACTCTTACTTTAAGGGAGGAAAGGAGATTACGAGTATTTGAGAATAAAGTTCTTAGGAAAATTTTTGGACCAAAGAGAGATGAACAGACAGGTGAATGGAGAAGACTACATAACAATGAACTACATGGTCTTTATAGGAAGCCAGATATAATAAGAACAGTTAAGTCCCGTAGACTGCGATGGGCAGGACATGTTGCACGTATGGGGAATGAAAGACGTGCATGGAAACTTCTTGTAGGAAAGCCAGAAGGAAAACGCCCAGTTGGTAGACCAAGAATGAGGTGGGAGAACAACATTAACTATGATTTGAGGGAAGTAGATTATACAGGGAATGATTGGAAAGCATTAGCTCAGGATAGGGATGTATGGAGAGCTTATGTCCGTGCGGCCATGAACCTACGGGTTCGATAGTGCCAGTGAGTAAGTAAGTAAGTAAGTAATGATCCATCCATAGTAATTCTGCCCGAAGGCTTGCAGCTTTACTAGGGAATTGCAGGTGTGGTAGCTTCCCGTTGCTTTCCACACCGGTGAAGGATGAAGATGATAATGATAAGGATTATGATGATAATGATGGCCATATGATTTCGGGGACCGTTTGGGCCTTAAAGTTTTCCTGACATTTGTCTTACAGGTGAGGAAAAACCTCGATAAAAACCTCACCTAGAAAAACTGCCCCGACCGGGGATCGAACCCGGGCCCGCTGCGTGACAAGGCAGCACGCTACCTCAAGACCACAGCGGTGGACTAATAATAATAATAATAATAATAATAATAATAATAATAATAATAATAATAATAATAATAATAATAATAATAATAATAATAATAATACTAATAATAATAATAATAATAATAATAATAATAATAATAATAATAATAATAATGATGATGATGATAATAATAATTGCTCAAGAATATGAAGACATGGAGTTTATGTTCAGAAAATTATTGGACGAATACGATAACTGGGGTTTGAAAATAAATTTAGAAAAAACATTTTATATGGGATGTGGTGCCGAAACCGAAGATTTAATATTAAAAGATCAAAAGAGGTATAGATATTAGAAGATGTGAGGAATTTGAGTATCTGGGGGTAAAAGTAGCTAAAGAGGATAAACAAGAAAGCGATATTAAGAACAGAATAAATATAGGTAGAGCAATAACAGCTATGATGAATGGAAGCAGAAGAAAGCATAATTGAAAGAACTGAGGAGAAGGAATTAAAGTGGTTAGGACATGTTTTAAGAATGGAAGATGAGCGATGGCCGAAGCAACTATATGAATGGCATCCGAACAGAAAGAAGAAAAGAGGGAGACCAAGGTTAACATGGAAGGAAAACATGAAGACAGTAATGCAAGCTAGAGGGCTAAGCATCGAAGATGCCCAAGACCGTAGGCTTTGGAGGTTTGGCACGGGAAGACGGCAGCAGCTGTAAAAACCCGAAGATAGATAGATGAATGGAGTCTTACGGAACAGACTTATAACCAGAAAAATAAGTTACAAATATATAATTTAATAGTGAGAAGTACTGTCACATATGGAGCTGAAGTTTGGAAATTCAACAAAAACTTATGTCGATGGAAATGGATTTTTCAGGGAGAGCAGCAAGATGTTCAAAATTAGACAAAATAAATACTGTTGTACGAGAAAAAAAAATATATATTAGATATTCAGTAGTAGATTATATAATATATGAGCAATTAAATTTGTATGGACACGTACGACGAATGCAAAAAGAAATGTTACTCAGGAAAACATTGGAATCGTGTCCACCTGGAAGAAGAAGAAGAAGAAGAGGAAGACCTCGAAACTCGTGGATGCAAGAAATAAGAACTGGAATGAGAACAAGAGGACTGGAGGACATGGAGTGGATGGATAGAGACGAGTGGAGAAAGAAAAAACGTTTAGGCACACAATGATGTGTAAACATTAAAAATTTGTATATAAAAATAATATCCTATCTTTATTAGTATTTTTCTTCGTCATCCAAGGCCTGTTGGCTCGTTCCGGTTTCATGAAAGCTAGAATTGTTAAAATTGTTCAGACCATCTTCTGTGTGGGCGTCCAACATTTTTCCTTCCGTGTGGTTTGTAATTCAGCAATAATTTGGAAATCTTTCTTCTGACATTCTATTTTCCAGGCGTTCCTATATTTTATTATTCGATCTGTAAGTTTGAAAATATTTAGTTCCTTTCTTATATCATCATTTGCTTTCTTATCCGGCGGAGTATATCCTGCTATATTTCTTAAAAATCTCATCTCAACTGCTTCCAGTCTTTGTTCTTGTCTTTTAGTGATCGTCCTACAGTCTGATCCATACATCAATACAAGAACAGCCATTACTTTATTTAAAAAATGGTTTCTTTTCTTAGGCCTATGTGTTTAAGTGTTATTTTAATAATTCCGCACATTATATTAAATTTATTTTTATCATTAATATCTTCAATTTTAACATATGATAAATTGAAACCTAGATATTAAAAACTATCCACTTGCTCTAAAATTGTATCGTCAATTACTCTATTTTTGCTTTTAAGGTATCATGTCCTTTAAATGCTAAAATTTTAGTTTTTTTCTTTGAGATTTTTAAATTAAAATTGGCCCTTATTTTTTCCAAATTAAAAAAAAAATGTTTTACTAGTGTTCTCTAATATTACACCCATTTGTATTCTGCATTTCTTAGTTTATATTTCAATAACGTAATTAAAATTATAATATGTGTATAAATTTTTGCATTTTTTTATTATTCACCGGTTGAGTGACAGAGAAAGTCTTATGGTCTTAACTCTACCAGCTTAAAAACATTATTATTATTATTATTATTATTATTATTATTATTATTATTATTATCTTCATCATCCAGAGACAGTATAGGGATAGGTCAGCATGTTGGCCTTCTCCAACCTGGAATCTCTATTTATTATAACTAGAAATTCCCTCTAGGGAGCACCCATGTCCACACGTGTGACGTATGGGGTAAATACAAATACACATGTCCATTCCTCACATATTGGGTGTCACTCCTATTCCATACTGATAAAAAGTGAAAACTTCTACCCCATGGGGACTCTGCACCAAAGTATGATGCCTTAAACCGCCCGACTAAAGCAAGAGACATGTACTTATCTCAGTTAAAGTATTTTCCTGATTTATGCCGGCTTGGTATTTCAATAATTATTATTTCTTCTTCTTCTTCTTCTTCACGGTTTAGGCTTATGTACTAGCCTGTTCCAGCTCCAAATTGCTGCTCTTTCCATCTTTTCCTTGGTCTTCCCAAGCTTCTTCTTCCTCGTGGTGAATAGTAGTGTGCTGCTTTTGGTATTCTATTCTCAGTCATCCTTGCCAAGTGTTCTTTCCAGTTTGTTGAGTTTAATTCCTCTATTTTAGTTGTCTTATTTCTGTGTTATGTTTTTTGTCTGTTCTTTGATATCCTGCTATTGGTCTGAGGAATCTCATTTCAGCAGCTTGTATCCTGGCAGATTGTTGTGTTGTCACTGTCCATGTTTCGGATCCATAAGTAATAATAGGCACTGCCATTGTCTTGTATAATTTCATTATAGAGTCTTTCGTGGCTTTATTTTTCAAAGTTCTTTTTAGTTCACCTGTTATATAATTAAACTTATTTATTTTGTTATTTATATCTGTTTCTGCTGTGTATGATATTTCGCAACCTTGAAAGTTATATGTTACTACTTGTTCTATTGGTTTATTTTCTAATATTATCTTCGTCCGAACTGGATGAGCACCCTTGAAGGCCATTGTTTTTTATTTTTGTAAGGATATTTCCATGTTGTATTTTTTTATATTTAATTTAATTTGTATAGCATTCTTTGTAGTACGTCTTCTGTTTTTGCTATTAAAACCTGGTCATCTGCAAAGGCTACTGTTTTTATTACTATATTTCCTAAGTTAATTCCCTCAGTCGTCATTTGCTTCCATGATCTTATCATGTCGAAATAAATGTTAAAAAGCGTGGTTGATAGTGGACAACCTTGTCTAACTCCTGTTATATTCAATAATTATTTGATTATGGAAAGTGCTTCAGCCCAAAAAATTGTATAGTGCAAGAAAGAAAAGTGTTGTTTTAGAGGATAAAATTTATAACTTCTCTCCTACTTAGCATTTATGAATTACAATAAATTTGAGAAAATAAAACATTTTTTATTGTGCGGTTTTATATGAAATGGAAGTGTGTAATAAAATGTGTTTAACTGCTTCCTCCATTCCTGGGAAGAGAGAAAAAACTGAAATATTTTTATTGCCGGCGCTTCGTTTTGTTTTTCCTGTTGTCTTGGTAACACAACAAACTTAAAACTCGCACAAATATCTGAGAAAGTAAATATTGTCAATGGACTGACAGAATTCTCATTGTGTGCCATAAAATTTGTGCAGAATTTATTCCATTCTTATTTATAGAAGCTTTAACATATGAAGTCGTATTGCTTCTAGTATTTTTGGTAGAACCCAATGTATTCTGTATTTCAGTTCTCAAATACTTTCTGTGGAAATTCATTTATTTTTAAATTTATTGATTTTGAAAGTGTGATTTGTGAAATAGTTCTTGATAATTAAATTCCAACCCAACTCTCGCCTAGAAGACAGAGGGAAATCTAGGGAAAATATATTGTTTAATCCAAAGGATTCGAACTCGGGACTTTCCGAATACTCATATCAAACTCTACCGTCCGGGCCAACTAGCACGTTTGCTCTTAGTTTTATTTATTTAGCCTAATGGAGTTAAGGCCATGTGGCCTTCTCTTCCACTCACCAAGACAAATATACTACATTACGTACATCAGAATATAACAATCACAATTAACTCTAATATTAAATAATAAATGAAGATTTGATCAATATATATTATGATCTATAATACAACCAGTTAATGATAGTTAAGATTAAGACTAAAACTAATAAAAAAGTATTCAAGCAAGATAAATTAAATTGTTGGTAGACACTCCATGTCTAATGCATATAAAAAAAGACAAAGATAAATAAAGAGATAGGCCTATAGAAAATTAATTTTACGGTTAAACAATATTTAAACAAATGAAAATATTTGTTAATCTTAATATTATTTTCATAAATTATTTAATTTATTGTTAAAAGAATACTATCAGTGAGGTGTATAAGTTACTTTGTTATTAAATGGAGAGTGATTCAGAAATATGGCTATACGTTTGATCGCATTTTGTGACGAAAATATTATTATTACAGGAAATATGATGTTATCATTGGAAAGGGAATCCTTCAAATTACAACAATAGAACAAAACAAAACAAATCACTGCTAAATTATGTATTTATATCTATTATTATTATATGTGTGTTCTATAGGTCATCATTTAACATTGCTGTTATTGCTCTACCATTATTTATTCTGTTCTTAATATTACTTTCTTGTCTACCCTCTTTATCTACCTTTACCCCCCCCCAGATACTCAAATTCTTCACATCCTCTAATTTACAAACAAAATATAATAATAAATAAATAAGTAAATAACATAACTAATAGAATCACAAGTACACAATCCAGATATAAAGTGGACATTTAAAACTCCCACTGCACCCGGAATCGAACCCGGGTCGCCGGACATAGGTTCTGTCGGGTATATAAACAAGTAATCTATTGACATTTATGAACGTGGTAAGTTTAATTAAGATATTAGATGTCGCTTCGATAAAAATATATAATTTTAATATTAAATATATAGGACTGTAAATTTGGTCCATAAGAAACTCCTAAAAACCCCATGGGGTGACAGGCTTAGAAAGCCCTTGACCTACTAGTCAGCTGCTGACCTCACAGCCATGTGTTAATCTTGTAAGTTGACGATCATTTGTCAATATAGGGGTGACATGTTGTCAGCATGTCGGTTCCCCCAGCCGTTATAGCTTGTTTTCTCAACCAAGAGCCGATACTTATTGTAGCTAGCCAAATACATAAAGATGCTGAGTGGGCACCGGTCGCATATATTTAGGATATTAAAATGTGTTTTCCTATTTATTTTCATAAATTTAATAAATAATAATAATAATAATAATAATAATAATAATAATAATAATAATAATAATAATAATAATAATAGAGGAATACCGTAGCGTAATTGATTATAGCAATCCGCTACAAGCCTTAAGGTCGGGCGAATCCCTTAAACTATGGCCCTGGGATCGACTCATCCTCTAATGGAAATGAATGACAGACTCTTGCTTTGTAGGTGAAAGCTGCCTCCACGCAGGACTGACAACCCGCTGATATCTCGTACCGATTGTCTAAAAAAGATGGGAGCCTTAACCTCCTATTACCCCAAGAACCTTTTGAGGCCTATAGTGGGATCACTTAAATAAATATAAATAATAATAATAATAATAATCAATTCTAAAGTTTTATAAGGTAATGGCAGTTCCCATTGTGACATATGGATCAGAGAATTGGGTCATGAATAGATCAGACAGAAGATTACTAGAAACATCAGATATGAAGTTCCTCAGATACGTTGCAGGATATACTCTAAGAGACCACATTCCTAGTGACACAATTAGGCAAGAACTCAACATTTTTAATCTAAATGAAAAAATACAAAACTATAAACAAAAAAAATGGCATGAACATATTTTAAGAATGGACTCTTCTAGGTTAACAAAACAAGCGCTGTTGTACCAACCTCAAGGCTATAGAGATGTGGGACGTCCTAGAAGACGATGGGAAGATGAATTCTGAGAGCGGAGCAGGCCGACGGCCTGCCATGAAGATGGATAATAATAATAATAATAATAATAATAATGAAGATGGATAATAATAATAATAATGTAGTATTATTAGCCGATAGCGAGGAGATTCTAAAGGACAACACGCACACACTATTGAGTAACACTAAGAAATTAGGACTGGAAGTAAATATCAATAAAACTAAGTATATGGTCACACGTAGAAATTCATTATATAATGGAAATGGACGGCTAATGACAAATGAGGGAAATTTTGAGGAAGTGGCTGTATTCAAATACCTAGGAACAATAATCACAAATAGGAATGAGATGCACAAAGAAATTAAACATAGGCTCAATTCTGGAAATGCGTGCTATTATGCATTGCAGAGACTCTTGATGTCCCAACTCCTTTCAAAAAAACGTTAAGCTGAAAATATATAAAACTATTATTCTACCAGTTATATTATATGGATGCGAAACACGGACTCTTACTTTAAGGGAGGAGAGGAGATTGCGGATATTTGAGAATAAAGTACTTAGGAAAAATTTTTGACCAAAGAGAGATGAACAGACAGGTGAATGGAGAAGACTACCTAACAATGAACTACATGGTCTTTATAGGAAGCCAGATATAATAAGATCAGTTAAGTCTCGTAGACTGCGATGGGCAGGACATGTTACACGTGTGGGGAATGAAAGACTTGCATGGAAGCTTCTTGTAGGAAAGCCAGAGGGAAAACGCCCAGTTGGTAGACCAAGAATGAGGTGGGATAATAACATTAACTATGATTTGAGGGAAGTAAATTATACAGGGAATGATTGGAAAGCATTAGCTCAGGATAGGGATGTATGGAGAGCTGTCCGCGAGGTCATAAACCTACAGGTTCGATAGTGCCAGTGAGTAAGTAATAATAATAATAATAATAATAATAATAATAATAATAATAATAATAATAATAAACTGCAATAAAGAAACGTTAAAAAAACAAGTTTTATAAGTAGAGTGTGTTACCTTATCGAAATCGAAACCTGGACTGGGTTAAATAGTTTATTTTGCTAAAGATGTGAATATATGTAGCCTATTTTGAGAGGGTCATTGTCTTAGGACCGGTTATTTCTGTTATGGCGCACAGATTTAGCGCTAGGATGACGTAATGCGTGTTTTCACAATTCTGATTTCTCTCAGGTGACATTTTTTTTTATTCCTTTTGGTTGGATAACTTCCAGACAGCCTAATTAAATGCTACTTTTAAAATGTAATTTCACTTGATACCTGCTCGTTTGTTAAACTGAGAGGCGACCGTTTGGCACAGCCATCACGTACTCATCTGCATTATAAATGATCTAATAGTCCAAGATCCGGGTGCAAGATTACTGCGTTCATCGAGTGTATGAACAAAATCAATCTTTTTTCATAAAATTGTGAATTACTGAATACATTTTTGCCGAGTTGCCTATTAAAATTCGGCCGCCAGTATGTTTAATTAAAACATAATTTATTTTTTTTAAATATTATTCACTGAGAGTAATTAATATCATTAATTAAATAAAAATAAAACGTAGTTTTATTTGATTTTCATATTTATTATGTAATTCAGTGACAGCTGTTTCGGTACACTGTACCTTCTTCAGACATGTTAACAAATTATGAATAAACTAATAAAACTCTACAAAATATAATAAAAAACAATAAAACAAAAAACAAAAAAAGAAAAATTATCAGGTGTATATAAATTGAAGTGTTGCACATGTGACAATGTCTATATAGGACAAACTGGTAGACCTTTTATATCTCGGATAAAGGAACACATGAGAGCATATAACAGAAATTTAGAAAATTCAAACTATGCTAACCACCTATTCCAATTTAATCATTGTTTCGATCCAAATTTTGAAATTTTACATATTTGTGATAAGGGTAAGAAGTTAGATCTTTTGGAGGCTGCAGAAATTAATAAGTTTAAAAGTAGTAAAAAACTGTTAAATTCTCAACTTGATTTGAATGAATCCCCCCTTTGTTAAATTAAAAAATTTAAATAAATATTGTTGTATTGTTGCTTAGATCAGTTGGAACACAATTCATAATTTGTTAACATGTCTGAAGAAGGTACAGTGTACCGAAACAGCTGTCACTGAATTACATAATAAATATGAAAATCAAATAAAACTACGTTTTATTTTTATTTAATTAATAGATATGGATTTTCATCAAGTAAACACCAACTCAATTGATTAATTAATATTATAATTACAAAAAATAAAATAAACGTTATCTCAGTCAAAACATACATTTATTGTGTCGACGTCTAAATCTCCTGTTGTGAGATTATTTTCAAGACATCATGAAAATTGCGCAAATTTTGACCTCATCCAGAAGTTCATCGAAGTAAGAAGAAAACCGCCAAGAAACGACATAACACCGGTCGACCAGAGGCTACTGACGATGGAGATAAGCTCCGAAACTGCAGTATAGAAGAAAAAGGATATGAGGTGAGGTAATAAAAACACTAATTTAATTCTTAGTGTATTACTACTTTTCAATTTATTTATTTCTACAGCCTCCAAAAGGTCCAACTTCTTACCCCTATCACAAACATGTAAAATTTCAAAATTTGGATCGAACCAATGATTAAA
This sequence comes from Diploptera punctata, assembly GCA_030220185.1. Classification (NCBI taxonomy): domain Eukaryota; kingdom Metazoa; phylum Arthropoda; class Insecta; order Blattodea; family Blaberidae; genus Diploptera; species Diploptera punctata. The sequence goes on from JASPKZ010010245.1 coordinate 71,844, forward strand.
TTGGAATAGGTGGTTAGCATATTTTGAATATTCTAAATAAATATGGATTTTCATCAAGTAAACATTTGAGAATAAAGTACTTAGGAAAATTTTTGGACCAAAGAGAGATGAACAGACAGGTGAATGGAGAAGACTTCATAACAATGAACTACATGGTCTTTACAGGAAGCCAGATATAATAAGAACAGTTAAGTCTCGTAGACTGCGATGGGCAGGACATGTTGCACGTATGGGGAATGGAAGACTTGCATGGAAGCTTCTTGTAGGAAAGCCAGAGGGAAAACGCCCAGTTGGTAGACCAAGAATGAGGTGGGAGAATAACATTAACTATGATTTGAGGGAAGTAGATTATACAGGGAATGATTGGAGGGCATTAGCTCAGGATAGGGATGTATGGAGAGATTGTGTCCTTGCGGCCATGAACCTACGGGTTCGATACTGCCAGTGAGTAAGTAAGTAAACACCAACACAATTGATTTTTTATTTGTTGCTTCCGTAACTTTCCATGTTTCGCAACCTTAGAGGAGAACTGATTTTACGTTGGTGTTGACCAGTCTGAGTTTTGTCTTCAAAGAGATGTTCATAGTTTTCCATGTGGGGTATTTTAATTAGCTTTTCGTTAATTCTGAGCCAGTAGAAAGATCATGTTAATTTTAATAAATCGATAGGGTCTACTGGAATATTATATATGTAACACAATCCAACAATCCATTAATTTATTCAACGATATTCAATTATGAATTCCAAAATCTAAGGAACAAAACATATTATTATTGAATTTCCAAATATTTTGAAGTGCTATTTCGCTACAAAGGCATGTTAGGGTTGTAGCTTATTATACTATAGCTACACTGTGAAACAGAAATATTATCTTATGGTTTTGAATGAGTGTTATGAATTACATAAATCATCTATAAGTGACTTAGAAAATACTACATATTGTTATAAATTTCATAAAATGTTTATAATAATTTTGGATCTTTAAAATTATTTCACACATCGAGGCAGAAGCGTCATCATCATTTAAAAGTACGTTTAACCAGAATCGTTGTCTTTCGAATATAGGACAATCAAACATGTTTTACAGTTTGTGTTGATTCTTGACATTTACAATTATGATCACTGTCTGGGTTAATATTAAATCTCCTAAAATTACTTCCAAATGTTGCATGGCCAGCCATATATTTTGGAATAAAATATTTTGCATTTAGCCTATGGTGTTCTGTAGGAAAGAAGAGCTCTTTAGTCAAAGCACCATTTGCACTCTTTATCTAGTGTTCATTCCAATCAGTGATGATATAGTCCAACAGTTTCTTTTTAACGTACGATATTGCACACTTTGAAAATGGATATCGAAGCTTAGATGTTGTGGATTTGGCTAGTTGATCAGCACGTTCATTTCCTACAATTTTAACGTAGTAACCAAAACAAACAAAGTCCATAATTATGACATTTTTGTTAATCTCTCCTAACACGATGGAATTGTAACCCACTTCTTAAGTTGGAGCCCCTGGAAGGCACATTACCGCGATCGCATGATGGGTGATGAATGATAATGAACGCGTAAGAAGAGTCCTTAATCCTAAACTTAAACTAATTTAAATTGGCATGTGCAAGTAAAACAAACATCTAAAAGGATCTTCTCCATAATGCATTCCCTAAAGCGACTTAAACATTTTCTTCCTACAACTCTTAAAAGAATTTTAATCCAAACTTTAGTGATGCCGCATTTTGACTACTGTGACGTTCTACTAACTGACATAAGTGACGGATTGTCGGACAAACTGCAGCGTGTCCATAATATGTGTATCAGATTCATATTTAATGTTCGAAAATACGATCACATTTCTCCATTATTCCACGAATTGTCATGGCTACATCTAAAAGAGAGAAGAAAATCGCACTGTCTAATTCTCCTATTTAAGATCCTACATACCTCGATTCCCAATTATGTATTTATCATCCCGTTTCCAGTATCTATCCTCAAACCATAACTTAAACACAAGATCACAACATAGTCTCTTACTTAATATACCGCAACATAGGACATCACATCACTCCATGTCATATACCATCTCCACTTCTCGCAACTGGAATTCCCTACCACAAGAAATAAGGGGCTGCCGGACATTGGCATCTTTTAAAAGAAATCTAAATTTATTTTTGCTCTAAACTCGACTTCATTATTATCCAGTGTAAGATATATATATATATATATATATATATATATATATATATATTAATTGGTGTTTCCCGTATAATGTATCATATTTATATTATTATTATTTTATTATTATTATTATTATTATTATTATTATTATCGTATCATTATTGTTATTACCCTATGAAATGTTGTTTGTACATGACATTTCCATTGCTACATTTATTGTATCTTTAACTGTTTACAATTAGTATAGTGTTTATCTATATTTGTCAAATATTTATTTGTATTTGTGCTGGTTGAGTGGAAGAGAGGGCCTTATGGCCTTAACTCTGCCAGAATAAATAAAGTATTATTTTTATTATTATTATTATTATTATTATTATTATTATTATTAAACTAATCCATACCTTGGGAGGCCACACAATAATTCTTCTTGGTCCGTAGCTGAGTGGTTTAAGGCATAAAGCCTTCTTGCAGAGCTAACGAGACTTGCGCTGGCTCGAGTCCCCATAAGGGAAGAACATTTTCTCATGGAATTCCGGCCTGTTTGGAACCGGTGTTCACCCAGCATCGTGAGGAATCGGGTAGCTAACATAAGTAGCGGCTCCAGATGAGAAAACTAGCTATAATGTCTGGGGGCTTATATGCTTACCATTTGACACCCCTATACTGGCTACATGGCCATCCACTTCTGTAAATGATAAGTGAATGTGAGACCTGCAGCTGCCATGATAAACCAAGAGCTCCTAGGGCTATTGCGCCATTGGGGTACACATTTTCAATGTTTACACATCTTTCTGTGCCTAAAGTTTTATTTTTACTTCTCCACTCGTCCCTAACCATTCACTGCATGTCCTCCAATCCTCTCGTTCTCATTCCAGATCTTTCTTGCATCCATGAGTTTCGAGGTCTTCCTTTCCTTCTTCCAGATGGACACCATTCCACTGTTTTTCTGGGTAACCTTTCTTCTTGCATTCGCCCATACCAATTTAATTGCTCATATCTTATAAATCTACTATTGAATATTTCATCATCATCATCATAGCCCATTCATGAATTTAGGCCATTTGTTACCCTTTTCGGCTTCAAGAGAAACATCATCCAAAAGTGTTTCATGTTGAGACTTGCAAGTAAAGTTGAGAAATAATATTGTAATGATATTGTGAATAGAAAAATTGTCTGAACCAGGAATCGAACCGTGGACCTTTAGTTCTCCAGATTAGTGTGCACCCCACTACACCATTCTAGACTTGACACAAACATTAACAATTATTTCCACATATACAAATCTATAATTCTCGTTTCGTCCGCTGTTAGGTAGGTGTCACTACCATCGCCAACTGCCGGCTTCGTTTAGAAGTATATATATATATATATATATATATATATATATATATATATATATGACTATTTAACTCATGCCCCAAATGAGAGTCAATGACCAATCACATTTCAATAATTTTTTATTTACAACCATTCACAGTCGTGTTTCGCCTAATATTTACCAACTAAAGTTTATCATAATAAAGAAAGCACCTCCTTTTTAACACTCTGATTAGGCATAGCATTATTTTTGCAGTGACTGACTCCATAAGAAATACGGCTACCAGATTGTATATGTAGTGCATGAATGTCAACACATAGCGCTTGCAGGAGTTAATATAAAAACATTTGTAGCAATTGATTATACCACCAAAAAAAGAAACCACTGTTTGCACTTTCTTAAATGTATTTTTTCCCAGGTAATAATCCAGAAAAATATAATTATCATATTTACATCATACATCAGAAATGAATTAATATACAGTTTGATGCGTTTAATTTTTCTCCACTAGAGAGCATTCTTACAATATTGCGTTCCTTTGGCAATAAATAATATGATCTGGTTGCAGTGATAAACAAAAGAAGCAGATGAAGCCTACCAATCGTTTCTCATTTGTTTTCAAACATCGCCGTTTACATTAAATATATAAATATTTTAAAATAACTATAGTTAAATAATGATTTGTGAGTAAACAGCTTAATTTTGTTCGTTAAATAGTCCTAACAAATGCCACTCTTGATTTACCACTTTTATAAGCTGTAAACGATGTTATTTAACATTTTCCAGTACTGTTATTTTAACACAGTTCCAATAATGGATCATATTATAATATTTTAATGATTTTGTGAAAAGAAAAATTGTCTGAACCAGGAATCCCTAAATCTCAAATATCTCACAATATCATTATAATATTATCCATTATTGGAACTGTGTTAAATAACAGTATTGGAAAATGTTAAATAAAGTTGAGAAGTATTGAATATTTAATATTAATTTTTTTCTCGTATGACTTTATTTCTTATTTTTTACAATTTTGAACATCTTGCTGCTCAATTCAAGAAACCCATTTCCATCGGCGTAAGTTTTTGTTCTAAGTTTAAATTTTTAGCTTTTATCATTGAAAATACAATGATAAAAAGCTAAAAATGATGAACAGGCGCTGGCCTGATGCATCAACCCCCAACCTGGAGGACCAGGTGATTTTTGGTCAAGCTTTTCTTCTTCTAGCCTTTATCAAACCAATGACGAACTGCAAGGTAGATAAAGTGTCCTGGGTACTATCAGCCGGGCATACTGAACCCTGTTTTTTAACGAGGTTATTACTCCTCCCCCTCGCCCTTTTTCAACCTAACTTGGGACAGGCTTTGGCGGGGTTTAGGGTACGTATAGGCCTACATATTAGGAAAAAACATTTACATAGAAATGTTGACGAGTGAGGTAGAGATTCTGATGAACCTATGGCAGTTCGTGTGGATGAAGCTGCGGGGACATAATTGATAGTGCATGTAATCAACTTGAAATGACATTTTAAAATTGAATAAACCGCGGGATGTTTATTAAACACTTAATTCATGGATACTCATCCCAAACGCTCTCCATTCTAATTAAACTTTATGTTATTTCGCACTTTAATTATAATCGACAATTTTATTTACTTGTTTTCCGTTGTTTATTTTGTCGACTTGAATAACTCCAATTGCATATAAAATAATGTACACGTTTCAGCTACTTGTAATTTAGAAAATATGATAACATTTTTACATTTCAACTAATTATATTGTTGTGTAGTTGGCAAGTATTTATTGTCGGTTCAGTCATTAGTTTAAAGGCGGCATCAAAGGCAACTGTTTCCCTCTGGTTTAAAAAAAATACATTGTTACTGCCAGGTAGAGCCGGAGAGTTGTTAGAGGCTTCAAAATTGACTTTACAACTTTACAAGCTTATAGAAATGTATTTAGAAGACCTACAGAATTGGTTTTAATGTCATATTTAAGATCCTACCTACCTCGATTCCCAATTATTTATCATCCCGTTTCCAGTATCTATCCTCAAACCATAACTTAAACACAAGATCACAACATAGTCTCTTGCTTAATATACCGCAACATAGGACATCACATCACTCCATGTCATATACCATCTCCACTTCTCGCAACTGGAATTCACTACCACAAGAAATAAGGGGCTGCCGGACATTGGCATCTTTTAAAAGAAATCTAAATTTATATTTGCTCTAAACTCGACTTCATTATTATCCAGTGTAAGATATATATATATTAATTGGTGTTTCCCGTATAATGTATCAAATTTATATTATTATTATTATTATTATTATCATTATTATTATTATTATCGTATCATTATTGTTATTACCCTATAAAATGTTGTTTGTACATGACATTTACATTGCTACATTTATTGTATCTTTAACTGTTTATAATTAGTATAGTGTATATCTATATTTGTCGTATATTTATTTGTATTTGTGCTGGTTGAGTGGAAGAGAGGGCCTTATGGCCTTAACTCTGCCAGAATAAATAAAGTATTATTATTATTATTATTATTATTATTATTATTATTATTATTATTATTATTATGATAGCACAACTCATCAAGTTTTCACCGACATAGTTTTATAGTACCTAGTTCTCTCACCGCTTGCGCTAACGTAGTTCATATCAAAATGGCTGCTTTCACAGGTGCCGAGCGTGCTCGTTGTGTGTTTTTGTTCGAAGAAACTAAATCTGCGACAATTGTTCAGCATAGATTTCGTACCCAGTATGGTAAGCATCCTCCTAGCAGGCCAACAATTTATCCTTGGCACCAAACATTTGTTAGGACTGGCTGTTCTGTTAGCCATTCCAAGCATACTGGCCGTCCACGTACGGCTGAAGCTGTGGTTGAACAAGTGAGGGATAGCTTTGCTCGGAGCCCTAGGATATGACATTTAAACCAATTCTGTATGTCTTCAAAACTTGATGAGTTGTGCTATCATATGATATTTAAACCAATTCTGTAGGTCTTCTAAATAAATTTCTATAAGCTTGTAAAGTTGTAAAGTCAATTTTGAATCACGGTGTATATCTGGCTTAACTTGGCAAAGAGAGAGATGGAGATATAAGGGCAGATCATTGACCGCTTACAAAAGAAAGAATACACCCTGTTGTCAGGTTTCGTCTTCCCCCTTAACCTTATTAACATCAGGTGAAGAAAAACCGTCAACACTGGTGCGAGTGAGAGAGGTGAGCACAGCTGTCTGTTTCTACAAATTTTTTGCAAAGTTAAGCCAGACGAACTATAAGACGCCGCTGCAATCACCAAAAACTGAAAACATTTCTGCCAATAATATCTTCGATTTATAGATCCTCCCGGCAAGGTCCGATGGACCCATTAACCAACGGCATGTGTGGCCCTCCAGTCATACTGGGGGTTTATGTGAGTGGGCGATGTAACCACCATTACAAATAAAAAATTGGTGCCCTCTTAAAAAACGGTTACATTTGTGCTGAACAATGGCAAATCCTTCAGACAAATTTTCCGGAGGTAAAACAGTCCCCTTTTCGGATCTTCGGGTGGGGACATCTGCAGGACGTCATATACAGAACATCTTTAAACTACAAACCTGTGAAGTATTACCTGTTGGATCCACCATAGAGAAATATTGGAGAGCAAGAAAGCTAATGGCTTCATTGCCAAGGCCCAGCATTTGATAACAACAACAACAACAACATAATATCTTCGAATTTTTAAATGACGTTTCCATGTCAACTCCACGTGGATATAATTATGTTAACAGCGTTGCACCTTTTGTCTTTTGCAGTATTTTTAGTTGGTAAAAATGTATTCTACTGATTAAAATGTGACAACGCCGCTTAATATGCTAAATACTTATGCGTGCAATATAGACCTACCTAACCACAAAGCAAAGCGCCTGTAAACTAAATGACTGAGCCAACTATACCTCTAGTATTTTCTTCGTCTTCTTCACTTCCTGGTTTAGGCATTAGTTGCCTGTTCCGTCTTCACTAATAGATCTAAGACCATCTCTTCCGAGGACGTCCGACATCTCTTCTTCCTCTTGGAAATAATGTAAGCCAGGTGGTGTTGGGGGACCGTTTGGGCCTTAAAGTTTCGTGATATTTATCTTACACGTGAAGAAAACCTCCGAAAAAAAACCGCACCCAGGAAACTTGCCCCGACCGGGAATGGAACCTGGGCCCGCTGCATGACAAGGCAACAGCGGTGGACATATTTTTCATTGTTTAGGCTAATATTCGTTGAAATTGTCGCATGTTGCTTGAATGTTTTCCCCTTCGTACAAGTAGTTTAATAATTGATAACGTAAGTATACAAAAGATCCCCTTTTAAGTAGAAAAACACTCATATTTTCCTCTGTATGTAGTAACCGTCAATAACATTTCAATTCTACAAGGGGGAAACTGTCATTAGTTCATCATTGGGAATTTTTTAGTTCCGGTTAAATATACATAAGTTGGCAATACTCCCCGAGAAACAGAAAGCTTTGTAAATTCAGTACCTGCAACATAAGCTTTATAATTCCCTACTCCTTTGTTTGTTTCTCTGGACTAAGCTACGTCCAATTGTTGCCTAATAAGGTCTTAGTACGCTTCATAGTAGTGTTTTTTTTCGGTCTTTATTACATAACAATGAACTACATGATCTTTATAGGAAGCTAGATATAGTAAGAAAAGTTAAGTTCGCAGACTGCGATAGGCAGGACTTATGGCACGAATGGGGAATGAAAGACGTGCATGAATGGTTCTTGTAGGAAAACCAGAGGGAAAACGCCCAGTTGGTAGACCAAGAATGAGGTGGGAGAATAACATTAACTATGACTAGAGCATAGAACTCACTTTCCAGTCATGTCAGGCACTGTCAATCGCTATCATTATTCAAATACAAATTAACTGATATCTTAATTTCTTCTTCTTCTTCTTCTTCTTCCTTCCAAGTATTAGGCCAAGGCCTGTTACGATCCTATAGAAAATTTTCCCTCCAGCGTTTGAGGGAAATCCTCGTATAAGACTTGAAAGCATAATAATAGTCCCTTCGATTGGTTGCTGGCCAAAGGAAGGCAAGACCAGTGATGGGGCTGCCATCTTATAGCCTCTGGTCAGGCTTTTCTGGAGAAGAAAAGAAAATAAAGGAAAGAAGAAATGGAAGAAAGGAAAGACTCCCTAGCCCTCGGATGCCCTAATAGCGTCGGCGTCAAAAAAACAAGAGTTAACCAAGAGAGGTTAGATAGTAAAGTTAAAAGAGTGCAAAACACAAGTGGAAGAAATGTTTTGCACAGCTTGGGCACCTTGTGGTCGCCATCCACATATTCCCTAGATGAGGACCCCTGAGGGGATATCTTAATTCGACACAATGAAATATTAACTGCATAACAACTATACACAGCATTCTATAAATAATCATCTAGGAAGCTACTTACTTTATTTTATATCATTTTAATTTTATTATATTCTATGTTTTTGTTAGTATTAGCTAGTATTAGATCACATCATCATTGTATTTTGTTTAGTCTGTATTTTAATAACATCTTAAAATTGTAATAAGTATGTAATTATTGTATAATTCTACTATTCGCTGGTTGAGTGGAAGAGAAGGCCTTATGGCCTTAACTCTGCCAGCTAAAATAAAGCATTATGATTATTATTATTATTATTATTATTATTATTATTATTATTATTAACCATCATTTAATGGAAGTAGATTATACAGGGAATGATTGGAAAACATTAGCTCAGGATTGGGATGTTTGGAGAGCTTATATCCGTGCGGCCATGAACCTACGGGTTAGATAATGCATAATAACACGCATTTCCAGAATTGAGCCTTGTGCTTCTCATTCCTATTTGTAATTATTTCCCCTAGATACCTGAATTCAGCCACTTTCTCAAAATTTCCCTCATTTGTCATTAGCTGTCCATCTCCATTATATAATGTATTTCTATGTGTGACCATATATTTAATTTTATTGATATTTACTTCCAGTCCCAATTTCTTGGTGTTACTCGTAGTCTGTGCCTTTAGTATCTCCTCGCTAATTTTTCTTTTATATATGTTATTCTCAATTTATAGGAGAGGCAGCGGGATGCCGTTCCAGCTGCCATCTAGTGGCTACTATAACAATTAAGCTTTTTTAAAGAGAATTTTTACTTTATATCAGTGACGCTTGTATATTTAGGTATTATAACTATATTTTTGGCATTTAACAATGAAGGCAAAGTATGAAATGAAATGAAAAATAAATTCCTGAGATATATAAAGGTGTAAATAAGACGACAAGAGCACATGCCGATGTAAAGATTTGAATTCATAAATCAATAAAAAAAACAAAATAATACATTTTAGATATTGGAACTGAAACATGTATATGCGAATTAGGAACTCACTGCAAAAGTAAAGACATGAATTTTTAAATTTCATTAATTTGCTATTTTGTGTTCTTGGATAATGTAAAAGAGATTTAAAAAAAGTAACGAGTGGACGTAGTCTCGCTGGCCACAGTTTGATTTCCTGTAGGGGACAATCAATAAGCTGGGGGTTGCGAGAGCAGCGCTCCCTGTGTAAATAAATGTTAACTTCGTCTCTACCTAACAATTCTCACCACTGTTACTCAATTTTACTATAGAATATAAATAAAAACGTGTCGTCCGCAGATTAATCACGTAGCGAAACTGTAAAGTGATTCTAGCGCAAAGGAGTATTTACATAATTTTATATAAAAAACTAATTACTTTTGGAGAATGCGTTTGGTCACCTAATGTGTGTTTTTTGTCTGAAGAAACACGACGAAAAATAGTAAAAAAAAAGAATAATTAGAAGTAATGTAACATATTCTATTTTTGCATTATATCCTATATAGGATGCTATTATGCACTGCAGAGACTCGTGATGTCCCAACTCCTTTCAAAAATCGTTAAACTGAAAATATCTTCTTCTTCTTCGTCAGGCTCTACGACTTCCAGTGGAATGTCTTGGCCTTCTCAACCAGTTTACGCCACTTCTTCCTATCTTGTGCAGTGGATTTCAAATCAAAAATCCCCATCTCTCTCAAATCTTCAATTACGTCATCTTCCCATCGATCCCTGGGCCTTCCCCTTGGTCTTGTTCCTTGTGGCTTCCAATTCAAAATATCATTCGGCAATCTTCCCTTTGGTATTCTTAGTGTATGTCCAAACCATTGTAATCTTTTGGATTTGATGAAACTAACTATATTTTCTTTATTATTCTTGAGGTATTCCTTCTCAACCTCCAATTTCCGTTTTCCTTTACTGGACCTAGCACTCTTCTAAATATTTTCCTCTCAAACGTTAATAGTCTTCGTTTATCTGCTTCTTTTAGTACCAAGCTTTCAGCTCCATAACATAACTGAAAATATACAAAACTATTATTTTACCAATTATATTATATGGCTTCGAAACATGGACCCTTACTTTAAGGGAGGAAAGCAGATTACAAGTAGGCCTATTTGAGAATAAAGTTCTTAGGAACATTTTTGGACCAAAGAGAGATGAACAGACAGGTAGAAGGCTACTTAACAATGAACTACATGGTCTTTATAGGAAGCCAGATATAATAAGAACAGTTAAGTCTCGTAGACTGCGATGGGCAGGGCATGTTGCACGTATGGGGAATGAAAGACTTGCATGGAAGCTTCTTGTAGGAAAGCCAGAGGTAAAACGCCCAGTTCGTAGACCAAGAATGAGGTGGGAGAATAAAATTTGCTATGATTTGAGGGAAGTAGATTATACAGGGAATGATTGGAAAGCATTAGCTCAGGATATGGATGTATGGAGAGCTTATGTCCGCGCGGCAATGAACCTACGGGTTCGAGAGTGCCAGTGAGTAAGTAAGTATTCTATAGGGCCTATAGGAAACCCCTTTTTACCTTACGGTATATTAAGGGTTATATTATTTAACATTAAGAAGTAAATTAACATAAAACAGTAGAACAAAAGACAATTACATAACAATATAACAAATATAAACAGAGTAATAGTGTATTATGATGCGAGGTTGAGAAGTGGTTTTTACAGAAGCGAGGAAATTGTTATACGCGAGATTCTGTGAAACACTTCACAAACGTGCGTTGTACATTATTTTTTGCACAATGGTGTTCACAAAACAATACATAATAGTAAAATAATAACATATTTATTAATTAAATAAAAATAAAACGTGGTTTTATTTGATTTTCATATTTATTATATAGTTCAGTGACAGCTGTTTCGGTACACTGTACCTTCTTCAGACATGTTAACAAATTATGAATTGTGTTCCAACTGATCTAAGCAACAATACAACAATATTTATTTAATTTTTTTAATTTAACAAAGGGGATTCATTCAAATCAATATATACAAATAAATAAATATGAAAATCAAATAAAACTACGTTTTATTTTTATTTAATTAATAAATATGGATTTTCATCAAGTAAACACGAACTCAATTGATTATTTAATAACATCTTTGTTGGAAATATTTGCGTTCATTATAAACAACTGACTAACGCTAACATTCTGGCCAATGATGATCTTGACGAAGATTTCCGGGCCTTTGGCCATGGTCTTGAGGCTTGAAGTTCCCCGACGTTTCGCCAGAGACTGCGTCCGGCATCCTCAAGGGTTGTCTTGAGACTGGCAATTTTGTCCACTGCCTGTCCATTGCCAATCTCAAGACAACCCTTGAGGATGCCTGACGCAGTCTCTGGCGAAACGTCGGGGAACTTCAAGCCGCAAGAGCACGGCCTCCAGTCCGGAAATCTTCGTCAAGATCATCATAATAACTGCGGCCGTGCAATCCTAAATCAATACATTAGTCTGACCAATGTTTATACGGTATATGCCGAAAATAATTTAGTTTAGACTACAGTAGGCCGTGACAAGATTCTGTAAAACACTTGACAAACGTATATTGTACATTGTTTTTTTGCACAATGGTGTTTTCAAAATAATAAAAAATAGTAAAATAATATATTTATTGGAAATATTTGCGTTCATTATAAACAACTGACAGTCTGACCAATGTTTATACGGTAAATGCCGAAAATAATTTACTTCAGAATACTGCAGGCCGTGACACCAATTGGTCATAAAATGGCGGCAAGTATGAATTTAATGTTTTATATTGTTTCAAATAAAGTCCAGTTCATTTAAAATGCAGTGATTTGTTTCGTATAATGTATATTGACACTACCTTTTGGATATATTTTTGTATATACATTTTACGTAGTATGCATAAAGGGCAGTGGTTTTACTTCAAAGACTAGGTAGGTAATTTATAATATTACAGTATAGTTATTTATATGTTGGCAACCCCAAAATTTAGAAAATTGAACTTTCAATCATGGTCGCCATTGCTGTAAGTAATGGCAGAACGCACTATCGTACAAAAAGTTATCAAATCGCAAAGGAATACTTACATAGTTTGATCTCAGAAGAAAAAAACTAATTACTTTTGCAGAATGTGTTTGGCGACCTAATGTGTTTTTTGTAAGAAATAAGACGGAAAATAGTGAAAAATAAACAATAATAAAAAAACTAAAACAACACGCTTTATTAGAAAACCGAACTAAAAAATGAAAAATAATTTTAATTTCCAACACGCTTGGGATAAAATTGAAGTGGTCAACAAAAAAATCATCTCCAACACATCTAGAATAAAACTAGAGTTAACTACAAAAAAAAATACCATCGAAAGCGTGGGGTGCTCTGTATCAATTAATATATTTGATAATAAACAGATATTGGTAAAAGTAAAGTCTGTAAGAAGAAAATGTAAAATCCATAAAAAGCACCCCATGCTTTTGATGGTAAAATTATTTTTTTTGTAGATATCTCTAGTTTTATTCTAGATATGTTGGAGATGATTTTTTTGTTGACCACTTTAATTTTATCCCAAGCGTGTTGGAAATTAAAATTATTTTTCTTTTTTTTTAGTTTGGTTTTCTAATAAAGCGTGTTGTTTTAGTTTTTTAAAACTATTATTTATTTTTTATTTTTTAGTTCGGTTTTCTAATAAAGCGTGTTGTTTTAGTTCTTTTAAACTATTATTTATTTTCTTAATTTTTAGTTTGATTGTCATAAATCGGAATCCCATGAAAATTTAATTGCTTAATGTACTCTTCTAAAAAAAATCCTCCGCGCCGGACTTGAACCGCGACCTATGGATTACTGAAATTATATACCACTGCAGTCCACCGCTCTATCAACTGAGCTCTTACAACGATTCACTAAAAAGTCGATAAATCCGCAACCTATTATACCGGTTTTAATTTTTTTGATTTTCTGATGATTCTGGCCAGAATTTTAGAAAACAAATATGAAATTATTGTATTGTCATGGGTCCTTTACAAGTATACAGAGTTTGAAGTCGATCTAATGTTTTTAAGTGGGTGAAAATCGTGTTAAATAATTCCGTTACATAGATATAGGTCCGTTACATCGACAGATACAGGTCTAGCTAATATAAAGCGTGTAAAAATCGGGTTGTGGCTGTATCGTGAACACGACCATGTATTTTACGTGATTATGTGTACATAACGTGCAATATTTTCTTTGATAATGTTATATGTACGATTCCAGGATACATACAGGGAGCTGGATCTTCTCTAACATAGCTGAAACACTCCAAATGACTTTGTAAAACATCCCCTAGACGTACAGATGAAAGTAGTCTTGCCAACCCTATGGCAGGATGATTGCCACGAAGATCAACATTAAATCCGTACAAAATTTTCCGCTGGAAGAAGAGAAGATATTGTTGAAACAAAGCCTCCCCTAGACAAGTAATATATCGATGTTCATTTTTACCAATTTGCTCTTTCATGTGGTGATACCTACACGAGGTGTTTTGTGAAACAGAGGGGGAAATTGCATCCCTTATATAGTCTTACAAGGGAAAGAACAAATCCCAGAAGATTGCTGTAGCCATTTAATGGGGTAGTTGCCCTTGTGAATGCACCTTTGGGGCTAAGAGAGGCCAATAGGTGAAGAAAAGATCAATAAAATTAAAAGAAAACATCTTATGTGGCATGAAGACATACAGTAGATGGATAAATAACAGAATGAGTTAATCTTCTTCCTTACATCACAGCCTAAATGATAATTAACGACAGAGACTGCAGCGTGTTCATAATGCTTGCGTTCGATTCATTTTCAATATCCGCCGTTATGACCATATTTCCGAACACTTTAATAACCTCTCTTGGCTCCGTCTTACTGACAGACGTAAATTGCACTCTCTTTCACTACTTTTCAAGCTTCTGAATTCCTACATCCCTACTTACCTGCCGTCCAGATTTGAGAAGTTATCCTCCTACCACAATATTGACACTAGGTCACACGATAGCAGTCTGCTAACAATTCCTCTTCATAGCACTTCCTCCTATTCTACTTCATTCACAGTAGCCTCTGCCCGCTCCTGGAATCTCCTTCCTCAAGATATCAGGGGTTGCCGCACACTTGGCACCTTTAAGTCACGCTTATACAGTTACCTGTTGTCTAATAATTCATTTTTCTCTATTTATTTAATTTTATACTATGTCATTAATCTTTTCCTCGTTTTTTATATATCTTGTACATATTATATATTTAATTCGTTAAATTTAGAGTAAATCAAAATACATTATAAATATTAATTGTATTGTATTCATAACTTGTAATCGTTTATATATATATATATATATATATATATATTGTAATTTAGATTTAAGACTTTTCTTTTGTATTTTTTTAAACCTGGTTGAGTGGTAGACAAGGCCTTAAGGCCTTAACTCTGCCAGGTAAAATAAAGCTATTATTATTATTATTATTATTATTATTATTATTATTATTATTATTATTATTATTATTATTATTATTATAAGTAAATGACTGGTATCATACCGCCTAGCGATGAAGCAGAAAGTTTTTGCAACAGTACTAATTTTCCAGTATGGTCCCAATTAATTTCCGTTCGGTTCTCACTGTTTGCCGTGCCTAAATCTAATGTATTTTAGTGAAATTGCAAAAAAATGTATAATCATAAAGTAATAATATTTTATATACAGTAAAACTTGTTCAAAGCGGAATCGCATGGGACCATTTTTTCCACATGAGACAACATTCCGCATTATAAAGAACAAAACAAAAATTAACGAATCTTAGATTTTAGAGCACCGTAAAAGCGACTTCGATGGTAACTCGCGAAAAAACAGTCCCGTTTCGTCAGAGTTAAAAGTGTCTCTTAGGCGCGTATCCTGAAATTAAAGTACGCAGTTTCGGTTTCCACTCACTAACTGTACTTTCGTCCACGTCCTTTGATTCCTCGCAAATTTCATTCCACACTAAATTGTGTCGTCTTTTAAAATCGTCCACTACCAACGTGAAGATGCCTTGAAATCGTTATTCCCTAGGGTTATAGCAACTGCTAGAGCTCGACTTTTGAGCATCGGTCCGGAAATTTGGAGATTTTTTGATCGTGGAATTGTAAAATATACCTCGGTTTTTTTTTTCTCTTCATAAGACCAATTTCTTGCATCCATTAATTCGTTATTTTTTCTTTGTGTTTTAAAATCTCACAAACTTGGGTTTTACCACATTTAAATTTAGTCATTATTTCGTGTACTGAGAGTTTGTTTTTCTTTATCTTTAATCACTTTTACTTTTTCGTTTAATGACAATAATACCTACAATTTAGCCATATTTATTCCGTAAATTCAGAAGGCTACCTGTGAAAGATACGAACACAATCAGTCTCAGATATTCAACTAATTTAAGATTTTACAGTGCACTGGTTATTTGTGAGACAGATGCCACACGCCAGTGAGGCCGAAAGAAAATTCCAGATACAGGTAGAAACTCTAGTTCACCCGGCGGCAGGAATCATCATCTATTGTTAATTCATCTAACGGGAGTTCAATGAAGTGGAAACTAATTCATTTCTCTCTCTATCGTTCCGCCTTATAAACATTTTTTTCATGAATTGTGTAAAAATGTCCTTCCGTTTCCACGTTGGACAGATAACGTTTTATACAAAATAAATACATGTAAAATTACTATTATTTCCCGGGATTAATACATTTGTTAACATTGGATAAATTTCCGTATTATTCACGTTCCGGATTAAACAAGTTTTACTGTATAATTCCTAAACGACCTGATCGATTTTGATGAAATTTTTAGTGTGTGTGTGTCTGATTGGGTCCCTCGATGGTTTAGGCTCACAGTTGGACCATCTAGAACCATTAGGTATAGGAGTTCATCAAAAACAAATAGAAGAAATAGAATAAGAAGATAAGATTTGATAATTCAGTTTTTAATTGGTATCTCTGTACGTGGTGATGTTGGCAACATGAAACAAAAGGACCCCATTGACTAGAGCTTGCACAAAATGCATAACAATACTGTACATGTGCCCTTACTTCATAATGCAGTGAACCATTGTTCAACTTAAACAAAGCCTCTCCGTATGTAGCACTACAGGATGTGAGAAAACATGGAGCAGAAATAATTGTCAGTTAAAGGAAATTGCATGAGTACATTATAATTCTATATTGGAATGCAAATCGATGTTTCTTTATTTCCTTCATTAACTCGCATTATTGTTTAAAATCGTAACTAGAGATACACAATATGTGTATTAAATTAACATTCATCGTACAGGTTTTATTATACCTAAAATTCGTCAGATATTTTCATTAATTCTCAAATTCACTAGTTGTACTGTGTTCGAGAGACAATGAAAAATCTCTGAGGTCACGTGTGTTTTATTTACATTTACTCTTTTCTTTAGTTGAATACAGCAATCAGACAAGGTGACTCTTTGAGTCCACTATTATTTAATTTACTTATGAATTAAATAATTAAATAAAACAACGAAGGATACAGGATTGAAGTTCTACAAAACAATGGCGGTGCCGGTACTTTTATACACTAGTGAGTCCTGGGTATAATAACAAATAAGAGGAGTTAAAGTAGAATACAAAGTGCAGAAATAACCTTTCTAAGAAGGACCAAAGAATCGGACTACATCAGAAATGAAGAAATAAGAAGAGAATTAGAAATCTATTCAATAAATGATAGAATTGAACAACACCGCGTCGGCTGGGAACAGCATGTTCAGAGAATAGAATAAACAAGATTGCCCAAGATAGCATATCATTATACACCAAAAGGATTAAGAGATGTAGGAAGAGATGGAAGGAATCATTGTGAATACGGAGCAGGCAAATCGCCTAAACCTTGTAGTGAAGAAAAAGAAGATGATGAAATAATTAAAAAAGTCAAAACTAAACGTGGATATTTACTAGGTAATAAATAAATGAGTCCCGCGTCATATCCGAGTGGTTAAGGCAAGAAGCCTTGGTGCAGAGCTACGGGACTTGCGCTGGTTCGAGTCTCCATGGTGGAAGGAATTTTCTCATGGAATTTCAGCCAGTATGGGACCAGTGCCCACCCAGCATCGTGATGAATTTGGGTAGCTACAATAAGTAGCGACTCCAGGTTGAGTGAACCAGCTGTAACGGCTGCGGGACCCGACATGCTGACCTCATGTCACCTTTACACTGGCTGCATGATCGTCTACCTCTGTGATTAACACATGTGGATGTGAGACCAGCAGCCGGCTGGTAGGCCAAGGGCCTTAGAGGCCTGTCGCGCCATAGATGTTCAATAAGGAAATTAAAATAATGTAACGCGGAGGGTGCAGTCTTGTTTGCTGAAAGAGATGAGATCTACATAGATTATTGTACTAATTAATAAAACAGCAAAATAATTTAACATGATTACATAGTATTTTACGCAGATGATGTCGTTCTCCTTTCAGAATCTGAAGATAATTTACAAAGATCTTTACATCAATTTAATATAAATGCCAGAAAATACAATATGGAAATTAATACGAATAAGACAAAATGCTTAACAATATTAAAGAACCAGTAAGATGCAATACACAACACAGAAATTAGGGACAAATGTCATATTCAAGACGTAACCAAATTTATTATAGATAGACGAAAATATTGGAAGGGTCGTATAGAAAAAAATGTAAGAAAACCTACTTGCAAAAAGAGCTAAAGAAGACAGACCAATGGACGGGAGAAGAACAAGAGGAAGACCAGCAAAGAGATGGATAGACAGTGAATGCACATCCAATACATCATCCTCCGAGGAGTGATTTTGGAAATAAACAGGATGAAAATCCTATAAATTATGTTTAAGAAGAAGAAAAAGATTACATCGAACAAAAAATAAAGCAATGACATTTTCATTATTCCCCATGTGATGTAAACTGGTAACAAATAACAACATAATAGAACAAGTAACAAACTGCTATTACTTGGTGTAAATGTCACCAGCTATGCAAGTTTAAAAGAAGAAGTTATTAATCAAATAAATAAAGCCAATAGAGTTTCAGGCTGTTTAATAGAAACCATTTGGAAAAATAAATATATAAGAAAAAATGCTGAAACTAAAATATATAAATAGGTAATCAGAGCACTTTTTAATTTTTTATTATGTATCTATGGGGGGCACGCCGTAGCGTACTGGTTAAGGCACTGAGCTACAAGCCGGAGGGTCGAGGGTTCAAGTCCCGTTGGGGTCAGGATTCTTAAACTGACCCAAACCCTCTGGCGGCACTATGGCCCTGGGGTCGACTCAACCTCTAACGGAAATGAGTACCAGACGCTTGTTCTGGGGGTAAAGGCGGCCGTCACGCAGGGCTGACAACCCGGCTGACATAAAGTGCCGATTGTCTAGAAAAAGTCGGAGCCTTAACCTCCTACTACCCCAAGGGCCTCCGGGCCTGTTGTGGGATCACTTTACTTTATCTATCTATGGAGAAGCAATAAAATCATATATTTAGGAATTAAAAGAAATAAAAATGGGAGTTATGAAGAAGAAATAAGAAATAGAAATAATAAAGGAAAATTTGCAATTGCTTGCCTCGATGGAATATTGTGGGATAAAAATATAAGTAATAAAAATAAATTGAATATATATCATACAATTGTTAAAAGCATCATTACTTATGGAGCAGAACTTTGGCCATTAACAACAAAAACAAATAAGTACCTTTTGGCAACGGAAATTGATTTTATACGAAGGGCCGCAAGAATTTCAAGAAGAGAAAAAATTAGGAACTCACTTATAAGGGAGGAAATGAAGGTTGAAGACACTATTTTAGATTATATTAAAACTCAGCAATTAAGATGGTACGGACATGTCCAGCGAATGGAAGAGGATCGACTACCAAAATCTGTTTTGGAATGGAAACCTGAGGGAAGACGAAACAGAGGAAGACCTAAAACCTCCTGGAGTCAGGGAATATGTTTATATATGAAGGAGAAACATCTACAACCAGGAGTTTGGATGGACCGACAAAATAAGCTATTAGGAATCGGACGATGTCAAAGACATTAATCAACCAATGATCTATCTATCTGTTATTTATCTATTTTGCCTGATGGATTGAAGACCGCAAGGTCTTCTCTTCCACTTCACCAGGTTAAATTATACATACAATAAGAATTATGATTGATACATAATAGATGTAGACTGCACAATATAAAGTTTACAAGGTTAAGAAAGTGAAATGAAAGTTCTGGGAAGAATATAAAACATGACATTAAGAGATCCCATTAGAAGTGATAAAAGAAAATGTACAAATTAAACAAATTTCAAATTGGATAAATAATAGAAGGAAAGAATAGAATGAACATATAAATAGAATGCCAAACGACTAACTCACTGACACTATCGAACCCGTAGGTTCATGTCCGCGCGGACTTAAGCTCTTCATACATCCCTATCGTGATCTAATCTTTTCCAATCATTCCCTGTATAATCTACTTCCCTCATGTCATAGTTAGTTATTCTCCCACCTCACTCTTGGTCTACCAACTGAGCGTTTTCTCTCTGGTTGACCTACAAGAAGCTTCCCTGCATGTATTTCATTCTCCATTCGTGCAACATTCATACATCCATACATCCCTATCCTGATCTAATGTTTTCCAATAATTCCCTGTATAATCTACTTCCCTCATGTCATAGTTAATGTTATTCTCCCACCTCACTCTTGGTCTACCACCTGAGCGTTTCCTGTCTGGTTTTCCTACAAGAAGCTTCCCTGCATGTATTTCATTCCCCATTCGTGCCACATCCATACATCCCTATCCTGATCTAATGTTTTCCAATAATTCCCTGTATAATCTACTTCCCTCATGTCATAGTTAATGTTATTCTCCCACCTCACTCTTGGTCTACCACCTGAGCGTTTCCTGTCTGGTTTTCCTACAAGAAGCTTCCCTGCATGTATTTCATTCCCCATTCGTGTCACATGTCCTACCCATCGCAGTCTACGAGACTTAACTGTTCTTATTATATTTAGCTTCCTATGAAGACCATGTAGTTCACTGTTATGCAGTCTTCTCCATTCACCTGTCTGTTCATCTCTCTTTGGTCCACATATTTTCCTCAGTAGTTTATTCTTTCCTCCCTTAAAGTAAGAGTCCACGTGTCAACAACAGAATAGTTAAATAGGGCTCGCCGTAGCGTAGTGGTTAAGGCACTGAGCTACAAGCAGGAGGGTCGAGAGTTCAAGTCCCGTTGGGATTAGGATTTTTAAACTGACCCAAACCCTCTGGCGGCACTATGGCCCTGGGGTCGACTCAGCCTCTAACGGAAATGAGTACCAGACGCTTGTTCTGGGGGTAAAGGCGGCCGTCACGCAGGGCTGACAACCCGGCTGACATAAAGTGCGATTGTCTAGAAAAAGTGCGAGCCTTAACCTCCTACTACCCCAAGGGCCTTCGGGTCTGTTGTGGGATCACTTTACTTTACTTTACTTTTACTGCTAGGTATAAATTCCTAATTGGGAAAATAAATATTGGACTCCCGAAGAAAAGAGGAAAAGATATAATTGAGACAATACATTGAAGAGGAACAGACACTTTGTCTACACTGGAAGAAAGAAGAAGAATAAAGTATAGCTGAAGGAAAAAGTAAAACTGTTCCTGTTGCAATGTATCTTCAACATGTGTTATTTGATAATAACTTGCGTATGAGTTAATAAAATGCTCACGAAGGTATTGTAATATTTTTTTCTTTTATTTTGAAATAATGTTCTAGTGACAGAAGTAACGAAACTCTGGAATTCTGAGAAAAGTAATGGAATTCTTTTTATTAATTAATTTTTAGTCAGTAAGTTGTTAACAGAAGTAATTAGTTTAAGAGAATAAAATAAAAGTTGGAATGTCCAGCTGTCTACGACAGGTTTGGTCACTTGAATTCCTGAATCGTGCGATGACCTTGTCGCGACCTCACAGCGCTATGTGACCGCGGTTCGATACTCGGAATTCCTCACAATGCCATCTTACTTTTTTTTAAAGGTTAGATGTTGTGTTTATTTTATGACAAATAAAAAAGGACAGAACTGCAATAGACAGTAGAAATCAGACCTTAGGTTAAGGTTATTGACACCCGGGATAAATAAAATGTTAGCTCCTCCTCATAACTTTAAGCCTTCTATTATTAATCTAGCAAAAAACGTGAATGAATGTTCTGTCAATTTGCCAAACAAACATAGTATTAAGAACTGCTGGTTTTCTTAGGGCTTAAAGGACCTTCGGGACTTGGAAATTTTGGTAGCATGGGGTTCTAGCCGAGCGTTAGTATATGGATGTATTAGTTATAAAGGCATATGTGGTTTTGAACATAAATAAATGCATTCTTAATTTTAACTATTCTATTTCTAGAGTATAATGATTACAGTAACCCTAAGTATTCTATCCCTAAATAACTAATCTAAGCTTATATTAAGAAAACCTACATTCGAACTTTCTTGGGGTGTGAGAGAGAGGGATGGGGATTTTATAATTCTACCCTATTCTACATTTTATTTATTCTAACATCCCTTTGAAATATAGTGTTAAAATATTTAATGTACTTGATTCCCTTTCCAAAGCCCTAGGTGCATTTTTTAAGAAAAATGGTAGCTTGACTTACCCATCAGCTGCTCTTGTTTTCACAGACAGACACGAGTCCCTTACTTTGCCAGGATTAAATACTAAACTTGACCTACATTCCCACTGACTTAACTGTACTAACATACCAGAGTCTAAAAGTAGAGATTTTACAGTTAGCCTTGAAACCTTTGTTCTGAAATATAATATGTCCAAAGCTTTATCAGTAACGTTTTATTCGAATAATTAAAATAATCTATAAAATAATTAAATATCTGTATAAAATACTTTAAGTATTCATAACACATAGGTTGTTTTTAATTGGGGTTACTGTTATTAGGCCTACGCCATATATTTTTTCTTTGTGTTTACGTTGTTGAACGGGATACACTCAGCCTCATGATAACCAGTTCAGTCGGCCTTGTCTCACCGGAGCTGTCGTGTCAGAGAATTATTTATTAATGTATTATTAATTTTATATTATTATTATTATTATTATTATTTTATTTACTAGTTGCACATCATCTTGTTGTGCACAATGAATCTAGTGTCATTCTCCTCCACATATGTAATTCCAATCTCAATCGCCGAATCATTTTTACCTCATGTTGTTCAAAATATCATCAATGCACATTATTGGCCATGTTATGCTACCAAGTGGCACCCAATCTAGTATTGTCCTTGGGAATGTATCTTGTGTTATTCTTTTTAAATGACCACACCATTTTAATTTCGCTATTGTTATTATTACTATTATTATTATTATTATTATTATTATTATTATTATTATTATTATTATTATTATTATTATTGTTATTATGCTTACTATTACTCAACTGATGTGGTCTAGTGGTAACGTCCTTTCTCAGATGCAGCGAACCCGGATTCGATTGTGTTTGGAAACAAGTTTACTAGCGATTTTTTTTTTTTTTTTTTCCATCTTGTTCAGTATGAATATACGAGAGAACAGTTGTTTCTTACGAAAATTGCAGTTAATGTTAGGGCGGGAATTCTAAACAATAAACATTACTTGACCTTTCTCCGAGAAGTGATCTCCCAGAATTATTCGAAGACATTCCTCTCGACTTACGCTGTAGGATGTCGTTCCAACACGATGGTGCCCCTCCCCACTTCACACGTGCCGTTAGAGGTTTCCTCGACAGAAGGTTTCCAGATCGATGGATTGGTCGAGGTGGACCCGTTCCTTGGCCACCAATGCCCCATAATTGGATTTATTTTTGTGGGGACTCATGAAGTCTCTTATCTACGAGACTCCCATGAACACAGAAGCAGAGATTGTAGCAAGGATCATGGCAGCTGCTGCGGAAAGTCAGGGAGCATCCAGATATGCTTCTTAGATTTCATCAGTCCGTGATGAGACGCGCAGAGCTGTACATCTAGTTCAATGGTCGCCATTTCCGACAATTGCTATAAAATAACATGTAATAACTTCCATTTTCTTAGAATTAATAAATAAACAACAATGTGTTCAACAATTTCAAATGCTATTTTATTCTGTAGGCCCACAACAATGCATTTCCGGCCCAAGATTCATTGTGTTAAAATACTTGTATGGATGTTCCCTACCACCACACGAAAAATCTTCACTCATTTCGGTAACACCCTGTAAAGGTGTGGTAGCTTCCCGTTTCTTTCCACACCCCACTCTCTCTTTTACACCTTACATTCATAAAATATCTTCAAAAGAAGCTTTTAACAAGAAGAGAAGCATTTTCCGGGGACCTATGACAAAATAATTACGGAGGAGGCTAGTGAAGTGCTTTGTGTGGAGTGTAGCATTGTATGCTGCAGAGACTTGGACATTACGACGGAATGGGGAATAGTGACTGGAAGCTTTTGAGATGTGGATACGGAGAAGAATGAAACGTATAAAATGGACAGACAAAAATAAAAAAAAATAAAATATCTGCTAGACAGAGTGGGTGAAGGAAGAACAATGCTGGAACTCATAAAGAAGAGGAAAATAAATTGGATTGGCCACTAGCTAATAAGTAACTGCCTGCAACGGATGCCCTAGAAGGAATGGTCAAAGAAAGAAGGAGATAGAAAACAAAAAAATCAGATGGCAGACAATATTAAAATACATGGTTTGTATGCGGATACAAATAGGAAAGCCGAGTTAAGGAAAGAGTGGACAATGCTGAGTTTGCAGTGAAAGACCTGCTCGTACGCAGTACACTATGCATGTATATGTGTGTCATTAAAAATTAAGCTATCGCGAAAAGAAAAAGAAAAAACAGAGTTGTAGTGGAACACAAAACAAGGCCGGTTCGACTGTACTGCATTATTGTAAGTCAGTGTTATAAAGTTTACTGTACTGGATATCGTGTACAGTCAAGGCTATGTAGATACAATCAGAGAATGAAATTACACTTTCTGAACATGCGCACTCGTGCTTCAGTCTTATCAGATGACCTACCGTCCGTCCGAAAATAATACATTCTTAGCTATCTTATGTACTGTAGTGAAGGCCACCATCAAGTTTTTTGCAGGTTGAATGACACACTTCAAGATTCTGTCCCATCAGCAACATATATTTTTACTTTCTGCTTTAGTTAGTCACTGTGGTCTCGCGGTTTGATACTGGTCCTGGATCACGGGTTTAAACCCGGATCGGTCTATGGATATGGAATGTAAAATCCTGAATACGGCTCCCTTCGTGAAGGAAGAAAATCAATACCTCCATATAGTAGATTTGCGGCACCCAAAAGAATATAAACCCAGATACTTGTCTAGACCGGGTATCGAACCCGGACCCGCTGCGAACGAGGCAGCGACCCTACCCCGAGACCACAGCGGTGAACATGATTATTATTATTATTATTATTATTATTATTATTATTATTATTATTATTATTATTATTATTATTATTATTATTATTATCATTATTATTATAAATCTGTTTCCTATTTCAAACAATTAAAACTTTATACAACTTAATTTTGCAGATGATCAATTGTTAGTTGCACAAGATTATGAAGACTATTTAACTCATGCCCCAAATGGGAGTCAATGACCAATCACGTTTCAATGATTTCTGTTTTACAACCAATCAGAGTCGTGTTTCACAAAATATTTATCAGTGTTATAATTACCATATTATAGAAAGCTCCTCCTTTTTAATATTCTGAAATAGTATGATCTAGTTGCAGTGATAAAGAAAAGAAGCAGATGAAGCGTACCTATCGTTTCTCATTTGTTTTCAAACATCGCCGTCTACATTAGATATATAAATATTTTAAAATAACTACAGTTAAATAATGATTTGTGAGTAAACAGCTTAATTTTATTCGTTAAATAGTCCTAACAAATGCCACTCTTGATTTACAAATTCTCTAGATAAATTCACTCCTCACTTCGTGAGTCGTGAATTTATCGATAATATGGAAATCACTCGTGGCATTACTTATGATAATACATGATTAGAAAATTAATAGAAGAATATGATAAATGGGGCTTAATTTTAATGAAGAAAACTAATTTTTTATCAATTGGTGAATCAGAACAAACTTTAATTTTGGAGATTGGAGAAAGGAGAAACAATAAAATTTTATAGTGAGATCACATATTTGGAAATAAAATAAAAATGGAAGTTATAAAGAGGAAATTAGAAATAGAAATAATAAAGGAAAATTTGCAATTGTTTGCCTCAATGGAATATTGTGGGATAAAAATATAAGTAATAAAAATAAAATTTTTATATATATATATATATATATATATATATATAATATGAAAAGAAAAATGAATGCTTGAGTCGGGATTTGAACTCGAGTCTCTAAAGTCTGTACCTTTAGCGCTCTAACCAACTGAGCTACCCAAGAATTCCAAGACAAACATACAATTTTCTTATACATGTAGTATTCTCAATTCACACAAGAGGTAGCGGAAAGATCTTCCGACTGCCATCTAGCGGCTAACATAACAGTTAAGCAAATTATTAAAGATAATATTTACTTTATAGCAGTAACGCTAATATATATATATATATATATATATAATTGTTAAAAGCATCATTACTTATGGAGCACAAGTTTGACCATTGACAACAAAAACAAATAAGTATCTTTTGGCAACGGAAATGGATTTTGTACGAAGGAGAACAACAATTTCTAGAACAGAAACAAATTAAAAACTCAGTTATAAGGGCGAAAATGGAGATCGAAGACAATATTTCAGAGTATATTAAAACTCGGCAACTAAGATGGTACGGACATGTCCAGCGAATGAAAGACGATCGGCTACCAAAATGGTTTTGGAATGGAAACCTGAGGGAAATCGAGGCAGACGAAGACCTAAAATTCCTGGAGTCAGGGAATATATTTATACATGAAGGAGGAACATCTGCAACTAGGAGATTGGATGGACCGACAAAATTGGCTATTAGGAATAGGACGATGTCAAAGACATTAATCAACTGATCTGTCTATTATTATTATAATTATTATTATTATTATTATTATTATTATTATTATTATTATTCATTTCTTGCTGTCTTCTATGAACTTTTCCCATGTAAATCTGCAGATCCACTGTATATTTTACAAACGTACTTATTGTACCAGAGGAATACCGTATGTTTTGTCACCATTATTGTGAACATTTTTTTTTTGTGGGAACGTTTTTATGCGAAGATTAAAATTACAATTGACACGTGCTAAATCCCATCACTCACATTGTAAACAAGTTGTGTGACAGCTGTGTTGGAAAAACGATACAACCTAGTTTTGATTTTATGCCACAGTTACTGTGAATTGTCAAACAACATTATGCACCATTGATCAGCTGTACATCACGCTATTAAGTTAAGTGATTCAACGTAATTGATAATAATTTAAGATCGGTTACTCTGTCATTAATACATAGGGCATTCCATTTTAAATAAGAAAGATCTCCAGTTGCAGGAAGTTGAAAGGCGAAATATATGTTAATAATTAAATCCCTACAAATCTCGAATTTTATATTGAACAGACAGGCGAATGAGAAGACTGCATAACAATGAACTACATGGTCTTTATAGGAAGACAGATATAATGAGAACAGTTAAGTCTCGTAGACTGCGCCTAAATCTCTGTCAAGGGAAGATAATGTAGTGATAATATAGTGATAGAATTTGACATTTATACTGGTGGTGGTGAACATTACATGTGTAGGACAATTTATATAACTCATATTTACCATTATTACTGTGCTTAACGTTTTATTTATTTGTTGGAACACAATTCATAATTTTTTAACATGTCTGAAGAAGGTACAGTGTACCGAAACAGCTGTCACTGAATTATATAATAAATATGAAAATCAAATAAAACTACGTTTTATTTTTATTTAATTAATTAATATGGATTTTCATCAAGTAAACACCAACTCAATTGATTATTTTATTTATTTATTTATTTTTATTAGAATTTTACATTCGGACATCTATTCAAGTTGCGAGATAAGTTATTGTATATTTGGTTCAACTTGGCAAAGAGAGAGATGGAGATATGAGGGTACATCCTTGACAGCTTTTCCCCAGTTACAAAAGAAAGAATCCACCCTGTTGTCAGTTTTCGCCTTCTCCTATTAAGATCTGGTGAAGAAATACCGAAAACACTGGTGCGAGTGAGAGAGGCGAGCACAGCTGTCTCTTTCTAAAAATTTCTTGCAAAGTTAAGCCAGACGGACAATAAATAGGAAATTATTATTATTAATATTTTTTTCATAAACTTTGCGCGCAGGAAGATTTTTTATTACATTGTAAACCTGTTTATAAATAGGTAAAAAAAGTATATATATATATATATATATATTTTTTTTTTCTTTCACCCTCTTTGGTATACGTTGAATCAATCATTTCTCTGTGTGTTGTTCCTTTCTTAGTGCCCAGTATTTTTTTCATTTTTTCTGATCTTCTTTTCCTCTCTTCTTCCGAAATAATAGGTTTGGATTTTTGTTTAGATTTATCTTCGAGCCTTATGTTTTCATCTTGAATAAATAATTTAGCTGTTGGATTATTATTATTATTATTATTATTATTATTATTATTATTATTATTGGAAAAATCCAAGGAGTAAGTCCTCTGGGAGGGACTTTAGGCCGTGGGTCCCGAGTTTGAAGATTTTTCAGGCTCGTGAAAGATTCTTGAGCCTGAATGAAAAGGCCTGTAAGCAAAATTTACCGAATTTTCCCGTCCTAGTACTACCTTCGTTTCATAGATGTCAGTATGAGGCGCAACTCTGACCACGGATCACTCAAATGACGTCTATACGAAAAAAAAGTGTAACTAAATTAGTATGGTTCAAATTTTTCCCTGTATGTGGAGAGCGCCTAAATCTCTGTTACGGGAAAACATGGGCTTACAAAAAATTATTATTATTATTATTATTATTATTATTATTATTATTATTATTAGTAGTAGTAGTAGTAGTAGTAGTAGTAGTAGTAGTAGTAGTAGTATTAGTATTTTATTCCTATCTTTACCTTGTCGTGGTGGAGTGGCTTGCGTGCTTAAATGATCCCGAGACTCACTTTAGCGGTTTAATTCCGTTTATATTTGTTAATTTATGTAGTTTATATAAAACATTAATTTTCATTGTAAAAATATTGATCTTCAGTCATAAATTTATTTAAGGATTTTATAATCACCATAGTTCATTACTAAGTTCTTTCTTTTAAGCTACTTTTAAGCTATTCCGGCGGTAGCATTGCTGCCGATAGGGTTACCCATGCCGGATGGCCGAAGGTGATAAGCCAGACGAAAAAAGTACCTTGGTAGAAAGAGTCAAAATCTTTCACCGTAAAAAAGGACAACCGTCAAGAAATGCGGACATTGGTTCTACTGGGGTTAAATTTTTCGTAGGTGAAAGTCCCCCATTCGGTTCTCCGGGCGGGGACTACTTCAGGGAACCCGTGCCAAAGGCTCAAACACAGGGACATGTTCCTAGGAACATGGAATGTTAGATAATAAGAATAGTCAAGTCTCGTAGACTGCGATGGCAGGACATGTGGCACGAATGGGAAATGAAATACATGCATGGAAGCTTCTTGTAGGAAAACCAGAGGGAAAACGTCCAGTTGGTAGACCAAGAATGAGGTGGGAGAATAACATTAACTATGTTTGAGGGAATGATTGGAAAACATTAGCTCAGGATAGGAATGTATGAAGACCTTATGTCCTCGCGGCCATGGACCTACGGGTTCCATAGTGTAAATGAGTTAGTTTTATTATTTTATTTTTTATTGTACATTTTACTCCTCCATACATCCATATTCTCTGCATCATGCTCTGATAATCGTCTCGACACTAACTTCTCACTGTTATTTTGGTCTCCCCTTTCTTGTGTTGCCCTCAGCTTCAAAATTTAATATCATCTTAGGTATTCTGTCATCTGACACCCTCTTTACATGACCTAACTATTTCAGTCATCTTTCTTCAATAACTTATAGAATATTTTTGAACATCCATTATTTCTTTGATTTCAGAATTTCTAATATATATATATATATATATATATATATATATATATATATATATTTCATTTTGAGAATTTCCCTCATCATTGAGGGGTTTCTCCAACCAATCTTAGAAATTAACATGAATTAAAATATATATATGACTACGGACTTATAGACTATCAGTTTGCAACAAACATTCACAAACCTCCCTTAATTAAAGTTCTCCGTTGTTCTCTGTCCTCTGTGTCTTCATCTGTTACACCAAATTTCCTCAATGAATTTTGAACGCTCTTCTTCCAGGTTGTTCTTGGTCTTCCTTTTCTGTTCAATAATAATAATAATAATAATAATAATAATAATAATAATAATAATAATAATAATAATAATAATAATAATAATAATAATGATAATGATAATTATAATTATAATTATAATAATAATAAAAATAATATCAGATGAGTCGATATTTTTAAGTTGGTAGTTACAATTCATCTCTTGTTTCCCCAAGTACAACAATGACGTCACGGACACGCTGGTTTAGAGTGCGCGAGGTATACATTCTAATTATTTAATTAAATATCAACTTCCCTTTGAGCGTAGAGTTTTCAAGGGAAAGGAATGGACTTTCAATGCATTCTCTTTCAAAAACATCCCTTCCCAGTTGCTTTCCATTTCGGTGAATTTTAGATTGTCAAGATAAAACAAAAAATCATATGAGAATTAACTGCGATAGATAGTGTATTTATTGAATGGTATTTTAAAACATGGCGTCTGTTCGTTTATTTTATATTTTTATTTAAAATTGAATCGCATTGGCTTTTACTTTGAGCAAACATACGCATTAATTGGATTGGACGATTTTGTTCGGTTCCTCCTTTTCCCTTCAAACTAGTTTTATTCCCCCTGATTTTTTTCCGCGCTGCAATTCCTTTAACACTAGCAACTGCTTTTATATGAGTTGGTTGGGGTTGAAGTTAAGTGCATCTGCAAACATGGCGGGAGTTGGATGTTGGTTAACAAGGGAAGGGAAAGAAATTAAGCAGATGAAAACGCAACCCAAGCTTTAGAATTTCTTTCCAAAGCCCCCCCCCCCCAACGATATGCTGTACCTACTTCTTTCTTTGTCTATCATCTTTGAGTCTCGGTGAATTGAAGTATTGTAATTGCTTTCTGGTTTCAATGTTCATTCGTGCAAGTATCTTGAAATCAGGATGTTTCAATTCGTCTGAAAGAAATATCGCTCAAAATACAGAGTTCCTAATATATAAAAAAGTATTGTAAACGTTTTCGTTTGTTTAAAATCTTGAAATCTCCGAAAGTTCTTCACATATCTTCATGCAAATTTGTACCTACAGGTTTTCAGATAAGGCGAATGTTTATCAACTATCTGTTAATCTCTAAAACAATTTGGTGTAGGAGTTCACCTGAAACGAAAATTTAAAAATCGCTCTAGCGGTTGCAATTTTAATATTATAATAATAATAATACTTTATTTATTCTGGCAGAGTTAAGGCCATAAGGCCCTCTCTTCCTCTCAACCAGCACAAATACAAATAAATATTCGACAAATATAGATATACACTATACTAATTATAAACAGTTAAAGATACAATAAATGTAGCAATGTAAATGTCATGTACAAACAACATTTTATAGGGCAATAACAATAATGATACGATAATAATAATAATAATAATAATATAAATATGATACATTATACGGGAAACACCAATTAATATATATATCTTACACTGGATAATAATGAAATCGAGTTTAGAGCAAATATAAATTTAGATTTCTTTTAAAAGATGCCAATGTCCGGCAGCCCCTTATTTCTTGTGGTAGGGAATTCCAGTTGCGAGAAGTGGAGATGGATATGATATGACATGGAGTGATGTGATGTCCTATGTTGCGGAATATTAAGTAAGAGACTATGTTGTGATCTTGTGTTTAAGTTATGGTTTGAGGATAGATACTGGAAACGGGATGATAAATACATAATTGGGAATCGAGGTATGTAGGATCTTAAATAGGAGAATTAGACAGTGCGATTTTCTTCTCTCTTTTAGATGTAGCCATGACAATTCGTGGAATAATGGAGAAATGTGATCGTATTTTCGAACATTAAATATGAATCTGATACACATATTATGGACACGCTTGCAGTTTGTCCGACAATCCGTCACTTATGTCAGTTAGTAGAACGTCACAGTAGTCAAAATGCGGCATCACTAAAGTTTGGATTAAAATTCTTTTAAGAGTTGTAGGAAAAAAATGTTTAAGTCGCTTTAGGGAATGCATTATGGAGAAGATCCTTTTAGATGTTTGTTTTACTTGCTCATGCCATTTTAAATTAGAATCTAAGTAAAATCCCAAGTTTTTAACGACGTCGGTATAAGGAATTTGTTCATTATCTAATATGACAGCCGGCATATTGCCATTGTTTATGAGGTGTAGTAGCCTTGGATGTCCGATAATTATTGCTTGCGTTTTGTTTACATTTAGTTTCAGCCCATATTGTCTGGACCATAAAGATATATGCCTGAGGTCAGTGTTTACTTTGTCAATATATTCATTAATTTCGTCAGGCCTAAAGTGTGTGTAAATCTGTAGGTCGTCGGCGTAAAGATGATGCTTGCAGTTTTGTAGTTTCTTGGTCACATCATTAATATAAATCGAGAAGAGAAGAGGAGCGAGGACGCCGCCTTGAGGTTGTTGTTTCACAACAAAACTCGGTATATACTATTGAAATAAACTGAAGTTGGTTTTTATAAAAAATTCAGTAAAATTCGACCATTAGAAGTGGGGGTTTACCTGAAATTTGAAATTATTATTATTACTCTTATGACCGTCATGTTTTATCTGTTTCATTTTCAGTTGCACGGCGTATCTAAAAAGAATTACGACATCAATTTATAATTATTTTTTCTCTTTACTTATTAAACTAAAAATAAAGACATTTGATTTATTTAGGCGTACTAGCGCACGCTAGTCCTAAATAAAATGATTACAACTTATAACGCAGGTAAGTATGGTAATACTACTCGTAGATAGAAAAGTTCTCTATATATCTTCGTGTTTTTACAGCTGCTGCCGTCTTCCCGTGCCAAACCTCCAAAGCCTACCGTCTTGGGCATCTTCGATGCTTGGCCCTCTAGCTTGCATTACTGTCTTCATGTTTTCCTTCCTTGTTAACTTTGGTCTCCCTCTTTTCTTCTTTCTGTTCGGATGCCATTCATATAGTTGCTTCGGCCATCGCTCATCTTCCATTCTTAAAAATGTCCTAACCACTTTAATTCCTTCTCCTCAATTCTTTCAATTATGCTTTCTTCTGCTTCCATTATGTTTCTAATTTCCTTATTTGTGACATGTTCTAATTTAGACTTTCTGGCTCTTCTTGCGTAAATAATCCATTTCTAGAGCTATTAGTCTATTCTTGTAGTATTTATTGATTGTCCATATCTCACTTCCATATATTGCAACAGATTCCACCAACGTTTTACCAACATGTTTTTTTGTATCTTTCCAAATATGTTTATCCCACCATATGGAATTTAACGATGGTATTATTTTGCTCCTCAATTCAATTCTATGTTTTATGTTCTCTTTGCCTATACCTTCAATGTTATCCATAATTATTCCCAAATATTTAGTTTGTTTCACTTGCTTTATTTGGATTCCTTCTTCCAATATTAAATTTTCTCTTTCATAGAAAAGATCAGAATAAAAAAAAACATAAGATTACATATGGATGCTCATCTATATATGTATGCACCCCCTATGTCCCTCGAGGGGATATGGGTTCTCCCCTAACGGGAATTTTTTTAACAATAGGCCTACTAGTTTAGTTACGTACTTCCCTATATATATATGTCAGTGAGTGACACGTAGTCAGCACTTAGGAAATATTATGTTTACATACAAAAATGAGTGAGAGTTTGTCTGCCTGTTCTTCATGGATTCGAAAACTTCACCGATTTCATTGGGGTTTTCACCATCATTTAGATTTTTTTTTCTGGGACAGTAAACGTATGTTACGTGTTACAGTTCGTACTGTAGGGTCGGAGTTAAAAAAAAGTGCATTGGTGCACTCAGAAATTAGCTTTTTGGTCGCTTAAATGATTTGCGCTTCCTAAACCGTAACAAATACACGAAATTAATGTACACAGAATTGAATATCACAAAAAATATATATAAAAAAAGTCCTCGACAGGATATGTCTATCTTCTTCTGATAAGTCACCAATCATGTTTGTATTTCAGCTCATTGATGCCAAGAATATCGGGATAAGTAAATTCCCGGGCATCGCCAGGTAATCAGCACTAACTAACTAACTCACTGGTTCTATAGAACCCATAGGTTAATAGCCGCGCGGACATTAGCTCTCAATACATCCCTATGGTGAGCTAATTTTTCCAATCATCCCCTGTATAATCTACTTCCCTCTAATCATGGATAATGTTATTCTCCGACCTCATTCTTGGTCTACCAACGGGGGGTTTCCCCTCTGGTTTTCCTACAAGAAGTTTCCATGCACCTCTTCCATCCCCCATACGTGACATATATCCTGCCTATCGCAGTCTACGAGACCTACTGTTATTATTATATCTGGCTTCCTATACATATCATGTAGCTCACTATTATGCATTATGTAGTTTTCTCCATTCCCTGTCTCTTCATCTCTTTTTGGCCAAAACATTTTCCTAAGAACTTTATTCTCAAATACTTGTAATCTCATTTTCTCCCTTAAAGTCAGAGTCCACGTTTCGCATCCATTTAATATAATTACTTTTTTTCTTTTTACTTATTCAACTAAACATAAAAACACATGTAATGTATTCAGGAGTAGCAGCACACACCACATATTGTAAATGTTGAAACTGTTGTAACCAAATTATTAGGTGCACAGATGAGATGTTTGTAGGGCTAAGTCAGGGATCACCAATTGGCTATCCGGATCCGGACCATGGGGCTTTGGTTTCCGGACCGGTTAAATATCGAATTAACTCTTAAATTGGCAAAACTCAAATTTCTTTTGTAAGTTATTTGAATGCGGCGGACCGCAGTGAAAACGGAATCTTGTGTAACACTTATTATTATTATTTTTTTCTTCTTTTCGTTTACACTGTTTTCCTTCTTGTTTTACCTTTTTTTACGTTTTTGTTAATTTTCTGTTATTCTCACATATAGACACAAGGACAAGACACACACCCAGACTCAAGGTGGAGATTAAAAATCCCCTACCCCGCCGGGAATCGAACCCGGGTCGCCCGAGTGGAAGGTAGGTACTCTACCGACTAAGCCACAGCGACGGACAGTTATTAGGTATATTGTATAATTAGACACATATTTAAGTGGTTTCTTTTTGTACGTTTTCTCCTGATTTATTTAAAATATTAAATTAATTGAACCAACTGATGTATCCAAAAGGATACATTACGAATTTAAGGGTTAATACAATTTTTAAAGACCGGTTAAACATCGAATACAACCAGTTGTACTAAATGTCATGTCATGATTGCATTATTGTTGGCTCGGTTAGCAGTACTGCTTATGGTCGGAGATTTGACTGAAGATGAAAGGGATTCCGTTTGGAACCCGGTATCGTGAAAACACGAAATTTGTGAGGTGAGATATTTACATATTACTCTGACCATATGTTAAGTTTATCATAAACTTATTAATAATCATTAGAATTAATAACTGTGTTCTACTGTGCTGTATTCTCTTAGTATTTACCGTGTGTTTTGTTTAATTTGTGCAATTGATAGCCATAACATAATTTAAATAATTTCCATATAATATTAATTACTTAATAAAAGCTTCGTACTTTTAATCAACTGTGGTTCCGGACCTCGACTTAAATTACTACTTTGAAAATGGACCTCCATGAAATCTAACTGTTAACCCCTGGTCTAAATAGTTAGGATTATCATAAGTAATGCCACGAGTGATTTCCAAATTATCGATAAATTCACGACTCACGAAGTGAGGAGTGAATTTATCTAGAGAATTTGGAAATCAAGAATGGCATTTGTTAGGACTATTTAACGAATAAAATTAACCTGTTTACTCACAAATCATTATTTAACTATAGTTATTTTAAAATATTTATATATTTAATGTAAACGGCGATGTTTGAAAACAAATGAGAAACGATTGGTACGCTTCATCTGCTTCTTTTATCACTGCAACCAGATCATACTATTTATTGCCAAAGGAACGCAATATTGTAAGAATGCTCTCTAGTGGAGAAAAAATGAAACACATCAAACTGTATTTTTATTAATTCATTTCTGATGTCGTATGATGTAAATATGACAATTATATTTTTCTGGATTGTTACCTGGGAAAAATACATTTAAGAAAGTGCAAACAGTGTTTTTTTTTTGGTGGTGTAATCAATTGCTACAAATATTTTTATATTAACTCCTGCAAGCGCTATGTGTTGACATCCGTGCACTATATATACAATCTGGTAGCCGTATTTCTTATATAGTCAGTCACTGCAAAATAATGGTCAGACCTGTTCACAATATTAAAGTGGAGGAGCTTTCTTTAATATGGTAAATTTAATATTGATAAATATTTGGTGAAATATTACTGTGATTGGTTGTAAAACAGAAATCATTGAAACGTGATTGGTCATTGACTCCCATTTGGGGCATGAGTTAAATAGTCAACATTAATAAAATCATGATTGCTTAAATCTGTTGTCGTCTTTAAAATTCTAGAGACCAAAGTTGCAGTGTGTGAAACATAGGTTAGAAAGTAGTAGGAAAACATTGAACTTGAAAAGAAGTATATTTTATTTTTTCATTCGAAGTTTTAGCTCGAGTATAAAACTAATAGGTATTTTTATTTTGTCCGTGTTGTTAGCGCTCTTCTGTTTTCGCGTCAAAGCCTCCTGTTTCTTTGAAAGCTGTGCACGGCCTTCGGATCAAAGTAATCTCCTTTTGGAGACGTGTTCCGGCCTCTTAATAAAGTATTAGCCTGATTATGTGTTAAGTTGGCAGCTCTTATACTGGACTTCAATTCCACCCCCTGGGCTAGAGGCTTAACTCTTCCGACTAACAACCTCTCTTCCTTCAAAGTGTTATCAACGTCAAATTAAACCTTCCGTAAAGCCGGGTTACATTCATCAACAATAAAATGTACCTGAAATTAAACAACTTTTTTTCATGGCAAAGACTAGGTTGAAAATTTAATTACCTGGGCCCATTTAATAATAATTTTTTTCTCACTTTATAATTTCTCATTTTGTTTCAAGTACCTAGGGTCAAAATCGTTCAAATTAATTAATTAACACCGTTTAAAGCAGTGTGTCCACGGGCAACAGGCCTATATGCTTTTATGCATTAAAACAAGATATTTCTTCTTCTTGTCTTGTAAGCCCATGTTTCCCTTAACAGAGATTTAGGCGCTCTCCCCCTACAGGGAAGAATTTGAACCATACTAATTTAGTTACACTTGTTTTCGTATAGATGTCATTTGAGTGGTCCGTGCTTAGCGTTCCGTCTCATAATGATATCTAGGAAACCAAGGTAGTACTAGGACGGAAAAATTCGGTAAATTTTGCTTAGAGGCCTTTTTATTCAGGCTTAAGGATCTTTTACGAGCCTGAAAATCTTCAGACTCGGGACCCACGGCTTAAAGTCCCTCCCATCGTAAAAAAAATCCATTGACACCGGCCGGGTATGAACCCGCGAACCTCGGAACCAGAGGAAAGGAGCATAACTACTAGTCCACCGCGGCCAAGATTTTCAAGTAATGGAAAGCAAGTGAAACAAACTAAATATTTGGGAATAGTTACGGATAACATTGAATGTATAGGCAAAGAGAACATAAATCATAGAATTGAATTGAGTAGGAAAATAATATCGTCGTTATATTACATAAGGTGGGATAAGCATATTAGGAAAGACAAAAACATATATTTGCAAAACATTGGTGGAATCCGTTGTGGTCTCGAGGTAGCGTGCTGCCTTGTCACGTAGCGGGCCCCGGTCGGGGCAGTTTTTTTGCGTGAGGTTTTTATCGGGTTTTTTTTTTCCTCACCTGTAAGATAAATGTCAGGAAAACTTTAAGACCCAAACGGTCCCCGAAATTTTATGGCCATCGTCATCATCATCCTCCTTCACCGGTGTGGAAAGCAACGGGAAGCTGCCACACTTACAATTACCTAGTAAAGCTGCAAGCATAGCATGTAAATGCTATGATTGCAGTGAAGGACCTGCCTTCGGGCAGAATTACTGTGGATGGACTGGTGGAATCTGTTGAAATGTATGGAAGTGAGGTATGGGCAATCAATAAGTACTACAAGAAGAGGCTAATAGCTCTAGAAATGGTTTATTTACGCAGAATTGACAGAAAATCAAAATTAGAACATGTCACACACACACACACACACACACACACACATATATATATATATATATATATCGATTACATTTATCCAAGGAATTCATATTATCAATTGGACACTTAGGCCTGTATTTCTTGTACTTTATATGTAAGGCAATTATTTTTGACATAATATATAACTAGATCCTGCTTGGTAGAGATTAAAGACTGCAAGCTACAGGCGTGGCTAAAGGAAGTTTAATGCTAAAAACAACATTGTCATGACAACAGGCAATAAAGATAACAGTTATCAGTTGTTTAGGTCACCAATATACTGAGTGAGTCACTCCTTACTAATTATATTTTAATAATAATAATAATAATAATAATCATCATCTTTGGAGAATGAAGAAGGTCTACAACTCAACGGTATTAATAGGCTGTTGGTTTATGCTGATTGTGTTGTATTATTGGGCGGTAGCGAGGAGATACTAAGGGACAACATGCACACACTATTGAGTAACACTAAGAAATTGGGACTGGAAGTTAAAGTCTCATAATCATCCCATCTTCTTGGCATCAATAAGCTGATAAATAAAAATAGTTATTGTGAGTTATCCGTAAAAGATAGACATATG
The DNA here is from genome assembly GCA_030220185.1 of Diploptera punctata. Classification (NCBI taxonomy): domain Eukaryota; kingdom Metazoa; phylum Arthropoda; class Insecta; order Blattodea; family Blaberidae; genus Diploptera; species Diploptera punctata. Next base: position 110,750 of record JASPKZ010010245.1, read on the forward strand.
CTATCGCGGATTTTTTGTATATATTTTTTTAGGTATTCAATTCTGTGTACATTAATTTGGTGTATGTGCTATGATTTAGGCAGCTTACGCCATTTAACTGTCCAAAAATTTCAGAAAATCACGTTTTTCTCTACAAAGGGTGATTTTTTTAAGGGTGAAGAGGGGCTGAGTATTACAACTCTCTTATAGCCTAAATCCTTCCCGAGAAACTCCTGAACATTTTACTAAAAATCCCAACACAATCGGATGAACGGCAGCGCATAAAGGACAAGCAGACAGACAGACATTAATTAATTTATATAAGACTAGCTAATACCCGGCGTGCGTTGCTACACCTAAATGAATGAAAATTAATGTGATTTTATGTTTAGTTGAATAAGTGTAAGGACAAATAATTATAAATTCATATTTTTTAGATACACCGTGCGGATTACCCGGCGTTGCCCGGGAATCTACTTATCCCACCTCCTTGACATAAATGAGCTGAAATACGAAAATTAATGTGTTTTATCTTTAGTTAAATAAGTGGAAGGAAACATTTATGTCGTAATTATTATTACATATCCCGTGCTGTTTACCCGGCGTTGTCAGGGAATCTACTCATCCCGATCTTCTTGGCATAAATGAGCTGAAGGGCGAAAGTGAATGTACTTCTTATGATTAGTTGAATAAGTAAAATGAAAAATAATTATAAATGTATATCGTAATTATTTTATGATTCCCCGTGCTCATTACCCGGTGTTGCCCAGGAATCTACTTATCCCGACCTCCTTGACATAAATGAGCTAAAAGACAAAATTCGTTATTGTGAGTTATCCGTAAAAGAAACCCCCAATGTGCTGATCTGCTTGCACAGGAATCTATGTACTTGTCTCGATCTTCTTGGCATCAATGAAAGACAAAAATGGTTATTATGAGTTATCCGTAAGAGATAAAACATATGCTGCCCCGGACTTTTTTGTAGAGCTTTTTGAGATTTTCGATTCTGTGTACATTAATTTTGTGTATTTGTTATGGTTTATGCAGCGTAAGCCATTTACGCGTCCAAAGAGCTACCCTTTTCACGTTTTACACTACAAAGGACGATTTTTAAGGGTGTAGGAGTTGAGTATAACAACTCTGTTATAGCCTAAGTTCATCCCGGGAATCTTCTGAACATTTTGCAAAAAGCCCCATCACAATCGGATCAACGGTATGGCCGCACATAAAGAACGAACGAACAAATAAACAAACATTTTTATATATTAGATTACTTTAGGAGTAATCTTAAATCCCTACAAAATGAATTTTAGATACGAAGAGGCCAGCGATCTTTTACCGTGTTAGTAAGTTCATTGTTGCGTTATTATGTAGAGGCAGCAGTAAATCTCCTGCTGGGTTGCAACCCGTAAAGCAGGTGTCATAGGATTCCATCTCCATTCTAACACTCAGACATCTTTCTCAAGTGATGAATTACTAAGCCTCTTCTCGCTGGTTTATCTTTCTCCGTGCTCTTATTTGCCTTCTTTATTTTCCCATGCATTCTTAATATACATTTCTTTTTTATCTTGCCCTTTTCTCATAGACCAGCAGTTCTTGTTGAAAATAGTATTAATTTAATACTACTACTACTACTACTACTACTACTACTACTACTACTACTACTACTACTACTAATAATAATAATAATAATAATAATAATAATGATAATAATTATAATGATAATGATAATAATGATATGTGGACCTATACATAAAACATTAAGGAACAAAACAAGAAATTATACTAGATTGAAGTTTTATAAAACATTGGCTGTTACTGCATTACTTTATGGGAGTGAAACTTGGGTAATGACCAAAAAATTAGAAAGTAGAATACAAAGCATGGAAATGAACTTTCTTATAAGAACAAAAGGCTGCACAAGATTAGATCGGAAAAAGAATGAAGATATAGGAACGGAATTAAATATATATCCACTGAATGATAAAATCGAAGAATATGGAGATAAATGGTTTAGACATGTAGAAAGCATGAATGTAACAAGATTACCAAAAGCAGCATTTAACTACAAGCCAAGAGGTTCAAGGAATGTAGGAAGGCCAGTGAAAAGATGGACAGAACAACTGTGAGGCGGAACAGGCATTTTGCCTAGTCTGTGAAGTGAAGAAGAAGTAGAGGAAGAAGAAGAAGAAGAAAATAATAATAGCAATAATAATAATAACAAACTCACTGGCTCTATCGAACCCGTAGCTTCATGACCTGAGCTAATGTTTTCCAATAATTTCCTGTATAATGAGCCTTTGGCATGGATTCCTTGAAGTAGTCCCCGCCCGAAGAACCGAAAGGGGGAACTATTTCACATCCGGGGAATTTTACCCCAGTGGAACCCATGTCCACATTTCTTGACGGTTGTATTTTTACGGTGCAAGATCGTCGCTTTTCGACCAAGGTACTTTTTTCGTCTGGCTTTTCACTTTCGACCTGTCCGGCATGGGTAACTCTTTCGACAGCAATACCACCGCCGGCATAGCTCTCGGTGTCATTTCAGCACGCAAGCCATTCCACCTCGACAAAAGCAAATATACCATGGACGCATAATAATAGTCGTAATGATGACAATAATGATAATAATAATATTGACAATGATAATTGTAATAATGGCAATAATAATAATTGATGATTAATAATAATCATCATCATTTTGAGAGTTTTCTCATCGTTGAGGGTTTTCTCCAACCAATCGTAATAATGAACACGAATTAAAAAAATACATAAATATAATTGACTGCGGACTTATCATTCACAAATGTCTCTTAATTAAAGTTCTCCATCGTTCTCTGTCCTCTGTGTCCTCATCTGTACACCAAATTTCTACGTTGAATTTTGAATGTCGTACTTCCAGGTTGTTCTTGGTCTTCCTTTTCTGTTATAATAATAATAATAATAATAATAATAATGGTGATTATGGCCACCGCTATGGTCTCGAGGTAGCGTGCTGCCTTTTCACGAAGCAGGTCCGGGTTCGATCCCCGGTCGGGACAGGTTTCCTGGGTGAAGTTTTTTCGGGGTTTTTCCTCACCTGTAAGACAAATGCCAGGAAATTTTAAGGCCCAAACGGTCCCCAAACATCATCTGCCCGAGGGTAGGTGTTTCACTGCAATCATAGCATTTTCATGCTATGCTTTGCAGTTTTTCTAGGGAATTACAGGTGTGGTAGCTTCTCGTTGCTTTCCACGCCGGTGAAGGATGATGATGGCCGGATGATTTTCGGAGACCGTTGGGCCCTAAGCTTCCTGACATTTGTCTTACAGGTGAGGAAAAACCCCGAAAAAACCTCACCCAGGAGCCTGTCCCGACCGGGAATCGAACCCGGGCCCGCTGCGTGACAAGGCAGCACGCTACCTCGAGACCACAGCGGTATCAAATCAAGTTTAAGATGAAGGCCTCTCCTCGTGCATCATTACAATCATCATCACCCATCATTCATTGGGGCAGCGTAGCTCCGCCTTCGAGGTGCCCAATCTCAGAAGTGGGTTACAATACACCAATGCCAGGAGAGAATGCCAGAAATATTTAAGTGATAAACTGATGGCATTGAATAAAAAAATAATAATCGGCATTACAGCTCGGTCCAATTATACAGGAATGATTTGAATACATTAGCTTAGGATAGGAATGTATGGAGAACATTTGTCTGCGCGGCAATGAACCTACGGGATCAATAGTGCCAGTGAGTTAGCTAGTTAATCCATGATCGCAATAAGAATTATTAACTTCGAGAAATATATTAAATAAATAAACCAGTACTTGAACTATTGTTGGAAATATCACAATGAGGTCTTATTTTTTTTATTCAATGCCCCAGGTTGTCATTTCGACTTTTCTGGTTTTCTCTCCTGGCATTGGCGTAATTGTAGCCCACTTCTGAATTTGGGGCGCCTAGAAGGCGGAATTACGCTGCCCCGATGATATGATGGGTGATGATGATAGTGGTGCGCCAGGAGAGTCCTTAATCCTAAACTTAACCTAAATTCCAGACCATGGGTAACCGCAGGAATAATACCCTCCAATGAAAAATTCCAATGGTTTGATCGGGAATCGAACCCGGGACCTCACGAACAGTAGTCAGAACACTGACCACTAGCCAATGAGGCTAGTCATGATGCCTAATTTATTCTTCGTTCTTCTTCTTCTTCTACGCATGAAAGCTGGCAGCTTGTTGCGTGTTCATTCACTACAGGTCCGGCGTATGGTGACGTCCTTCCATCGTAGTTGTGGTCTTCCTAAAGGCCTTTTCTGCTGAGGTGTCCAGTCACGCACTTTATCAGTCCGGCTTACTTCGTGAATGCTTCTGTGAGTAATTGAAAATTTTACATCTTGGAATTTATTTACTAGCCCTTCTTCTTCGATAGGTATCTCTTTTGGTCTGGAAATTCTTCCATGACCTGCCAAGCATAGGTGGCCCTGTTGGTAGTTACACGACCGCCTGTATAGCTCATGGAGTCATTTGGACTCACAAGCCCCACCACCACGTCAAGGTAGAGATACCGACGGTGGGGTATGGTCTAATTTAAAATTTAAAATTCATTCTGTCCACCTCACTTCATATCCCATCTCTTAATTAAACTGGTTTCAAAATCTACGCGGTTTCATCATCAGTAATTTCACGACACCAGAACATGGGTCGTCATGAATTGTAGTTACGAGCTCTAATCTCACGGTCACGGTATTGGTCATATTTTAGAATTATATATATATATTTTTTTTTTTGAAAATGCCCCATGTTGTCTTTCGACATTCCTAGTGTTCTCTCCTGGCATGGCGTACTTGAAACTAACTTCTCAGGTGGAAGGCGGTGTTACGCTGCCCCGATGATATGAGTGATGATGATGATAGTGGTGCGCCAGGAGAGTCCCTAATCCTAAGCTTAATCTAAGATGAATATGAGTAATGATGATTGCGATGGCCATATGATTTCGGGGACCATTTGGGCCTTAAAGTTTTCCTGACATTTGTCTTACAGGTGAGGAAAAACCCCGATTAAAACCTCACCCAGAAAAACTGTCCCGACCGGGGATAGAACCCGAGCCCGCTTCGTGACTAGGCAGCACGCTACCTCGAGACCACAGCGGTGGACAAAATTTATGTGTATATATATGTATATATATATTGCCACGAGGACAAGAGTCCCTCTGAACAAAATCTCATCCCCGAATTATGATCGTTGATTGCGAAGCAAATTTACCTGTGAAGAATGAATCATACAAGCCGTCACTGTATAGTTGCATTGTGTGACCTCTGCAACCCAGAATGCATCTCGGCTCTTGCTCCCTAAGAAAAAGACAGAGAGATCTTTAAAAAAAAAAAAAGGTTGGAATGCTCTAACGGCGCGGTGCGGCCTTGAGATTGTCATATGTACGGAAAATAGTGAATCAAGTGTCATTTCTCACATGACTTCTTCTCAAAGTGATATTAATTTTATCAAATACGCTAAATATGAATTTCTTAAGGGGAGGGGTGATGGGTGAAATTTCTATTTTCTACATTTTTTGAGCTAGAGACTTGATTTTTTGTACAAACATTTCACTGCATGACACATAATGACGAGTTTAAGTTTCATTCTTCTGGGACATTTATTTCATGATTTACTAATATTATATTTAAAAAATTGCATGTATTATAATTAAATGAGTTCACCACTATAGTCTCGAGGTAGCGTGCTGCATTGTCACGCAGCGGGCCCGAGTTCGATCCCCGGTCGGGGCAGTTTTTCTGCGTGAGGTTTTTATCGGGGTTTTTCCTCACCTGCAAGACAAATCTCAGGATAACTTTAAGGCCCAAACGGTCCACGAATTGATATGACCATCATCCTTATCATTATCATCATCATCATCCTTCACCGGTGTGGAAAGCAACGGGAAACTACCACAGCTACAATTCCCTAGTAAAGCTGCAAGCATAGCATAGCATAGCATAGCATAGCGGGCAGAATTACTATGGATGGATGGATAATTAAATGGGTTCCACAATTTTTTAGTAAAATGTCCGATTTTTTTTTCTACAAGGCCCCTAAAATATTTAGAAAAACATCATGCATTGGAATTCTTATAACGTGAATACAAAGGGAGAAAAAAAATAATCTTGTATCCCATGCGTAGAATTAAAAAAATTAATAATTGCATACATTTTATTTTTTATTTATTAAAATGCTACTTCAGTCATAAAACCCATGCACTATTTTGTTACCCATTGTTTGTGTGACATGCAGTAAAAATTTGTACCTTCTAGGGCAACATTTCTGAATTCCATGCAATTTTAAATGTACAAAAATGCAGAGGAAATAAATGTGTGGAAAAATAAGTTTAAAGGTTTGCATGCAGGTGGTATTTAACTGGCGCAGAATTTTAACTCTGACGTAATTTAGGGCACTTAGAAGCGCCATAGGCCTTTGAAACTTTGCCAACATATGCATTAGAGAACAGGCTATTTTTTAGTATAAAAAAATGCCAATTTTGATCTCAAATGGTCAATTTTTCATCCATCGCCCCCCTTAAAGATAAAGTAACTGTTTGACCACTAAAATGCAAGGAAGGTTTAGAAGTAATATCCTCGTATTTTCTGAATTAAAATACCTAACTTACTGGCATTATCGTACCCGTAGGTCCATGGCCGCGCGGACATAAGCTCTCAATACATCCCTATTCTAAGCTAATGTTTTCCAATTATCCCCTGTTTAATCTACTTTCCACAAATCAGGTATATGTTATTCTCCCACGTCATTTCTGGTCTACCAACTGGGCGTTTTCCCACTGGTTTTCCTACCAGAAGCTTCCATGCACCTCTTTCATCCCCCATACGTGCCACATTTCCTGCCAATGTCAGTCTACGAGACTTAACTGTTCTTATAGGAACAATAATTGAATAGTTGCCCTGAAAACAGATATAACCTATAAACTGCTAATCATGTCTCGAGTACCTTCTTCCGCCATTTTGTTACATGTAGATCACTATTCGCTTGAATGCAAACTTATATAAGTTAATAAAACAGATCTGTAAGAGGGCAGGGATACTTTTGCATGCACCAAGCTGTAATATTCTCCGGATAGATCACTAATCACTACAAAAAGATTCTTTTATTTAAATAATAACTATTATAGAATAATCCTTATAAAATTAACAAAAAATAAATCAAGCTATATTGAATTGCACAATAAAATTCTCATAAGTAATGCCACGAGTGATTTCCAAATTATCGATAAATTCACGACTCACGAAGTGAGGAGTGAATTTATCTAGAGAATTTGGAAATCAAGAGTGGCATTTGTTAGGACTATTTAAAGAATAAAATTAAGCTCTTTACTCACAAATCATTATTTAACTATAGTTATTTTAAAATATTTATATATTTAATGTAAACGGCGATGTTTGAAAACAAATGAGAAACGATAGGTACGCTTCTACTGCTTCTTTTGTTTATCACTGCAACCAGATCATACCATTTATTGCCAAAGGAACACAATATTGTAAGGAGGAGCTTTCTTTAATATGGTAATTATAACACTGATAAATATTTGGTGAAACACGACTCTGATTGGTTGTAAAACAGAAATCATTGAAACGTGATTGGTCATTGACTCCCATTTGGGGCATGAGTTAAATAGTCAATGTAAATGAAATTCCTAACTCCTAGAATAACTTGCCTAATTTTTTTTCTCCTTTATCTCCCTCCCTTTTTTTTATAAAATCATCAATTTATTTAATCCACTGAAAACTCAACTTTCGATTTGTTTTGGGTTAGATCTCTTTTCGGAGCAACTATTAATTTATAGATAGGAATGAGATAGTAAAGTAAAGTAAAGTGATCCCACTACAGGCCTCAGGAGGCCCTTGGGGCAGTAGGAGGTTAAGGCTCCCACTTTTTCTAGACAATCGGCACTTGGTGTCAGCTGGGTTGTCAGCCCTGCGTGACGGCCGCCTTTACCCCCAGAACAAGCGTCTGGTACTCATTTCCTTTAGAGGCTGAGTCGACCCCAGGGCCATAGTGCCGTAGTTTAAAAATCCTGACCCCCACTGGGACTCGAACCCTCGACCTTCCGGCTTGTAGAGCAGTGCCTTAACCACTACGCTACGGCGTGCCCCAATAGGAATGAGATGCACAAAGTAATTAAACACAGGCTCAATTCTGGAAATGCGTGCTTATTATGCATTATAGAGTGTATTGTCCCAACTTCTCTCAAAAAACTTTAAACTGAGAACATATAAAACTGTTATTCTCCAAGTAACATTATGTGGATGGAAAACATGGATTATTACTTTGAGGGAGGAGAACATATTTCGAGTATTTGAGAAAAAGTTTGTTAGGAATTTTTTTAGACTAAAAAGAGATGGACAAGGGAATAAAGAAGACTACATAACAGTGAGCTACGTGAGCTTAATAGGAAACCAGATATAATAAGAGTTAAGTCACGTGGCACGAATAGGGAATGAAAGAGGGGCATGGAACGTCTTGTAGGAAAACCAGAAGGAAAACGCACAGTTAGTAAACCAAGAATGATGTGGGAAAATAGCATTAACAATTATTTTAGGGAAGTGTATTATACAGGGGATGATTGGAAAACATTAGCTCAGGATAGGGATGTGTGGAGAGCTTCTGTCCGCGCGTCCATGAACCTACGAATTCGATAGTGGCAGCGAGTTAGTTATCCTGATATTCTCAATCAAAGGCATGCCATCGCGCAATTAGTTGACAAATTATGTATCTCAGATGCATTTATGCCCTTCCCCAGTTCTCCATTTGGTCAAGTTCGAGTTTGTGTCAGTAGGAGTGGGTTTAAAGGGAATGAACGATGGGGTAAGAAGCCAAGACAATACAAGCTTTGCATAATTGCGTGTGGTCGATCGAGTCTTTCTTCTTAATGATGTGTATAGCTAAGCAACGAACATAATGCTAGGCTAACACATTTTTACTTTGTAAATCTGCCACTGTGCAGACCAGTGTTCTTGTCTGACCTCTTTTTCACCAATCACGGTCAATACCCGTATGGCTTAAACTGGAGCGGTTATCACCATCGAAGCTATCTTGCTTAACAACTATTAATAATTATGCTGATCTAATTGAACGTGTCCCATGAATATAATAATAATAATATTAATAATAATAAAAAGGAAATAATTGAGATTTCATAATGCCATAGCCAAACCTGCTCTACTATACGGAAGTGAATGCTGGACACTTCGAGCAAAAGATAAATCCCCCATTAATAGTTCACAAATGAGGTTCCTCCGATCACTAACTGGAGTAACATTAAGGGATAGAATGAAAAGTGATGAGATAAGGATGCAGTGGAATAGTAGGGAAATGGTTGAACATATACAAAATTATCAGATTAAATGGTTCCAATACGTCCAGAGAATGTCAAATTCCCGTTTACCAAAGATGATTTACCACCTCAACCCTAAAGGCAAAAGAGACCTCGGAAGACCCTTCAACCGATGGAAAGATCAGTTTTTGTAGTCGCAGAACGGGCATCATCACCCAATACTGCATTCGGAAGGAGGAGAGAGAGAGAGAGAGAGGAGAGAGAGAGAGAGAGAGAGAGAGAGAGAGAGAGAGAGAGAGAGAGAGAGAGAGGAGAGAGAGAGAGAGAAATAAATGTGTATACAGACATTCATAGTGATATTAGAAAACGAAGGTTAAAATTTTATGGCCATATTAAACGAATGAACTCAAATAGGCTTACAAAACGGATACTGGAATTCTATGAAGACAGAAGTAAAACTCCAGTGGATACTATGAAGTGGATTGATGAAGTCAAAAAGGACTTAAAATTGGCAGGAATTACTAAAGAAGATATCCCAAACAGATATTTAGAATTAAGGTGAATAAGTGGCAAGTTAACCAAGAGGACAAACCGAAGAAAAAAAACTGGAACAACTTGGACAGATGATAGAAAACAAGCTCATAAGAAAAGAATGAAAGAAATTTGGGCTCAAAGGAAACGCCTCTAAGTACTTTGCGTAGTCCTACATGGGCTTATCCGCAATAAAAAAAACAACAATAACAATAATAATAATTTTATTTATTTATATACAGAATTTTAATGTTTACAATTCTTTCTGTGCCTAAAGTTTTATTTTTCTTCTCCACTCATCTCTATCCATCCAATCCATGTCCTACAGTTCCCTTGCTCTTATTCCAGTTCTTATTTCCTGCATCCACGAGTTTCGAGGTCTTTCTCTCCTCCTTCTTCCAGGTGGACACAATTCCAATGTTTTCCTGGGTAATCTTTCTTCTTGCATTCGTCGTACGTGCCCATACCAATTCATTGCTTATACTGTATATAATCTACTATTGAATAACCAATATTCCTTTTTTCTCTTATGGCAGTATTTCTTATTTTGTCTAATTTTGAACATCCTGTGTTGCTCTCGTCAAGATACCCATTTCCATCGACATAATAATAATAATAGTAATAATAATAATATTAATAATAATAATAATAATAATAATAATAAAGAAATAATAATAATAGTAATAATAATAATAATAATAATAATAATAATAATAATAATAATAATAATAATAATAATAATGGCTATTTATCTCATGCCGCAAATGGAAGTCAATGACCAATCACGTTTCAATGAATTTTGTTTTACAACCAATGACATTCGTGTTTCACCTCACTCTTTATCGATTTATATTTATCAGCTCCTTCTTAATAATCTGAACAGCTCAGAACAACAAATACGTTGAATATAGCAAATAATGAACAGATTCCTTGATTGAACTGATACTAAAAAAATGAATGAATAACCTGTTATGTTGATTATAATATGCAGTTTGATGTGTTTCGTTATTTTTCCACTAGGGTGCATTCTTACAATTTTGCGATCCTATTTGGTAATATATAATATGATCAAGTTGCACTGAATATACATAACCTCACATTTCTGATTTGTTTTCAAACATCCCCGTTTACATTGTGTGTGTATATATATATATATATATATATATATATATATATATATATATATATATATATATATATATATATATTAATACCGGTAGCTATATTTAAATTATGAGTTTTGAGTAAACAGCTTAATTTTATTCATTAAGTAGTCCTAACAAATGCCACTCTTGATTTCCAAATCCTCTAGCAAAATTCACTTCGCGGCTCGTGAATCTATCGATAATTTGAAATCACTCGTGGCATTACTTATGATAATGAGGATCCTAACAAAATGATGATGTCTGGGGTTGGTAATCATGTTGTATGGAGAGTCGAAAAATGTACTACATTTTCCACAGCCATAAAAATGTGATTTTCTTTATAACATGTGACAATCGTACATCATGCGCATGCGCCAACAAATGCGTTTTGATGAACGATTATTTGGCATTCTTTGTACATGTTAAAACTATTTGCATTTATTTCTGTATATTTAGAAAAAAATTGAAATAATCGTTAGAAGAAAGTTAAAAATAATTGTGGGAAATAATTTGAAAAATGAAACCCTAAGAATAAAATTTGACAATAGTTTATGAAGGAATTAAAAAATTCGCGTCACAGGTTGTAAAGAGCAACCAAAAAAAAAAAATTGAATTTCTGTTTTGTGGTAGTTCTCAGATGTAGGTACATATCAGTTAATTTGCCACGTCACAGGCCCACATATTTTAGCACTAGTAAACACAATCCTTCTAACTGCTTTTCTCTCTTATACATTAATACTGTTATAGTATTATTATTATTATTATTATTATTATTATTATTATTATTTGTAAATAATGTGTATTTCTTCTGTTACAGGTAAGACAGTCGTTTTCACTGACGTAAGAACTTGACACAAACCGGTTAAGGCGAGTATTATTTTATAATTTTATTAGCATGATTATCCCCAAAGACGGTAACCATTTTTCGAGTTGTATACTCCTACATTTCAACCCGGTGAGACTCGAAATGTTCCATTCAGATTGTCATCAGAAGATGAAACATTTTTTTTTGAAATGCCTTCATGATTTAATAATTTAACGAGGTCTTTTAATAAAAATTAATTCTAATTGAGGAAGACGGATAAAAAAGGTACTTATGTTATAAATTAAAGCATTTTATTACATAACCTCAATTGTGATAACTAGGGCCAGGGTTTTTATGTACTAAAAGCTGAGATTGCAACATGGTATAATGAGAAGTTAGACTTATCAGAATCTTCTATATCATATTCACCTCGTAGGGCAAGAATTTCATGCAATAAAAGTTAAGAACTTATATTATTATGAGAAAGAAAGAGATAATGTTCAATAGATATTAACAATATTTTAGCCTGAAAGGTTTATGATTTATTTTATGTCTATTGTTTTGGTTTGACTTACAAACAGTTGAATAGTATAATGAGAAGTAAAACTTCTGACTGTCTTTTGTCTTGGCTTCACACATAAACAGTTGAATATATACTGACTCCTAGCCATAGTGATAAAAATGGATGTTAAAAATGATAATTGCTTGTGTTAAGTTATTCAGTTAAAAATTCTAACTTAATACATTTGAAGAACCACGAATTGTTAAGTAATTCATTTAGATTAGATTAGATTAGATTAGATTTATTTGGCCTGGTGGTAATTAATTTATTTTTTATCATTTAAATAATTCATTTACGAACCCCCTGAAGATTTCACGCTCTCGACCTACCCTGAAAAAAAGAAAAACCGCATAGCCCTTTGCCTCTCTCATATTCCTATAAGGCCTGGGTGACTTGGAACATATAAAATTAATAATGTGTTATTAAAAACTATAAAATAGCCACCGTGTATGTCCGTTGTCCTCAACTTAAGTTGTTTTAAAATTCTGTAGGGCTTTCGGGACTAGTCCCACATCAGCAGAATGCATTAGGTCCGTACTTGTTGACCCTTGTTGAAGCACTGACTTGGTTGTGAGTATTTTGTATAGAGGATTGTATGGACTGGTTGTGTTCTCATTAAGAATCAGGTTGTTGTCGATTTCTCTTAGGATTGAGATTTCCTCCAGTATATTTATCCTCGTTGGAATGTTTTCTCTATGTAATATTGTGAGGGCGTTATCGATGTTATGCATATGGTGTCCAGCTTGAATTACATGTTTTGCGTAACTTGATTTTTCTCCATTTTAAACAAAATATCTAAAATGTTCTTTGAATCTAATGTTGAAGTTTCTGTTAGTTTTTCCAATGTGGGATTTATTACAGTCTGTACATGTTAATATATATACGCCTCTATTGTTGAAATCATTTTTTTCTTCGATATTATTTTTTAAACTGTGTTTAAGTCCGCCGCTGTGGTCTCGTGGTAGCGTGCTGCCTTGGCACGCAGCGGGCCCGGATTCGATCCCCGGTCGGGTAGTTTTTCTGGGTGAGGTTTTTATCGGGGGTTTTCCTCACCTGTAAGACAAATGTCAGGAAAAATTTAATGCCCAAACGGTCCCCGAAATCATATGGCCATCATCACCATCATCATCCTTATCATTATCATCATCATCATCCTTCACCGGTGAAAAGAAACGGGAAGCTACCACAATGCTATGATTGCAGTGAAAGACCTGCCCTCGGGCAGAATTACTATGGATGGAAATTGTGTAATTTATTACCGGTTCTGTATGCTATATTTATATTTCTATCATGTATTTTTTAGTGTATTGGCTAATTTTAATGTTTCTTTACTAGTGTATGTGAGAGTTATTCTTGTTATTTTCGTTGGATTCGTTTGCAAGTTTGGTTATGTTGGTAATGTTATTTTTTCTTTTTTTGTTTATTTATTTAGGATTTTATTTATTATTTGTTTATTGTAGCCTCTAATTTTTGCCATGTGTTTTATATAAATTAATTCTTTATTATAATTGCCTTTATTTAAAGCGAGTTTTAACATCCTGTTTATTAGAATCTTGAATGTACTTATTTTATGTTGAAAAGGATGTTTGGATTTACTGTTTATACCTAGCGTGTTGCTTGTCGGTTTTCGATAAATGCCAATTTCTATTTTGTTGTTGGTGAAGTTTTTTGTTAATGTTAGCTCCAAATAGTTTATACTGTTGTTAATTTCTGTTTCTTCGGTAAATACGATTTTGTTGTGCATGCTATTTAATTCCTGTGAGATTTATTTTTCTTTCCTATTTTCATTATCATAAGTAATGCCACGAGTGATTTCCAAATTATCGATAAATTGGAAATCAAGAGAGGCATTTGTTAGGACTATTTAACGATTAAAATTAAGCTGTTTAGTCACAAATCATTATTTAAATATAGTTATTTTAAAATATTTATATATTTAATGTAAACGGCGATGTTTGAAAACAAATGAAAACGATTGGTATGCTTCATCTGCTTCTCTTGTTTATCACTGCAACCAGATCATACTATTTATTGCCAAAGGAACGCAATATTATAAGAATGCTCTCTAGTGGAGAAAAAATGAAACACATCAAACTGTATATTAATTCATTTCTGATGTCGTATGATGTAAATATGACAATTATATTTTTCTGGATTTTTACCTGGGAAAAAATACATTTAAGAAAGTGCAAACAGTGGTTTCTTTTTTTGGTGGTTTAATCAATTACTACAAATGTTTTTATATTAACTCCTGCAAGCGCTATGTGTTGACCTCCATACACTATATATACAATCTGGTAGCCGTATTTCTTATACAATCAGTCACTGCAAAAGAATGGTCAGACCTGTTCAGGATATTAAAAAGGAGGAGCTTTCTTTAATATGGTAAATTTAATATTGATAAATATTTGGTGAAACACGACTGTAATTGGTTGTAAAACAGAAATTATTGAAACGTGATTGGTCATTGACTCCCATTTGGGGCATGCGTTAAATACCAGCATAGACTAATACTTCGTCTGTATCTTTACAGTATCGACATATAAAAGTGCCTACAAAACGAGAGGTTAAACTAATGTAGAGAGAGAGAGAGAGAGAGAGAGAGAGAGAGAGAGAGAGAGAGAGAGAGAGAGAGAGAGAGAGAGAGAGAGAGAGAGAGAGAGAGAGAGAGAGAGAGAGAGGATAAGAGTTCTGACGATGTAAAGTAGACTCACTCTCTGTTAATTATTGTTATGGTGAACATAATTTCAACGTTTCTCGTAATTAGATCATAAGCGAGCATAGAAGTGGAAAGTTGGTGATTAATTAGGGATTTTCTTACATAAGTTGGCTGCGTGAGATTGTTGATTGGGTTTCTGGTGATGTACAATCAAGAAGCTGATGCTTGAGGGCTTCAGGAAAAGTTTTACACAGGTAGGGGAATGAGGTAGCATCCATTTTCCAGCAGACTGCCGAGTCTAATGACACGGCCCTCCCTTCCAGCTACTAATTTTCCGTGAAATTTGCCATAGCTCTTCCATCATAAGCTTTTTGTTTCTTGCGCTACCAACTTGACAAAAACACACAACTATTAATCTCGTGATATGTTTCCGCAATAATGTCACAAGTGAACTAAAAGTTTCATTTTTCATTCCAATTTATTTCGTCAGACGTTCCTAATATTTGATTCCGTTTTATGTATAGAGAAATAAACTTATGGTGAATATACATAAGAGATTATGTTTTCTTACTTGGATGGGAAGATTATTCAATTTACTTTTGCATATTACAGGGGCTCTTATCATCCCAACTATTCTAAAAGATCATCATCATAAGTAATGCCACGAGTGATTTCCAATTTATCTAGAGAATTTGGAAATCAAGAGTGGCATTTGTTAGACTATATAACGAATAAAATTAAGCTCTTTACTAAAAAATAATTATTTGAATATATTTACCGGTGTTTTAAAATATTTATATAGCTAATGTAAATGGCGATGTTTAAAAACAAATTAGAAATGTGAGGTTATGTATATTCACTGCAACTCGATCATATTATTTATTGCCAAATAGGATCGCAATGTTGTAAGAATGTACTATAGTGGAGAAATAATGAAACACATCAAACTATTATACTCAACATTATAGGTTAATCATTTATATTTTGAATAAACAACTCAGTAAAATCACTGAATCTATTCATTATTTGCTATATTCAATGTATTTGTTTGGAGAAAAATAATGTTCTAACCTGTTCAGAATATTAAAAAAGGAACTTTCTTTATCACAAAAGCAGGAGCTGATAAAGAGAAATCCATAAAGAGCGACTGTCATTGGTGTAAAACAGAATTCATTGAAACGTGATTGGTCATTGACCACCATTTGCGACATGAGTTAAATAGTCAGCATAAACAAATCTGTTTTAGGTCATGTGACCTGTGACGGTTAACCTAAGGAAGAAGGTCTTGATCTTTCCAGCGATGTTTTGGTCTTCCTTGGTCCCTATGCCAGTTGGAGTATATTGGAACGCCATTCATCTCAGATGATTTTTTCCATTCTTGTTGTATCTTTCTACATCTTCATCTAAACTTGGTACTCCCAAGTTTTTCTCTGATAATAGTGTTCCTTTGGTGATCCAGTCTATTAATTGCTAACAGTGAACGTAAGAAGCGCATTTTTGGCTTACTCTAAGTTTATGAGAATTTTCTTTATTTAAAATTCAATTTTCACTTCCGTATTTTAGAGCAGCTTTTGATGTGATGTTATGTAATCTTAGTTTTGTATCTGTCCTCTTCTGTTTACCAAAATGTCATAAAATTAGGCTACTTACTTACTCACTAGCACTATCGAACCCGTAGGTTCATGGCCGCGCGGGTATAAACTCTCAATACATCCCTATCCTGAGCTAATGCTTTCCATTAATTCCCTGTATAATCTACTTCCCTGAAATCATAATTAATATTATTCTCCCACATCATTCTTGGTCTACCAACTGGGCGTTTTCCCTCTGGTTTTCCTACAAGAAGCTTCCATGTACGTCTTTCATTCCCCATACGTGCCACATATCCTGCCCATCGCAGTCTACGATACTTAACTGTTCTTATTATATCTGGCTTCTTATAAAGACCATGTAGTTCATTTAGTTCATTGTTATGTAGTCTTCTCCATTCACCTGTCTGTTCATCTCTCTTTGGTCCAAACATTATCCTAAGTACTTTATTCTCAAATACTCGTAATCTCCTTTCCTCCCTTAAAGTAAGAGTCCATGTTTCGCACCCATATAATATAACTGGTAGAATAATAGTTTTATATATTTTCAGTTCAACGTTTTTTGAAAGGAGCTGGGACATCAAAGTTTCTGCAATGCACAATAACACGCATTTCCAGAATTGAATGTCTTTTTATTACCCCATTCATTTTATTATGTTTTTGTAATTTTGAATCAATGTCACTCTTATGTTCTGCAAATACACTTCCTAAGTATGAGAAATCTGACACTAGTTCTATAATTTTTCCATCAATCTCAATTTTCACCCGTTGTACGTTTCTTCCACACATTGCCTTTGCTTTAGATTTTAATCATCTAAAATATGTTAACCCGAAAATACATAAATATGTTATTATTCTTCTTAAAAGGTTATACTTACTGGAATGTGTCTGAATAGGGTGCGGGAAGCAAACAGGTTTTCAGATACTTCTGAAATTCACAATAGGTTAAAGTAATAGGCTAAACTATTCGGCTATTCAATTTTCAACGTACGTCTAAATGTTTAATATAACTGGCAGAATAGGACCTTTGTTGACAACCCATTCTTTGGAGTAAATTGATTTTAATTAAATATTTCAAAAAACGTAAAACTAAAAAAATATAAAACTATTATTCTACCACTTATATTCTATGGATGCGAAACATGGACTCTTACTTTAAGAGAGGAAAGGAGATTACGAGTATTTGAGAATATATTTCTTAGGAAAATGTTTGGACCAAAGAGAGATGAACAGACAGGTGAATGGAGAAGACTTCATAGCAGTGAACTACATGGTCTTTATAGGAAGCCAGATATAATGAGAACAGTCTCGTAGACTGCGATGGGCAGGGCATGTGGCACGAATAGGGAGTGAAATACATGCATGGAAGCTTCTTGTAGGAAAACCAGAAGGAAAACACTCAGTTGGTAGACCAAGAATGAGGTGGGAGAATAACAACTAAGATTTGAGGGAAGTAGATTATACAGGGGATGATTGGAAAACATTAGCTCGGGATAGGGATGTATGGAGAGGTTATGCCCGCGCGGCCTTGTACCTACGTGTTCAATAGTGCCAGTGAGTTAGTTAGCTATAACAAATTAGCTCGTAGACTGCGATGGACATGTGGCCCGAATGAGGAATGGAAGAGAGGGATACGTGCTTCTTGTAGAAAAATCAGAGGGAAAAACTCCAGTTGGTAGACCAAAATGATGTGGGAGAATAATATTAACCATGATTTTAAGGAAGTAGATTATAGAGGGGATGATTGGAAAACATTAGCTCAAGATGTATGGAGAGATTATGTCCGCGTGGCCATGAACCTATGGGTTCTATAGTGCCAGTGAGTTTTAGTTGTTAGGAAGTTAAAATATAAATACATTTGAGCAGCTTTAAACTGGACATAGACCATTGTTTAATAAAGATACCGCGGGGATGACCTTTCTTACATGACTGCAATGTACTGCATATAGCTTTGTGGTCAGAGAACAAAAACCACATCAAATTGTAATGGTTTTATTTTCCTCCAGTTATAACGAGGTTTTTATTCCGAGCGTAGAGAAACTTGTGGATTAGAAGAGGTGTGACGGGTTAAAAAAAATGCGACAGACCGGTCGGTATCGGATAATATTTTTCTATCTCATTGTTCAGCTATATGTATATAAAAAAACTGTCTCACTTCCCCTGGAAGAGGGATGGGGCGGGGCAGGTTTGGAATTTGCGTGCTGCTGCGATAAACTGCAAGTGGACTTCTATCGGACATTCCTAAATCTCCCTCTTTGTCTCGTAAAAGTTTGTTTTTACGACTACTCGAAGGGATCAACGTTGCCAGTTTTACGACCAGATTTAGATGGAATTCCGAATATGATTATCACATTTTTAAATCTTTCAATTTATCAACAAATTTCCAACCGCAGCTACTTGTATTTTTGAAGACTTTCCCAACTACTGTATGTGTTACTCCATATATGCAATGGTTGGATTTATTTTTCATATTTTCCTCTGGGAGTAAATCCATTTACCTACTTGGGATACACATTACAATATTTGAAGTATACATAACTATAGTCTCTCTGGTTTAACTTTACGAGAAATTTGTATCATCATCATCATAGTACATTCACGAATTTAGGCCATTTGTTGACCTGTTTCGGCCTCAAGAGAAACACCATCCAAAAGTCTTTTGAGTGGACGTCCTGGTCTTCTTCTTCCTGCAGGTTGATATCTTAACATTTGTTTAGGTATTCTGTGATCTTCCATTCGTAGTGTGTATAACCTCTCCTACCCAATTCTCATCCTCACCTTCTCGTGGTACAACTCGTTTTCACAAACGAGGTTCTGAGGACCGAGTCACGGCGGTATAACCGTTCCATCGGGTACTGAGTAAATGCAGTATCCTAATGTCTGTCCAGAGACTAAAAGGTAGCAGCCCTACCATTGAACTACTTAGCGTCGGGCCAGTAACCTGTCCTAAGGAACTACAAAACTACTTTCAAGTCTCAACACGAAAAAATCCAGAAGGAGAAATTTGTAAAATGATACAAATGTACTCACCTCTCTCACTCGCACCAGTGTTAACGGTTTTCTTCACCAGATGTTAATAGGGAAAGGGGGAAGAGGAAAACTGACAACAGGGTGGGTTATTTCTTTTGTATCTGGACTAAAGTGGTCAATTATCTACCCTTGTATCTCCATATCTCTCTGTGCCAAGTTAAGCCAGCTATACAATAACTAACTCACTGGCACTATCGAATCCGTAGGTTCATGGCCACGCGGACATAGGCTCTCCATACATCGTTAAAAGTGGAGTCCATCTTCTACGTGGTTGGCCAACATCCCTTGTTCCTCTGGGATTATACAGGAAGGTTCTTTTTGGTATTCTTTCGTTGTTCATTCTCATTAAGTGTTCTGTCCATTTCTTATTATTTTCGCTCATTTTATATTCAGTTTTATATATATTTAATTCCTCTCGTATAGTTTCGTTCCTTATTCTTAATTTTAATAAGATCATGGGATCAATAAATTCAGTAATGAAACCTTCGCTAGTCCAGAGAGATACCAGAGAATGTTTATACAAAACCTTAGCAAGACTTGCACTTTGCTACGGCAGTGAGGCATGGACTTTGAGGAAAGGAGAAGAGAGCAGGATAACTTCTAGTGAAATGAGATTCATGAGATATACAGCAGGATATACCAAATGAGATCACAAACTCAATGATGATATCTTGAAGGAACTACGTTTAGAACCAGTCATTGAATACATACATAGATACCAGAACAACTGGATGAATCATTTGCGACGAATGAGTTCAGGTAGATAAAGTTAACAAAAACCGTAAAACGAGAAGGGGAAAATACAATTTTTTAGTCCGTCGCCGTGGCGTAGTCGGTAGAGTCCCTACCTTCAACTCCGACGATCCGGGTTCGATTCCCGGCGGGGTAGGGGATTTTAAATCTCCACCTTGGGTCTAGGTGTGTGTCCTGCCTTGTATTTGTATGTGTGAATAAGATAAAAAAAGGTTTAAAAAGGTACAACAAATAGGAAGAACAGTGTAAACGAAAGAAAACGAGAAAGAAAGAAATAATAGAATAAAGTTCCCAAGGCCATGCTTCGTTGTTGTCCAACAGGGAAGAGATCTCTGGGCCGTCCGAGGAAACTCTGGTTATAAAATTCATCAGAGAGATCGTAACAGGGCTATAGGCCTAAGATTTGGTTGGATGAAGATCATTCTTCTGTTTACCCCGCCTCACAACCTAACATGCATCTTGATTAGTTACTTGGAAGTATTGGACAGCATTATAAGACGTACAGTATGTGGCTCGTGTATATTCTTGAGAATGGGGAAAGTAGAAAGAGCAGCTGCAGATGTACAGATGGCCGTACGTAGGGACATGTGTAATAGTCTAAACACGTGGCGATGACTCTCTGATAAGTATGGTTACGCTTGTCGAACCGTGACGTCGCGTGACAAAGACATATAGGTTATGTTGGGGCGATACACTTATGACAAGATTTCAGAAAAATAAAGATAGAAAATAAAATGAATTATTCATTTGTTATAAAGTAGTCATTTGTTCATAGTTTAATGTCCCATGTCCTTTTCTTCTCCCACACATTGCTTTATACTTACTTACTTACTCACTGGCACTATCGAACCCGTAGGTTCATGGCCGCGCGGACATACGCTCTCCATACATCCCTATCCTGAGCTAATACTTTCCAATTATTCCCTGTATAATGTACTTCCCTCAAATCATAGTTAATGCCATTCTCCCACCTTATTCTTGGTCTACCAACTGGGCGTTTTCCCTCTGGCTTTCCTACAAGAAGCTTCCACGCAAGTCTTTCATTCCCCATACGTGCAACATGTCCTGCCCATCGCAGTCTACGAGACTTAACTGTTCTTATTATATCTGGCTTCCTATAAAGACCATGTAGTTCATTGTTATGTAGTCTTCTCCATTCACCTGTCTGTTCATCTCTCTTTGGTCCAAAAATTTTCCTAAGTACTTTATTCTCAAATACTCGTAATCTCCTTTCCTCCCTTAAAGTAAGAGTCCATGTTTCGCACCCATATAATATAACTGGTAGAATAATAGTTTTATATATTTTCAGTTTAACGTTTTTTGAAAGGAGTTGGGATATCAAGAGTCTCTGCAATGCATAATAGCACGCATTTCCAGAATTGAGCCTATGTTTAATTTGTTTGTGCATCTCATTCCTGTTTGTGATTATTGTTCCTAGGTATTTGAATTCAGCCACTTCCTCAAAATTTCCCTCATTTGTCATTAGCTGTCCATTTCCATTATATAATGAATTCCTACATGTGACCATATATTTAGTTTTATTGATATTTACTTCCAGTCCTAATTTCTTAATGTTACTCAATAGTGTATTCGTGTTGTCCTTTAGTATCTCCTCGCTATCGGCCAATAATACTACAACATCAGCATAAACTAACAGCTTATTAATACCATTGAGTTGTAAGCCTTCCTCATTATCTAAAGATGTAATGGCATGCTCTAGTACAACATTAAATAGTAGAGGAGATAGTGCATCTCCTTGCTTCAACCCATTCTGGATTTAAAAAGTGTCCGAAAACTGTTTGCCTACACGCACCCTACTCTTTGTGCCATTTAGACACATTCATATAAGTCTAACTAACTTTTTAGGAATTCCGAACTCCAGCAGGATACTATATAACTTCTCTCTCTTAATTGAATCATATGCTTTTTTGAAGTCTACATATAGTTGATGTACACATTGCTTTATGATTCAGGAAATTATGTTATTCTGTTCTTAAATGTTACCGAGTCAATTAAGATGCTTAACAATTTAAAGAAGTCACAGTTCCTAGATTAATATCATGTTGAATGAATAACGCTCCCTTCTACCTTCCGTATATGTAGTCTGTGTTAACTGATTTATGTGCGTATATGATCTTTATGGGAGAATAAATATAATAATATTAGTTAAGTATTCTTAAGAACTATTCAAAGGAAAACATTATTTGGTAAGATACACAACACAGAAATTAGAAACAAATGTCAAATTCAAGACATAACTAAATGTATTACAGACAGACAAAAATATTGGAAAGATCATATAGAAAGAGTGGAAGACAGACTTGCAAAACGAGCTAAAGAAAATACACCAATGGACGGGAGAAGAGCAACAGGAAAACCAGCCAAGAGATGGATAGACAGCGGATAAAGAGAAATCGATAAAGAGCGAGGTGAAACACGACTGTCATTGGTTGTAAAACAACATTATTGAAACGTGATTGGTCATTGACTAGCATTTGTGGCATGAGTTAAATAGTGATAAAAAATAATGAAATGTAATTTAAATCAAAATTACGTTGGTGAAGAAGTTCCCTTGCAAACTAAAGATGGGAGGTAGTGAAGGTTATATTTCAATAAGGACGACAGCTGACAGATGGATCAGCAGGAAGGTAAGCAGCAGCGACCAAGGGCGTAGGAATATTGGGCTACTATACATAATGTTATTAAGTCTGTACGATCTCATTATTTTCCAGGTGGATCCAATCATGTTGTAGATCCACTCACTTGGAAAGTAAGTTACTAGTAGGAAACATATGGGTCTTCTATCATAAGAAAGAAGGTTCTGATGAAATAGGGGTTACCAAAGTCATCTTGTCCACCGCTGTGGTCTCCAGGTAGCATGCTGCCTTGTTACGCAGCGGGTCCGGGACAGGCTCCTGGGTGAGGTTTTTTTCGGGGTTTTTCCTCACCTGTAAGACAAATGTCAGGAAACTTTAAGGCCTAAACGGTCCCCGAAATCATATGGCCATCGCAATCATCCTCATTCATACTACTCATCTTAGATTAAGCTTAGGATTAGGGACTCTCCTGGCGCACCACTATCATCATCACCCATCATATCATCGGGGCAACGTAATCCTGCCTTCAAGGCGCCCCAACCTCAGAAGTGGGTTACAAGTACGCCATGTCAGGAGAGAACACCAGAAATGTCCAAAAAACAACTTGGGGCATTAAAACATTATAAATATAAAATTAACGGTATTTTTATTGTTTCTGTACTTTTTAAGTTCATATTTTTTATACCTTTGAGGTTATAACAATGTTAAATTATATATTTTTTTGTACTTTGTATACTACCGTCTTCCTCAACTATAATGTTTCTATTTAAAATTTTCGTTGATTTCACTCTTGGCCTTTGGAAGCATGCTTCATCTTCTGGAGTTGTAGTAGTATTGAATTATCTGTGTATGCCTAGTAGAGCGTTTTGCTCATTAGGCATATTTTCATTGAGAATGCTTGTATTCTTGGCCTCCTTGATAATTTCGTTTTTTTCTAAAATGTTAATTTTGTGCCTGTTGTTCTCTCTGTTTATAATTTACATTGTATTATCAATATTGTAAAACTGTGGCCGCTTATAAAGGAGAAGGCAAATCAAAATTCGCTAAACACATTTCAGAAAGCGGCCACAGTTTTACAATATGGATAATACAATGTCAATTATACACAGAGAGAACATCATCATCATCATAATTGGCTCGACAGCCCCATGTGGGCCTTGGCCGCCTTCAGAAACCTATGCCAGACTTCCCTGTTCTGCGCTTCATTCTTCCAGTTTTTTATTTTTAAAATTTTAATGTCTTGAATTATACCATCCTCCCATCTTAATTTAGGTCTTCCAACTTTTCTGGCCAATAGTGGTTGTTCATTGTAAATTCTTTTTGCAATCCTTTTGTTGTCCATGCGAATAATGTGTCCAGCCCATGCCAATCTATTAACTTTAACAAAATTCAAAATATCTGGCTGATTGTACAATTTATACAATTCATTATTGTATCTCTTTCTCCATGCATTATTTTCTTTCATGGCACCAAAAATGGATCTCAGTATCTTCCTTTCAAAACGCCCTAATAATTCATCAGATTTCAACATGGCCCAAGTTTCTGATGCGTAAGTTAACACTGGACTAAGGAGAACTTTACACATGAGTATACAGAGAGAACAACAGACACAAAATTGACATTTTAGAAGAAATCGTAATTATCAAGGAGACCAAGAATACAAACATTCTCAACGAAAATATGCCTAATGAGCAAAACCTTCTACTAGACGTATACAGATAATTCAATACTACTACAACTCCTCCAGAAGATAAAGCATATTTGGAAAGGTCTAGAGTGAAAACAACATTTTTAAATAGAAACATTGTAGTTGAGGAAGACGGTAGTATACAAGGTACAGAAAAAATATAATTTAACATTATTGAATTTTTTTTTATTATTGATTTCGTACATCTCAATGATGGATAAATCATATTTGAAGAGAAAAATTATACGCTCAGACCGGGACTTGAACCCGGGACCCTTGGTTGTCTAGACCAAGTACTCTACAAACTGAGCTACCTGAGCAAGTACCGATCTAAACGCAAATCTTTCTCTATATACATTGTAATTCCCAAGGGTCCCGGGTTCAAGTCCCGGTCTGAGCGTATAATTTTTCTCTTCAAATATGATTTATCCATCATTGAGATGTACAATCAATAATAAAAACTTGAAAAAAGCCGGACTGGCTGTAATGTATAATTCCCAAATATGTCTTCTTAATAAAGGAGCCGCCATTTGCAAGATAGAAGCATGGCTTCACAGCATTTGGTGGATGGGAATTACAATGTATATAGAGAAAGATTTGCGTTTAGATCGGTACTTGCTCAGGTAGCTCAGTTGGTAGAGCACTTGGTCTAGAGAACCAAGGGTCCCGGGTTCAAGTCCCGGTCTGAGCGTATAATTTTTTTCTTCAAATATGATTTATCCATCATTGAGATGTACGAAATCAATAATAAAAACTTGGAAAAAAGCCGGACTGGCTGTAATATATAATTCCCAAATATGTCTTCTTAATAAAGGAGCCGCCATTTGCAAGATAGAAGCATGGCTTCACAGCATTTGGTGGATGGGAATTACAATGTATATAGAGAAAGATTTGCGTTTAGATCGGTATTTGCTCAGGTAGCTCAGTTGGTAGAGCACTTGGTCTAGAGAACCAAGGGTCCCGGGTTCAAGTCCCGGTCTGAGCGTATATTTTTTTTCTTCAAATATGATTTATCCATCATTGAGATGTACGAAATCAATAATAAAAACTTGGAAAAAAGCCGTACTGGCTGTAATGTATAATTCCCAAATATGTCTTCTTAATAAAGGAGCCGCCATTTGCAAGATAAAGCATGGCTTCACAGCATTTGGTGGATGGGAATTACAATGTATATAGAGAAAGATTTGCGTTTAGATCGGTACTTGCTCAGGTAGCTCAGTTGGTAGAGCACTTGGTCTAGAGAACCAAGGGTCCCGGGTTCAAGTCCCGGTCCGAGCGTATAATTTTTCTCTTCAAATATTATTATTGAAGTTTAAACATTTCCTTGAATTTTCAGATTTTTTCCCATGATAACTATGGAAACGCGGTAGTAGTTCCGACTTTGTTTTAAAAAATAATTAATTTTGTTGTGAATTTTGTTATTTCTTTGACATTGTTATAGAAACAAAATTTATTACGTGTTATGTTTTGTCAACTTCTATGCATAATATATATATCATTCTCGGTGGTATATAACGTCCTTAAAGGTTGTGTTTTATTCATAAGTTTAGGAAGGCAGAGAGCGTGTGATATTAAACGATAGTGACGCGAGACCAGTTCCACAGTGCACTGCTCCGTAACAAAAGAAAAACTTAAACTGGACTGGCGACTTGTTCATCAAGTTAGCCGCGTTTCTCATTTAACCAATTTTCATGCTTTACTCTCCCAGTGTATATCAGAATACCACACTCCATTACCATATTAAATTCTTATCGGTTCGAGCAAAATATGTAATATGTATTGGGCAACACTGAATCACCATTACAACAAATATGGTAGTCATGTCTGTCTCATTACATCATCAGTACTTTTAAAACAACCGTTGAGGTTAGGCTATTGATTAAAATATTAATCATTATCATCATCATGTCCACCACTGTGGTCTTGAGGTAGCGTGCTGTCTTGTCACGCAGCGGGCCCGGGTTCGATTCCCGGTCGGGACAGGTTCCGGGGTGAGGTTTTTTCGGGGTTTTTCCTCACATGTAAGACAAATGTCAGGAAACTTAGGGCCCAACGGTCCCCGAAAATCATCCGGCCATCATCATTATCATCACCATCCTTCACCCGTGTGGAAAGCAACGGGAAGCTACCACACCTACAATTCCCTAGTAAAGCTGCAAAGCATAGCATGGAAATGCCCTGGTTGCAGTGAAAGACCTGCCCTCGGGCTGAATTACTATGGATGAATGGATCAACATCATCATCACCACTCCAAGGATTACACAATTGTCCGATCCGACTTCATAATGCATCAGGAATTAATTTCATTTTCTAGGTCTTTCCTCTCCATGTTTTCTCTAACTTGTGGTGGAGTGGCTTGCGTGCTTAAATGACCCCGAGAGCTATGCCGACGGTAGCATTGCTGCCGAAAGGGTTACCCATGCCGGACAGTTATAAGGTGATATGCCAGACGAAAAAAGTACGTTTATCGAAAGAGTGACGATCTTTCACAGTAAAAATACAACCGTCAAGAAACGCGGACATGGGTTCCACTGGTGAAAAATTCTCCTGAGGTAAAATCGTCCCCCATTCGGTTCTCCGAGTGCGGACTACTTCAGAGAATCCATGCCAAAGGCTCAAACACAGGGACATGTTATAGTGAGCTACATGATAGGTTGTATAGGAAGTCAGATATAATAACAGTTAAGTCTCGTAAGCTGCCATGGACAGGACATGTGGCACTTATGTGGATGAAAGAGGTGCATGGAAGCTTCTGGTAGGAAAACCAGAGGGAAATCGCCCAAGAATGATGTGGGAGAATGACATTATCCGTAGTTTGAGGGAAGTATATTATACAAGGGATGATTGGAAAACATTAGCTCAGGATAGGGATGTATGGAGAGCACGGCCATGAACTTACGGGTTCGAAAGTGCCAGTGAGTTAGTTAGATCTTCCAACATCTTGTATTCCTCTTGCATGATAATTTCTTGCTAGAAGTGGATATCTGTCTTTAGTCATTCCATTCATGTGATCAATGCACTTTTGTCTAATTCGTGACCTTATCCAATAAACGCCCCTTCTTCTCTTATACCCTCATTTCTAATTCTATCACATTTTAAAATTATAACAGTCGTATCTGTATCAGTTGTCCTCAACAAAAACACACTTCTGTTTAGAAAACGTCGTCAAACATCCCTATGAGAGTGATACAAGGTCCTTCAATACAAAGGATATATTGAGAATGATCATCTATCTATAATGGCATAGCCCATTGTTAAGCCGTAGCCTCTCTTTTATAAGGAGTTACTAGAACAAGTTAATTTTTAGTTATCTTATTTGCTCAGAGATGTCATGGATAGCATGCGGTCAACACACCGACCCAATAAGACATCTAACAGGCAACTAAGGTATTACTAGGACGTTAAGGTTGGTAAATTCTGCACAGAGGCCTCTTTATTCAGACTTAAGGAGCTTTCACGAGCCTGAAAATCTTCAGACTCGCTACCACGGCTGCAAGTCCCTCCCGGAGGACTTGCTCCTTGGATTTCCGTCCTAAAAAAATTCATCCACCCCGCCGTGTTTGAACCCCCTTCCTTCGGAACTAGATGCAATTATCATAAAAGTAAAGTGATCCCACAACAGGCCCGGAAGCCCTTGGGGTAGTAGGAGGTTAAGACTCCCACTTTTTCTAGACAATCGGCACTTTATGTCAGCCGGATTGTCAGCCCTGCGTGACGGCCGCCTTTACCCCCAGAACAAGCGTCTGGTACTCATTTCCGTTAGAGGCTGAGTCGACCCCAGGGCCATAGTGCCGCCAGAGGGTTTGGGTCAGTTTAAAAATCCTGACCCCAACGGGACTTGAACCCTCGACCTTCCGGCTTGTAGCTCAGTGTCTTAACCACTACGCTACGGCGTGCCCCCGTCACCCATCCAAGTACTAACCTCGCCCAATGCTGCTTGACTGCGGTGATCGGACGAGAACCGATATTTTCAACATGGTATATACTGAATTTAATTGTTTTTGTGTTAAAAAACACTGGTGAACATTATTTTTGTCTCATGAGAGTACCAATAGTTGTACTTAATGCAGTTTTTTTATCGTGTTTTCAAATATGTATTCGGAATTTCTCTATCACCCACAGTTTTTTATTTCAATTTCAATTAATGGATTTAAATAATATTTTTTTAAATAAACGTTTTTTCGTCTATTTGTCCATTGGCGCAGTGACCGATGAGCACGGGGAACACTTTCATCAGGAGATTTCAGGTGTGGAAAATAGATATCAAGGCAAATGGAATCCTAATATGCTGGCCAATTATTGTTGGACCATCAAGAGGGATGCTCCACAGGCGAAATATAGCAGAAAATCGTCATTTCTTACTTTCTAGGTGAGTCCGAACGTTCGAATATTGTGTAGTTACGAATGTAGAAAATATTAAAGTGTTTGAAATTATAAATTCCTGTCTCTCGGAAACCTTTTGCGTGATGGAGAAAAATCGATATCATATTTGAATTCAGGAGAAACAATACTACTAGAATCACATATTTATCTTTCTGAGACAAAAAAAAAAGTTTATTTTTTGTTGCTCAGTGTTATTATTGAAAATATTACGAAAATTCTTTGATGATACTGTACTATGTTGTGTACCGTTAGTCTTGAACAAACAGATTGAGTGAATGAAGTATTAGGCAGACTGACTGACATCATAAGTTCAAAACATATTGAGTCACGTACAATGATTGATGTATCGATATAATATTAATACAATCACACTCTCACGGGGATATTCGCCATGTTCTTCATTTGTCTCTCACGCCATCTTGTGAAGTAATTTCGCTTCCATGTCACGCAATGTAAAATGGCAGAAATTTAAGTTTGTCGTAAGTTGTAAGCAAATAAAACAATAACTGTAATACAATTATCATATAATTATATTTACTAACTCTCCATATGCTTAAATCAGCATTTTGTTATTATTGTATTGAATTATCGACCATCAGGTATCAAGTAATTTCTCATAAGTAATATACCGTATTTTTTAACAAAATTTTATTTCTATTTTTTCTGGCAAGAAATTAAATAACTATGCACCGATAATGCAAATATCAATAAAACTAAATATATGGCCACAGATAGAAATACATTATATAATGGAAATGGACAGCTAATGACAAATGACGGACATTTTGAGGAGGTGGCTGAATTCAAATACCTAGGAACAATAATCACAAATAGCAATGAAATGCACAAGGAAATTAAACATAGGCTCAATTCTGGAAATGTGTGCTATTATGCATTACAGAGACTCTTGACGTCCCAACTCCTTTAAAAAAACATTAAATTGAAAATATATAAATCTATTATTTTACCAGTTAGGCCTATATTATAGCGAAAAATGGACTCTTACTTTAAGGGAGAAAAGGAGATTAACAATATTTGAGAATAAAGATTTTCGGAAAATGTTTGGACCAAAGAGAGATGAACAGACAGGTGAAAGGAGAAGACTGCATAACAGTGAACTACATGATCTTTATAGGAAGCCAGATATAATAAGAACAGTTAAGTCTGGCCGTAGCGTAGTGGTTAAGGCACTGAGCTACAAGCCGGAGGGTCGAGGGTTCAAGTCCCGTTGGGGTCAGGATTTTTAAACTGACCCAAACCGTCTGGCGGCACTATGGCCCTGGGGTCGACTCAGCCTCTAACGTAAATGAGTACCAGACGCTTGTTCTGGGGGTAAAGGCGACCGTCACGCAGGGCTGACAACCCGGCTGACATAAAGTGTCGATTGTCTAGAAAAAGTGGGAGCCTTAACCTCCTACTACCCCATGGGCCTCCGGGTCTGTTGTGGGAGCACTTTACTTTACTTTACCCCGAAATGTTGGAAGTTGAACTTTCAATCATGGTCGTCATTGCTGTACGTTCAACAAAACACACTATCGCGCAAAAAAATCATTTTCTGACACTTTTGTTTTGTACTACAATACATTTTATCTTGAAAAACTCCACTCCTGCATAATATGAAATTACAGTCGTAACTATAAATCCATATTACCTGTTGTCTTAAGTTTAACTACCAGGTGTTTTTGTGTCGCACACCATTACTGTGTATGGCGTTACTCGAGCTCCTAAATCATTTTATACGTTTATTAAAAGCGAGTAATATTGCAGACTTGTATAAAAAGTAGAATTACGTTTTCATGTTCGTAATGCGCTTACCTTCTTTATCCTTCTTTTTGTGCTCTTGCTGACTTGGTGAGCTCAAATTATGATCATAATTTTATATGTAGAACATCTGTTGCAATAATAATAATAATAATAATAATAATAATAATAATAATAATAATAATAATAATAATAATAATATGTATTTATTGGTAACTAGCTAATACCGGCGTGCGCTGCTACGCCTAAATAAATGAAAATTAATGTGATTTTATGTTTAGTTGAATAAGCAAAAGGAAAAATAATTATAAATTTATATTTTTTAGGTACCCCCTGCTGACTACCCAGCGTTGCCCGGGAATCTACTCATCCCGATCTTGGCATAAATGAGCTGAAAGACAAACATTTATACACTTCTTATGATTTTCTGTATAAGTCAAATTAAAAATAATTATAAATGTATATCGTAATTATTTTAAGATTCCTCGTGCTGATTACCCGGTTTTGCCCGGGAATCTACTTACCTCGATCTTCTTGGCATAAATGAGCTGAAAGACAAAATTCGTTATTGTGAGTTATCCGTAAAAGAATATCCGCCACGTGCTGCTATGTTTGCACAGCAATCTACGTACTTGTCTCGATCTTCTTGGCATCAATTAAAGACAAAAATTGTTATTGTGAGTTATCCATAAGAGATAAACATATGCTGTCTTGGACTTTTTTATAGAGCTTTTTGAGATATTCAATTCTGTGTCCATTAATTTTATGTATTTGTTATGTTTTAGGCAGCGTAAGCCATTTATGCGTCCAAACCGCTACTTTTTCAGCTTTTCCCCTAAAAACGGCGATTTTTAAAGGTGTACGAGTTGTGTATCACAACTCTCTTATAGCCTATGTTCATCCCGGGAATCTCCTGAACATTTTGCAAAAAGCCCCATCACAATCGGATCATAAAGTATAAACAAACAAACATTCATTTTTATATATTAGAAGATGCCGTACGGTTATCTACGTATAGAAGGTGAAAATTATTATTATACTGCCTCCCCAACCCTATTGTAGGCTAGGCCAATAGAACTTACCTACATGTTTTTATATCATACTATATCGTATTTCATTACTTTACGGTCGTATAAAATGACCGGAAAGTAGAACAGTACACTACTATCTATTGAATGGCACAAAGAGTTGGGTTAATTTTGAAATTCACAATGGGTTAAAGCAAGGAGATGCACTATCTCCTCTACTATTTAATTTCGTACTAGAACATACCATCAAATCTTTACTGGATGAAAAATGTCTACACTCATAGGTATTAATAAGCTGCTAGTTTATGTTGACTATTTAACTCATGCCACAAATGCTAGTCAGTGACCAATCACGTTTCAATGAATGTTGTTTTACAACCAATGACAGTCGTGTTTCACCTCGCTCTTTATCGATTTCTCTTTATCAGCTCCTGCTTTTGTGATATAGAAAGCTCCTCCTTTTTTAGTGTTTTGAACAGGTCAAAGCATTATTTTTCTCCAACAAATACATTGAATATAGCAAATAATGAAAATATTCCTTGATTTTACTGAGTTGTTTACTAAAAAAATAAATGAATAACCCGTAATGTTGATTATGATATATAGTTTGATGTGTTTCATCATTTCTCCACTTGGGTGCACTCTTACAATATTGCGATCTTATTTGGCAATAAATAATATGATCAAGCAGCAGTGAATGAACATAACCTCACATTTCTGATTCGTTTTCAAACATCGCCGTTTACATTAAATATATAAATATTTTAAAATAACTATAGTTAAATAATCCCTCCATGGTATCTTTACCTTGTCGTGGTGGAGTGGCTTGTGTGCTTAAATGATCCTGAGAGCTATGCCGGCGGTAGCATTGCTGCCGATAGGGTTACCCATGCCGGACTGGTCGAAGGTGATAAGCCAGACGAAATAAGTACCTTGGTCGAAAGAGTGACGATCTTTCACCGTAAAAATACAACCGTCAAGAAATGCGGACATGGGTTCTACTGGGGTAAAATTTTCCGGAGGTCAAATAGTCCCCCATTCGGTTCTCCGGGCGGGGACTACTTCAGGGAACCCATGCCAAAGGCTCAAACACAGGGACATGTTCCTAGGAACATGGAATGTTAGGACTTTATACAATAGCGGGGCACTAGAGATATTAACGCGGGAATTGGATAAATCGCCCTTGGATATAGTCGCTTTACAGGAAGTTAGGTGGCCAGGAGAAGGTAGTCAGGAATCAGGAAGCTTTGTATTATACTATGGGGGTGCAGAAAGACCTGCATTTGGAACGGGTTTTTTAGTCAGAAGGAGGATCCTATCCGCTATCCGAGGTATTAAGTTTGTTAGTGATAGGATATCATACATAATTCTAAAGGGTAAACGACATGATTTTATAATTGTAAATGTACATGCCCCCACAGAAGATAAAGATGACAAGATCAAGGATGAGTTCTATGAAGAATTAGAATGCTTATTTGATAGCCTTTCACGATATCATATGAAAATTGTCTTAGGAGATTTTAATGCAAAAGTGGGGCAGGAAGATATATTCAAACCAACAATAGGCAAATTCAGTCTTCATGAAGATAGTAACGACAATGGGGTTAGATTAGTCACATTTGCCACATCAAAGAATCTCATTGTTAAGAGCACAACATTTCAGCATAAGGATATTCATAAATACACCTGGACGTCCCCAGATAGAGAAACTCGGAACCAGATAGATCATGTATTAGTGGATAAACGCTGGCACAGTAGCATCATTGATGTTAGATCAGTTAGAGGGACAGACTGCAATTCAGATCATCATCTGGTCAAGGTGAAAATCAGACAACGGCTATCGCTTATGAGAGGAACAAACGCTAAAGATGATTCAGTAAAATATGAATTAAAAAACTTGAAAAATGATGAAATGCGGCAAGAATACCAAATCAAAATTGCTAATAGATTTGAAGTACTGGAATCTTCAGATGACAATGTGGCAAACGAAGAAGAAACTGATATAAATAAAGAATGGGAGGCTATAAGATATACTATTAAATTGTCAGCATCAGAAAGCATTGGTTGTTTAAAAAAGAGGCAAAACAAGAAATGGTTTGATGAGGAATGTGCCGACATTGTAAAGAAAAGAAAGCTAGCAAAAATGAAATGGTTACACGAGCCAAATGAGGTAAATTTAGAGCAATTGGGTAGTGTTAGACGGGAAACCACCAAGTTACTAAAGAGTAAAAAGAGGGAATATTTGAGAGAGAAGATTAATGATCTTGAAATGAATGCAAAAAATAGGAACATTAGAGAATTATATCAGGGAATTAGTATAGAGAAGAAAGGGTTTCAGGCTAGAACAAACATAATTCGGAATGAAAATGGGGATATGATTGCAGATTCCAAGAGTATATTAAATAGATGGAAAAGTTATTTTAATCAGCTATTAAATGTACATACAGAACAGGACATTGAGGAGGATAAGTTACAGACAGCAGAAATGCTAGTCGCAGAGCCAAGTGCATTAGAGGTTGAAATGGCAATTGAAAAATTGAAGATGTATAAAGCATCAGGTTTCAGATGAGATCCCAGCAGAACTGATAAAATCAGGGGGAGAAAAATTGATGGACAAGATACGCTGGTTGCTTAGTATGATTTGGGTGGGAAAAAGAAGCTCTTCCAGATGAATGGAAGGAATCAATTATCGTACCAATTTATAAGAAAGGAGATAAAACTGATTGCAACAACTATAGGGGCATCTCATTACTTTCAACTTCGTACAAAATTCTAACAAATATATTAGTAAGCAGACTTGCTCCCTATATTGATGACATTCTAGGAGATCATCAATGTGCATTTAGAAGAAACAGGTCTACAACAGATCAGATTTTTAGTATAAGACAGATTTTAGAAAAGAAATGGGAATATAATGGTACTGTACATCAACTATATGTAGACTTCAAAAAAGCATATGATTCAATTAAGAGGGAGAAGTTATATAGTATCCTGCTGGAGTTCGGAATTCCCAAAAAGTTAGTTAGACTTATACGAATGTGTCTAAATGGCTCAACGAGTAGGGTGCGTATAGGCAAACAGTTTTCAGACACTTTTGAAATCCAGAATGGGTTGAAGCAAGGAGATGCACTATCTCCTCTACTATTTAATTTTGTACTAGAGCATGCCATTAAATCTTTAGAGAATAAGGAAGGCTTACAACTGAATGGTATTAATAAGCTGTTAGTTTATGCTGATGATGTGGGTACTACTGGCCGATAGCGAGGAGATACTAAAGGCCAACACGCACACACTATTGAGTAACACTAAGAAATTAGGACTGGAAGTAAATATCAGTAAAACTAAATATATGGTCACACGTAGAAATACATTATATAATGGAAATGGACAGCTAATGACAAATAAGGGAAATTTTGAGGAATTGGCTGAATTCAAATACCTAGGAACAATAATCACAAATAGGAATGAGATGCACAAAGAAATTAAACATAGGCTCAATTCTGGAAATGCATGCTATTATGCATTGCAGAGACTTTTGATGTCCCAACTCCTTTCAAAAAACGTTAAGCTGAAAATATATAAAACTATTATTCTACCAGTTATATTATATGGGTGCGAAACATGGACTCTTATTTTAAGGGAGGAAAGGAGATTACGAGTATTTGAGAATAAAGTTCTTAGGAAAATTTTTGGACCAAAGAGAGATGAACAGACAGGTGAATGGAGAAGACTACATAACAATGAACTACATGATCTTTATAGGAAGCCAGATATAATACGAACAGTGGAAGTCCCGTAGACTGCGATGGGCAGGACATGTTGCGCGTATGGGGAATGAAAGATGTGCATGGAAACTTCTTGTAGGAAAGCCAGAAGGAAAACGCCCAGTTGGTAGACCAAGAATGAGGTGGGAGAACAACATTAACTATGATTTGAGGGAAGTAGATTATACAGGAAATGATTGGAAAGCATTAGCTCAGGATAGGGATGTATGGAGAGCTTATGTCCGCGCGGCCATGAACCTACGGGTTCGATAGTGCCAGTGAGTAAGTAAGTAAGTATAGTTAAATAATGATTTGTGAGTAAACAACTTCATTTTATTCGTTAAATAGTCCTAACAAATGCCACTCTTGATTTCCAAATTATCTAGATAAATTCACTCCTCACTTCGTGAGTCGTGAATTTATCGATAATTTGGATATCACTCGTGGCATTACTTATGATGATGTAGCAATACTGGGCGATAGCTAGGAGATGCTAAGGGAACAAGCACACACTATCGATTAATACTAGGAAATTGGGACTGAAAGTATTGAAATTATTTTACAAATTCGTTTCCCTGTAAAAAATAAGTAGACTCAAGCCTAATGAAGTTATGTTTTATGTTAAAATAACAATGACTGGAGAATCTATTCTTGGTAGAAATTATTTTCCGCAGATATGCCAACAGTGTCATAAGATTTAGTATCAATATATCATGTGTTATCAGTTACTGCCAACATACAGGTCAACTCCTAAGGCATATTTAACTCCTATCATATTTATTTATGACTAAGAAAATAAAGCATATTCCTGTGATATAGGGCTAACGTTTAGCGTGCCTGCCTCACATTACGGTTATTATTATTATTATTGTATTGCAAGCCTATGTTTTCTCTTTACAGAGATTTAGGCGCTCTCCCGCTACAGGGAAGAATTATAACCATACTAATTTAGTTACACTTGTTTTCGTATAGATGTCATTTTGAGTGGTCCGTGGTCAGCGTTCCGCCTCATACTGACATCTAGGAAACCAAGGTAGTACTAGGACGGGAAAATTCGGTAAATTTTGCTTAGAGGCCTTTTCATTCAGGCTTAAGGATTTTTTACGGGCCTGAAAATCTTCAGACTCGGGACCCACGGCTTAAAGTCCCTCCCGGAGGACTTGCTCCATGGATATTTTCATGCTAAAAAATCCATCGACCCCGGGACCAGAGGCAAGCAGCATAACCCCTAGTCCACCGCGGCCGACTCATTGAAAATCTGCATATAAATAAATTACCATGAACGTTTCTTCTTAATTTATTATTAATTTTAGTGCTGCATTGACATGTTTATAGACGATGTGCCTTTGTTCTACGTAGTATGATACAGTGCGTCCTTTAAAATATGTTCCATTATTTATAGAGGAGGTGATACGCGTGAGCAGGCAAAACACAATATGCAGTAACAGTTCTTGTATTCGCGGATCCACTCGGTATATTAGAAGAATTAGTATCCTTTATTAACGCATCGGCAACTTTTTTTTACTGCAGGCACGTGTCAAGGCGGCTTTTACAAAGAGCGATTCAAACCAAATGGACAAATTAATATCAAAGTAAAACAAGCCTTATTGTCACTAAGCCTAAGTTAATTTTTAAAAGCCACCGCCGCTGTATTTCACGTGCCGCTTTGTCCGCTGATAAATGCCGCCCTCGCCACGATCGGTGTTTTATTGTTAACTTGTCATTCGTTGCAATAATTTTGATTACGCGCGTCTCACCTACTTTGTTGCCAATGTATAATGTCGATTAAAAAGGAAAATTGTTCAAAATCTCTCATTAATTGATTTTATTTTGATAATTCTTATTTTATTTCGGAACATTGGAACGTATCCCCTATATACCCATACAAATTACCATTCCATATTCGCGGTTTCTGTATTCGCGGCATATTTATGGCACAGATCCCCCGCGAGAAGGACATTTTACTGTATTTATAAATGTAGGTCATGAGATAATTTCTTCTGAGATACGAATAGTTATTTGCCTTCTACTAATATGAATTGATTAACCATTAAATAGGCAAAACATGAATTTCTTCTGTTAGATATTTGAATGTGGCGGACCGCAGTGAAAATGGAATCCTGTGTAATTGTCATTATTAAGTATATTGTATAATTTGACACACATTTAAGTGGTTTATTTTTGTTCGTTTTCTTCTGATTTATTTACATTTTAAATTAATTAAACCAACTGATGTATCCAAATGGATACATTACGAATTTAAGGGTTAAGGAAGACCAGTATCGCTACCTTGGTGGTGGGTCGTACTTGGATTTTAGGGGTTTTCTCTGGGTTCTCCCGTTTCCCGAATTTCATCCCAGCAACGCTGTGCATCCCCCTTCCCTCCCCTTTATGTCATTTAATTCCTTATTCATTAATTTTGTTTGCGTTTGTCGTCATCGGTTGGACAGTCCGGCTATATCTTTAGAGCTTGTAAGTATTTTGAAGTGTCCCCTACTAACGTTCTGCAGGGTTAGTCCTTTGGAGGGGGGGGCTGCCTCCTTAAAGCCTTTGGACTTGCTTCCTTGTGTTTTATCCCCACAAGGAGGGTTGCCTCTTCCGCCTTCTGCCGTTGAGGACTTCACTCTTGTTTACCCGAGCTGGGTCTCTTATTTCATCCCCAGAGATTGGGTTGCCACTTCCGCCATTTTCGCCGTTCCGATATTTCTATCTCCGCCGTGTTTGCAGCTTCCAGTGTGGTCGTTGCTCCCACGTTGCAGTGCCTATTATTACTTATGGATCCGAAACATGGACAGTGACAACACAACAATCTGCCAGGATACAAGCTGCTGAAATGAGATTCCTCAGTCCAATAGCAGGATATCAAAGAACAGACAAAAACATAACACAGAAATAAGACAACTAAAAATAGAGGAATTAAACTCAACTATAGAGAAATACAGAACAAACTGGAAAGAACACTTGACAAGGATGATTGAGAATAGAATACCAAAAGCAGCATACAACTATTCACCACGAGGAAGAAGAAGCTTGGGAAGACCAAGGAAACGATGGAAAGAGCAGCAATTTTGAGTCGGAACAGGCTAGTAAATAAGCCTAAACCGTGAAGAAGAAGAAGAAGAAGAAGATTAATTTAGTATCATCCTTCATCGTATCTCATGTTAGGAAAAATAGTTTGGTTGGCAATCCACAGGTGGTTGGGAGATCTACTGAGGTACTCACCAGGGGGCTACCTCATGGCTCCGAGCTTGAGCAAAAAAAAAAAGCACAAGGGGGCAACGGGATCCCTCGCGGCCAGGATTCAAATCAAAAAAAAAAAAAGCGGTTAGGCCATCGGAGTGGAAACTGGTTAGTCAGACCTGGAATACAACTTGCATAACACTGTAGAGTAGACATTCAATCCACTCATATCCACAGTACTGGGATAGCGCAATGTATCTTTCAGTTCGCGGTGCTCAGGGCAGTATGCCGTCCCAATCTGAATAAAGAACTAAAATTAGAACTATGATTTAACGACTTATAGCTATTAGGTCTTCTTGTTAAGCCCTTTCTGTCCCTGTGCCGGGATCACGGCGCTCCTTAATGATAAGTTATTGATCAAGTTATTTTAATATTAAAATACTAAAATAAATACCCTAACTAAAATAACTAAATTGAACTTATGTTTAAGAAACTTCGTCAACTTGTTAAGACAATGATGGCCTTTCAGAATCATGTTCCATCTTCTGCATTCCAATTGGTACTAATTAGCAGGTAAAGTACCTTAGTTGGTTGGGAAATGAGGTATATGTCTACACACAGAATCATTTTGTCTGTATTCTGTTCACTCTCGTATGCACCGCAGCTGCGCGCTAGGCTGCGTTGCTGTCTTGCGCCGTCACATCTCATGCATATTCCGGTTTCAGTTAACTTATGCTACAATGCCAACCAAGGTTTGTCCACAGACGAAGTGAATGAAAGCAGTAGGTATTTCATACGTCATGAGTGTTCGTTTATTCTCAGGTAGTATGCCATTGTATCGCTTGCAATTCCCAGTGCCCTCCTTCGTCCCGTGCTTCCATTCTCCTCGTCTATGGACTATACTTTCCCTGCTCATTAGTACCATTTGCATTTAGTACCAATTGGAATGCAGGAGATAGAACATGATTCTAAAATGCTTTCAATGTGTTGACAACTTGACGAAATTTTTTAAACAGAAATTTAATTTAGTTGAGGACGAAAGATATATCAGGTACTTATTTTTAATATTTTAATATTTTATTACATAACCTGAACAATAATTTACAATTAATTTTAGAAATACAAGTTAATTTAGCCATAGATGTCAGCGAGTGCTAGGGGGGCCGGCCTAGCGCCTTGATAACATCTAGCGGGTAACTGAAGTGTTTCTGCATGGGAAACGGTCGGTAAAATTTGCACAGAGGCGTTTTTATTCAAGCTTATTGTTCTTTTACGCTACAGGACTTGAGCTGGTTCGAGTCCCCATGCGGGAAGACGTTTTCTCATGAAATTTCAGCCAGTATGGGACTGGTGCCCACCCAGCATTGTGTGGCATTTGGATAACTACAATAAGTAGCGACTCCAGGTTGAGGAGATCAGCTATAACGGCTGGGGACCAGACATGCTGACCACATGTCATCCCTACACTAGCTAGATGATCATCTACCTCTGTATTAACACATGTGGATGTGAATCCAGCAGCCGGATAGTAGGCCAAGGGCCTTCTAGGCCTGTCGCGCTTGGAGTTTGGTTCTTTTACGAATCTGAAAATCTTCAGACTAGGGACCCATGGTTTAAAGTCCCTCCCGGAGGACTTGTTACTTGGATTTTTCCTTCCTAAAAAATCCATCGATCAAGGTCGGGTTTGAACCCGCGTTCCTCGGAACTAGAGCCAAAGAACATAATCACTAGCCTACTGTGGTCGACCAGCTATTAAGTACCTGCAATATTTGCTTATTCCTTGATTAAAATTTGGTATTTCTGATTAGGAAAACCGCGGCCGCTTCCCGAATGAACTACAATAATTATAAAATTTTACTAGAAACGTGACTTGTATATTCAAGTATTGATAAAGAGCTGCAACCTATTTCTTTACCTTTTCCTTCCAAGAAAGTAATTACCTCGAATTTTCCTCACAGAAAAATACATTAACTGCAAACGGAGGATGATACGATTTTCTACATTTGCAAGGCTAACAATTGGTAATGTGAAATTTGTGCTCCGATGTTGCAAATATTATGCAGGGTGTAACCAAATTCAATGGCACAAATCCAGGAATTAATTCCTCATATTAACCCATTCGCCTCAGAAGACGAGGTACACTCGCTTTACGCTGCTGTTATATTAAACTCCTGGCGTGACAGGCCTAGAAGGCCCTTAGCCTACCATCCGGCTGCTGACCTCACATCCACATGTGTCAATCACAGAGGTAGATGATCATCAGCCAGTATAGGGGTGACATGTGGTCAGCATGTCGAGTCCCCCAGCCGTTATAGCTGGTTTTCTCAACCTGGAGCCGCTACTTATTGTAGCTATCCAAATGCCTCACGATTCTGGGTGGACACCGGTCCCATACTGGCCGAAATCCATGAGAAAATTTCTTTCCCCATGGAAATTCGAACCAGCGCAAGTCCCATAGCTCTGCGCCAAGGCTTCCTGCCCTAACCACTCGGCTACGGTGCGGGACCTGCCGTTATATAGTTTGCAATATTTTGTACATCCCTTTTTGCTGGTTATATTTTGTTAATATACATGAATAGTAGAGGAATATGTTTTTGCCTTCACACAAATTGTGATCTCAAGTACCGTTATGTTTTGTTCGTTTTGAATTTCTGAAAATAAACAATAAAATTTACGATGACTTAAATCCGGTTTCTGGGGAAATGCGTTGAGCATTTAAACCTGAAGGAAATGGGTTAAGAAAAGAAAAATATCTAGTAGAACGTGGATCCGGAAATTTGTAATTACAGAGTTATTCGAACTTTTAAAAATGTTAGTAAACAACTGAAAACAGACATAATACTCACTTCCTCAGCTACTGTAAACCACTGAAAACATATTTCTTCCCATCACACTGTAAAAATTGAAAACAGACTTCAGAGAAACCGATCAGAAACAGCTAAGTAACCTATACATGACGGGAAATCATTTGCAAGTGCTAACAAGTATTCAGGTGGAAATATGTTTCCAAATTTACAGTGTGTTGGGAAGGTGTTACGCCTGTTTTCAGTGGTTTACTAACATTCATAAAATTTGAATAACTGTGATTATAAATTTCCCGACCCAGGAAAAACTGCACTTAAACTGACGTGAAATATTTTCAAAGTCCTATAGAACAACAGTGCGCATGCGCCAGAGGTTATAGAGCCAGCGATAACCCACCATCGAACCACATATCGATTATCATCCTCGATTAATATCGACATCGTACTAAAGTTAAAAAATCTTATGCTATGGAATTTAAATGACCAATATTTGCAATAAATCCCCAAATCTATCTTTAAAAAATATATTAATACTATTAAAATTACCAAACGTTTATTAAAAATGGGTGTACACAAACGTATCGCTCCCTAACGCCGATCCAACCAGCGATAACCCAAAACAGCGATAGAAAAATCATAGACTAAGTAATATACTCTGTGGAGAAAATAGCAATTAGCATCACAATATTGTCTAGAAGTGTCATAATATTGTGCTTTGCATATTTAAAGAAATACTTCAAAATTGTCTAATAATGTTATAGAAATTGTTTGAAAAAGTGTACAATATTAAATAATGTTAGTAAATACAGAAGAGCTACAGTTTACAACAATAAACTGAAAAATAAAAAAAGCAGTAAAAGTGCAGTTGAGCCCAGACCCATTTTAAAATACAATAGGAAGTAACATTAAGAGGTTTGTTTAATAATTAAAACTTTTTGTCTTCTCATTCTTACCTCTTACAGTTGTTTTTGTCGGAATATGTTTCAATGCTTCTTAGCTCCATCGTCAGCGATTACAGACCGAATTTTCTTATGTTGTCGGCCCTTATTCTTGAGAGCAGGAATCAAGAATCAGGGCTGACAACATGAGCACATTCAGTCTGTAATCGCTGATGATGGGGCTAAGAAGCCTTGAAACATATGTTGGACAAAAACAACTATAAGAGATAAGAATGAAAAGACAAAATATTTTAATTATTCCAGGCCCATGTTGTACTAGACTTTTCTTCTTCTCTCAATATGAAGAATTCATTCCTGAAAGTTTGCCTTTGAGTTTTGTTACATTCTGTGTAATTTAATTAAACTTAAAATAAGTGATTTTACAATCCTTCAGCTTAACTTATACGGGTTTATTTTATGCGTATTTGATTGAAATTGTTTTGAAATTAAATTGCATCGTGATATTATTAATTGTTAAAATATTTGTATTCAATTTATTTTAATCGAACATTGAATATTTATAACAGTCAATTCGATTATTAAAACAAATAAATGGAATGAACAGAAGTTGGGTCGTCATACTGGAGCTAGCTAGCATACGTTAGTAGGCAAGTGTGAAGTTTTCAGACTAAAAGTCAGTTATTGACTTCAGTTCCTCTGTTCCCACAGGATACTCAGAAATTATTTTTTTATAACTTTATAAACAACTCAAGATCGCTGTGATTAGTTTTATAATTTTATTAATTTATTAAAATGGACCCATATTATGTTACGGCAGTGAGGCCTGGACAATTCACAGTGTAGATGAACAAAGACTAACTGCGGCAGAAATGAAATTTATGAGACGTACTGCGGGTTACTCAATAACAGACCATAAAAGGAATTCTG
The DNA here is from genome assembly GCA_030220185.1 of Diploptera punctata. Taxonomy (NCBI): domain Eukaryota; kingdom Metazoa; phylum Arthropoda; class Insecta; order Blattodea; family Blaberidae; genus Diploptera; species Diploptera punctata. The sequence continues at coordinate 154,153 of JASPKZ010010245.1, forward strand.
AGATTCTCAAAAAAATACAAACAGAATCAATCATGGAATATATACAAAAATATAGAAACAACTGGAAATCTCACGTAAGAAGAATGAGCAGAACAAGAATACCACGTCAAATCTTAAATTACCAGCCACCAGGCAAGAGATCTTTTGGGCAGACCCTTCAAACGTTGGATTGAGACCGTAACAGACCATTAGGTCTATCACATGAAAGGAAGAAGAAGAAGAAGAAGACATGGACCTTTATTTTAAGGAAGGAAAGAAGATTTACTAGTTATTGAGAAGACCAAAGAGAAACGAACAGACAGGCGAATGGAGAAGACTACATAACTGTGAACTACATATTCTTTATAACAAGCCAGATATAATAAGAATAGTTAAGTCTCGTAGACTGCGATGGGCAGGACATGTGGCACGAATTGGGAATGAGAGATGTGCATGGAAGCTTCTTCAAAGAAAACCAGAGGGAAAACGCCCAGTTGGTAGACCAAGAATGAAGTGGGAGAATAACATTAACCAAGATTTGAGGGAATGAGTTCATACCGGGAACGATTGGAAAACTCTAGCTCAGAATAGGGATGTATGGAGAGCTTATATCCTCGCGTCCATGAACCTACGGGTTCTATAGTGCCAGTGAGTTAGTTAGTTAGATATTTAGCTGGTTTCACAATGTTCCGCAACATATTACTGCGTCCGGTTATTCTATTGTCATTCTCCTCCACATCTCTGTCATTCCAATCTTCATCGTTCAATCCTTTTTCCCCTCATGCAGCTCTAAACACCTTCAATCCACGTTAGTTTTGGCCATCCTCTTATTCTTCTACCAAGTGGCATCCATTCTAGTATTCTTCCTGGTAATCTATCTTCTATCATTCTTTTTACATGACCATACCATTTTAATTATTCTTTTTTAATAACACCTATAATTGAATCGCTGAGTTGAAAAGGGAAAAAGCTCCAAGCATCCTCTTTTGAGAAAACCTTAAAAAAACTACATGATTTCTTACAGCTTCTTCTTCTTCTTCTTAATCATAATTTGTAGGAATTTCTTCCTGTTTATTTTCAAAATCACTCCTCGGAGGAAGACGTATTGGATGTGCATTCACTGTCTATCCATCTCTTGGCTGGTCTTCCTCTTGTTCTTCTCCCGTCGGATGCGTCTAGGTGTATTGATTTCAGTTTCCTGATACATTCTTACAGCTTGCTCTGATAAATTGTTGATCAATTACAATATTGATTCTCTGCTTACACGGAATGCAAATATGGCAAGAATTCATAATGTCTGAGTTGCATACGTGTTTTATTGCTCTTCCAAGGCAGTAGAGTTTCTCCCTTTTTTAGCTCAGCGATGCAATTGAAGTTTGAACATTATTTTGTTTAATTACACAGTTTCTTATTTTATCTCTTCTAGAAATTACAGCTGAACGTCTTCAAAAATCCATTTCTACAGAATTTAATTGACTTTTATAAGATTCATGTGTTCCGTTGAGGTATTAATCAAAATTAAAATATAAAATGATGGAATATTCACCTGAAAGGCCCGTCTCCTCAACTTAATTAGTTATTTAACTGTAGCGCTTTCGGGACTTGTCCCATCATCGGCAGGATTAAAAAATGTACACCAGTTATGGAATAATCACCTGAAAGGTCCGTCTCCTCAACTTAATTAGTTATTTAACTGTAGCGCTTTCGGGACTTGTCCCATCATCGGCAGGATTCAAAACTGAACACCAGTTATGGAATAATCACCAGAAAGGTCCGTCTCCTCAACTTAATTAGTTATTTAACTGTAGCGATTTCGGGACTTGTCCCATCATCGGCAGGATTCAAAACTGAACACCAGTTATGGAATAATCACCTGAAAGGTCCGTCTCCTCAACTTAATTAGTTATTTAACTGTAGCGCTTTCGGGACTTGTCCCATCATCGGCAGGATTAAAAACTGAACACCAGTTATGGAATAATCACCTGAAAGGTCCGTCTCCTCAACTTAATTAGTTATTTAACTGTAGCGCTTTCGGGACTTGTCCCATCATCGGCAGGATTCCAAACTGAACACCAGTTATGGAATAATCACCTGAAAGGTCCGTCTCCTCAACTTAATTAGTTATTTAACTGTAGCGCTTTCGGGACTTGTCCCATCATCGGCAGGATTCAAAACTGAACACCAGTTATGGAATAATCACCTGAAAGGTCCGTCTCCTCAACTTAATTAGTTATTTAACTGTAGCGTTTCGGGACTTGTCCCATCATCGGCAGGATTAAAAACTGAACACCAGTTATGAAATAATCACCTGAAAGGTCCGTCTCCTCAACTTAATTAGTTATTTAACTGTAGCGCTTTCGGGACTTGTCCCATCATCGGCAGGATTAAAAACTGAACACCGGTTATGGAATAATCACCTGAAAGGTCCGTCTCCTCAACTTAATTAGTTATTTAACTGTAGCGCTTTCGGGACTTGTCCCATCATCGGCAGGATTCCAAACTGAACACCAGTTATGGAATAATCACCTGAAAGGTCCGTCTCCTCAACTTAATTAGTTATTTAACTGTAGCGCTTTCGGGACTTGTCCCATCATCGGCAGGATTCAAAACTGAACACCAGTTATGGAAAATCACCTGAAAGGTCCGTCTCCTCAACTTAATTAGTTATTTAACTGTAGCGCTTTCGGGACTTGTCCCATCATCGGCAGGATTCAAAAGTGAACACCAGTTATGGAATAATCACCTGAAAGGTCCATTTTCTTCAACTTAATTAGTTATTTAACTGTAGCGCTTTCGGGACTTGTCCCATCATAGGCAGGATTCCAAACTGAACACCAGTTATGGAATAATCACCTGAAAGGTCCGTCTCCACAACTTAATTAGTTATTTAACTGTAGCGCTTTCGGGACTTGTCCCATCATCGGCAGGATTCAAAACTGAACACCAGTTATGGAATAATCACCTGAAATGTCCGTCTCCGCAACTTAATTAGTGTATCTAAACAACTGTAGGCGCTTTCGTAACCTTGTCCCATCATCGGCAGGATTCAAAACTGAACACCAGTTATGGAATAATCACCTGAATGGTCCGTCTCCTCAACTTAATTACTTATTTAACTGTAGCGCTATCGGGACTTGTCCCATCATCGGCAGGATTCAAAAGTGAACACCAGTTATGGAATAATCACCTGAAAGGTCCGTCTCCTCAACTTAATTAGTTATTTAACTGTAGCGCTTTCGGGACTTGTCCCATCATCGGCAGGATTCAAAACTGAACACCAGTTATGGAATAATCACCTGAAAGGTCCGTCTCCTCAACTTAATTAGTTATTTAACTGCAGCGCTTTCGGGACTTGTCCCATCATCGGCAGGATTAAAAAATGAACACCAGTTATGGAATAATCACCTGAAAGGTCCGTCTCCTCAACTTAATTACTTATTTAACTGTAGCGCTATCGGGACTTGTCCCATCATCGGCAGGATTCAAAACTGAACACCAGTTATGGAATAATCACCTGAAAGGTCCGTCTCTTCAACTTAATTAGTTATTTAACTGTAGCGCTTTCGGGACTTGTCCCATCATCGGCAGGATTCAAAACTGAACACCAGTTATGGAATAATCACCTGAAAGGTCCGTCTCCTCAACTTAATTAGTTATTTAACTGTAGCGCTTTCGGGACTTGTCCCATCATCGGCAGGATTAAAAAATGAACACCAGTTATGGAATAATCACCTGAAAGGTCCGTCTCCTCAACTTAATTAGTTATTTAACTGTAGCGCTTTCGGGACTTGTCCCATCATCGGCAGATTCAAAACTGAACACCACTTATGGAATAATCACCTGAAAGGTCCGTCTCCTCAACTTAATTAGTTATTTAACTGTAGCGCTTTCGGGACTTGTCCCATCATCGGCAGGATTCAAAACTGAACACCAGTTATGGAATAATCACCTGAAAGGTCCGTCTCCTCAACTTAATTAGTTATTTAACTGTAGCGCTTTCGGGACTTGTCCCATCATCAGCAGGATTCAAAACTGAACACCAGTTATGGAATAATCACCTGAAAGGTCCGTCTCCTCAACTTAATTAGTTATTTAACTGTAGCGCTTTCGGGACTTGTCCCATCATCGGCAGGATTAAAAAATGAACACCAGTTATGGAATAATCACCTGAAAGGTCCGTCTCCTCAACTTAATTAGTTATTTAACTGTAGCGCTTTCGGGACTTGTCCCATCATCGGCAGGATTCAAAACTGAATTCCAGTTATGGAATAATCACCTGAAAGGTCCGTCTCCTCAACTTAATTAGTTATTTAACTGTAGCACTTTCGGGACTTGTCCCATCATCGGCAGGATTCATAACTGAACACCAGTTATGGAATAATCACCTGAAAGGTCCGTCTCCTCAACTTAATTAGTTATTTAACTGTAGCACTTTCGGGACTTATCCCATCATCGGCAGGATTCAAAACTGAACACCAGTTATGAAATAATCACCTGAAAGGTCCGTCTCCTCAACTTAATTAGTTATTTAACTGTAGCGCTTTCGGGACTTGTCCCATCATCGGCAGGATTCAAAACTGAACACCAGTTATGGAATAATCACCTGAAAGGTCCGTCTCCTCAACTTAATTAGTTATTTAACTGTAGCACTTTCGGGACTTGTCCCATCATCGGCAGGATTCATAACTGAACACCAGTTTTGAAATGATGTGACAAGTCCCGAAAGCGCTATAGTTAAATAACTAATTAAGTTGAGGAGACGGACTTTTCAGGTGAATATTCCATAATTTTAGATTTTAATTTAGAATTTAATTGGCTTATTGTTCTAGATTTTAATTCCCATGTTTCCGCACCGTATGTCATTTTACTCTTCAAATACACTGCCTAGGATTACAGGTTCTGCTGCCTTGCAATTAGGAGTTGGTTCGTCGAGGACTAAATGAAGATAATTTTGATTAGAAATCTCCTAGTCCTCCAGGTTCGTTTTGAGAAAATGTACAATGCTAAAAGCCCAAGAATGGAAGTATTTTTATCAGTCCACCGCTGTGGTCTGGTGCTGTCTTGTCACGCAGCGAGTCCGGGTTCGATTCCCGGTCGGAGAAAATTTCTTGGGTTATGTTTTTTTCAGAGTTTTTCCTCGCCTGTGAGACAAATGTACGGAAATTTTAAGGCTCAAACGGTCCCCGAACATCATCTGGCCATCATCATCATTAGCATATTCATTAAGTTTAGGATTAAGGCCTCTCCTGGCGCATCATTACCATCTTTATCAAGTATCATATCATCGGGGCAGCGTAACTCCATCTTCCAGGCGCCCCAACTTCAGAAGTGTATTACAATAACGCCAGGAGAGAATACCAGAATGTCGAAATGACAAGTGATGGCATTAAAAAATATATTTTATCATGATAGCCTATAACAATGCAGTCCTTGCTCATATTATATTTTTTTTGCACGATGGTGCGTTCTGTCGTACTTACAGCAATGGCGACCATGATTGAAAGTTCAATTTCCTACATATCGGGGTTACCAACCTATAAATAACTAAACAACTATACTGTAATATTACAAATTACGCACCTAGTGCGGGAAGTCTTTTAAGAGGTCTTCCTGGTCGACGATGTCCTTTCGGCTTATATTGCCTAATCATTTTTGGATTCTTGAATTATTATTTATTATTAAGCCCACGTTTTCCCTTAACAGAGATTTAGGCGCTCTCCCCCTACAGGAAAGAATTTGAACCATACTAATTTAGTTACACTTGTTTTCGTATAGATGTCATTTGAGTGGTCCGTGGTCAGCGTTCCGCCTCATACTGGCATCTAGGAAACCAAGATAGTACTAGGACGGGAAAATTCGGTAAATTTTGCTTAGAGGCCTTTTCATTCAGGTTTAAGGATTTTTACGAGCCTGAAAATCTTCAGACTCGGGACCCACGGCTTAAAGTCCCTCCCGGAGGACTTGCTCCTTGGATTTTTCCATCCTAAAAAAAATTCATCGACCTCGGCCGGGTTTGAACCCGCGACCCTCGGGACCAGAGTCAAGGGGCATAACCACTAGTCCACCGCGGCCGACACATTCTTGAATTATCCGTTCTTTTTACGTGGTATAGCAAGTTTAATTTATATTTTTCAAACTTCATATGTGAGATAAAATAGGCCATTTATGTAGAGTATTGTCTCTGTAGACCTATGTGTGTGTGTGTGTGTGTGAAAACAAAACAAAATAAGTTTGAGAATAGTGTAAACGTTACAGGTGTTTGCGTAATCATAATTTGCAAGTTGCGTAGAAAGTTTGTCCTCCGCGGAACTAAGTTTTCCTGGAAGACGTGCTGTAATGTTTGTAGTATAAATTTACATCATAACCATCACATTCAAGATTGACTTATTTGGCTGTTAGGGGTATCCGGAATGTTATGTCAGTATTGTTAAGTTATGCTTTTGAAGGCATGTTTTCTAAGAACTAAAATCAAGCTATAGTGCTTTTCACTTCTAGAAAATAACATTGCTCTTATAGAGGAGTTCTTTCTAGTAAACATGTCCTTTTATGTGAAATTTATTTATTAGTTAATTAATTTGAAATAAATAATTAAGTTAGTTTCACTCATAATTTTACGAATAATAATAGCAAATTCAGAAGATAATCTGCAGAAAGGTCTGTATGAACTTAACAAAATTACAGAAGAATTTGGACTGAAGGTATCTAAAGAAAAAACAAAAATTATGGCATTTCAAGGTTTAGATCCTGTCAAAAGTAAAATCCTACTTAATAAAATTTTGGAGCAGGTGAATAATTTTACATATCTAGGATGCAATATCTCGTATGAAGAAGAAAAGGATGTAATTGCAAAAATATCTAAATTTTTAAGAATTGTAGGCTTAATTAATTCTATCTTCAAGCCACAGTTAGTCCAAAAAAATTCAAGACTAAAAGTGTATAAAACACTGGCTCTTCCAACTCTTTTGTACGGTAGCGAAGTATGGACGTTGAAACAGAAGGATATACAGAGACTTAGATCTGCTGAAATGAGATACCTTCGGAGGACTGCAGGATACACATTACTAGATCATAAAAAAAATAGACATCTTAGAAGAATTACACATGGAACCTTTAGAAAACAAAATTTCTGATTATAAGTCAAGATGGATGCAACATGTTCATCGAATGGAAGATCACAGGATACCCAAACAAATGTTAAGATATCAACCTGCAGGAAGAAGAAGACCAGGACGTCCACTCAAAAGACTTCTGGATGGTATTTCTCTTGAGGCCAAAACAGGTCAACAAATGACCTAAATTCGTGAATGTACTATGATGATGAATGATTTTACCAAGTAAATGGGTGACTGATTTATGAAAAAATACCACTATGAAACGTGTAATTATCACTCTTGACTTCACAACTCCTTTCAAAAAACGTTAAATTGAAAATGTATAAAACTATTATTCTACCAGTTATATTATATGGACGCGAAACACGGACTCTTACCTTAAGGAAAAAAGGAGATTACGAGTATTTGAGAATAAAGTTCTTAGGAAATTTTTTGGACCAAAGAGAGATGAACAGACAGGTGAATGGAGAAGACTGCATGCCAATGAACTACATGGTATTTATAGGAAGCCAGATATAATAAGAACAGTTAAGTTTCGTAGACTGCGATGTGCAGGACATGTGGCACAAATGGGGAATGAAAGACGTGCATGGAAGCTTCTTGTAGTAAAACCAGAAGGAAAACGCCCAGTTGTAGATCGAGAATGAGGTGGGAGAACAACATTGTCTATGACTTGAGGGAAGTAGATTATACAGGGAATGATTGGAAAACATTAGGTCAGGAGAGGGATGTATGGAGAGCTTGTTTCCGCGCGGCCATGAACCTACAGGTTCGATAATGCCAATGGGTTAGTTAGAGTTAGTTATGGTCATGTAAAAAGAATGACAGAAGACAGATTCCCAAGAAGAGTACTAGAACGAGTATCACTTGGTAGAAGAAGAAGTTGATACGGTCAAAAGTAAGGTGGATTATTGGTGTTTTGAGCAGCATGAGGGAAAAAAGGATTGGACGTTGCAGATTGGAATGACAGATGTGGAGAAAATGACAGTTGATTCATTAGGCACAGGAAGTTGTAAAACCTGCTAAATAAATAAATATTAATGAATTACTGATGTTGGAATTATTAAACTATTGTTTTGTTCATTGTTGTTACGGTTGGTAAAGCAATGCTTTGCTGTTACTATTGTTGTTGATATTGCAAATGGTGGTTCGAAGAACAGATGCGGTAATTTTCTTGCTGTTATGTTTCGTGCGAATGTATTTCCTGTGTTAAGGTTGTTATTTCTGATAACAAAACGAACGTCACTCACAGTTTATTCTGGAACACGGGTAGAGGGATGCTGTCCCCTTGCCCCAACATGTCGCAAGTAGGAAATACATAACACATTTTACAGGAATTCCTGCGTTTAATTCTTCCTGTTGTTTTTTTATTAATCTATACATATATTTCCGTTATTCATTCTGTCTATTGCTTTCATAGTGAGCTAGTTACTCTAATGGCAGGAACATGAATTTCATCATTTTCTCAACGATTAAAAGTTTTAAAAATATTATATAACTAAAAGGGTGAAAACACTACTTTATAGAAATTGCATACATAAATACAGTATGTCCCACTAGATTAGGTACAACCCTCGAATCTATCATGGGACGAAGGTCAGTAAGCCACTATATACTTTTTCGATATTTTCACAAGACTTAATTCATGCCCCAAATGGGAGTCAATGGCCAATCACGTTTCAATCACAGTCGTTTTTCACCTCGATTTTATCAGTTTAATTTTATCACTGTAGAATCAAGCTTCTCCTTTTTAACATTCTGAATAGGTCATAGCATTATTTTGCAGTGACCACATGTGGCTACCAGATTGTATATATTAGTGCACGAATGTTAAAACATAGTATTTGCGGGAGATAATATAAAACATTTGTAGCAATTGATTATACCACAAAAAAAAAAAAACACTGTTTGCACTTTCTTAAACGCATTTTTTCCCAGGTAATAACGTTCGAGAAAAAATAATTGACGTATTTACATCATAGAACATCAGAAATTAATTAATATACAGTTTGATGTGTTTCATTTTTTCTCCACTAGGGTGCATTCTTACAATATTGCGATCCTTTAGCAATAAATAATATGATCTAGTTGCAGTGATAAACAAGTGAAACATAACGTTTCTCATTTGTTTTCAAACATCGCCGTTTACATTAAATATATAAATATTTTAAAATAACTATATTGAAATAATGATTTGTGAGTAAACAGCTTAATTTTATTCGTTAAATAGTCCTAACAAATGCCACTCTTGATTTCCAAATTCTCTAGATAAATTGAAAATCTCTCCTGGCGTTACTTATGGTAATTTCTGCTCATCGACAGAAAGTATTCTTGTTTGGTTGGTCCCCTGAAAAATATATATGTTATACTTAACAAATTACTCGATTCCCCGTGATCACAAACTAAATATAAACATGAAACTAAAACTTGAATCTTAAGGTGAGACGGTAGGCCCTATACCATCAATATTAAAACATAGGCTATTATTTTGAGACCCATTATCTCAGGAACTACTAGATGGATTGTAATTCAATTTTTACAGCATATTAAATGAGGTTTGTAAAGATCACTGAATCTCAGTCAAGCTTGTATCTAAATATTGATATCATATATATATATATATATATATATATATATATATTCCACCAGCTCTTTTTTTTATTTAAAAAATAATTAAAAAAATGAAAAGTGAGGATCTATACAAGAGATCATCATGATTGTGGCTCCATAGCTTTAGCACAACTAGGTTTACCGCATGTAAAAATTTCATGTAAATATCTCTAATAGTTCCTGAGATAATGGGGCAAATGTTCGAAAATTTTCACCTTCGAGAAAATAAGGTTCAAAGTATGATGATATTATAGGCTGACAGCTGTCAATTTAAAAAATAATAATTAACGCACTTATAATTGGCGTTCACTAAAAAATCATATACAGAAATGTTCAGAAAAGACCAGACTATTCAATTATGAAAAAAACAAAAATTGATTTTTTTTTTTTCAATTTTGACCTACGCCTTACCTTAATTGAATGATACAAAATTACTTTTGTTGATATAAATGAAGGTCTTCTTCTTCTTCTTCCTTCCAAGCATTAGGCCAAGGCCTGTTACGATCCTATAGAAAATTTTCCCTCCAGCGTTTCATAGGACGCCCAGTGATCTTCGTCCTCTTGGTATATAATTATAAACAGCTTTGGGGATCCGACTTGAACTCATTCTTTCAAGATGGTGTTTCCAATTTAGTTGGTACTGTTTAATATATTCCAAAATTGGCGTAGTCTTCAATTCTTTTAAGGTATCTGTGTTCCTTTTCCGATCCCATCTGGTGTAACCCGCTGTTCTGCGCATGAATCTCATTTCACAAACCGTTATTCTGCTTTCATGTTGTTTTTTTAGTGTCCATGCTTCACTACCATAAACAAAGGTTCTTTATCTAATCATAATGTTTTATATCAATCTTATTTATAAAGACATTAAAAGTGTCTAGTTCTTTTCTACCAAAAATACTTCATTAATGGGTGGTTGGTTTAAACATGAGGAGTTAGAACACAGTGGATTTAGAACTTTTCATTCCGGAACAAAGGGCAATAAAAGGTAATATGTTCAATATTTTGGCTGCTAATACCACAATTACAACTTACATTCTCTCAAAATCTTTTTTCCACCTTCTCCTTGGTCTGCCTCTTGATCTTCTCCCTCTTGATCTGTATTCGAACGTAATCCTCAGACATCTTGGCATTGTTTCCACACGCTATTTGTTACAGGTTATGAAGCGTTCCATAAATGTTTTAGGAGGGAAACGGAAGGATTTATATAGGTAGCGTGGTTTTAATCCTGTATTATGGTTCTTCTGGATTTTAGCTAGGATTAGGATATAAGGTAATAGCATACCTACGAGCGGCCATGCTACTGCTTTATCTAGAGAAATGGATAACTACCTTAGTTAAATGGGATGGCATATATTAAGCAAAATATTAACATATTATTAAACGGAAAATTTCATATTGATACAGATTATCTCTGCAATAAAATTCTAAGTAGCTAAAACATATAAATATAGTTTTACCACCGTTCAAAAAGCAATAAGGTGCCAAACTGAACCCTGGAGAGAGAGAGGATGAGAGAGTTGTCTTTCCTAATTTAGGTTAATATATTGTTATTATGCATTACAGAGATTTTTACTTCCCAACTCCTTTCAAAAAACGTTAAACTGAAAATATATAAAACTATTATTCTACCAGTTATATTATATGGGTGCGAAACATGGACTCTTACTTTAAGGAGGTAAAGGAGATTACGAGTATTTGAGAAAAAGTTCTTAGGAAAATTTTTGGGCCAAAGAGAGATGAACAGGCAGGTGAGTGGAGAAGACTACATAACAGTGAATTACATAGTATTTATAGGATGACAGATATAATAAGAACAGTTAAGTCTCATAGGACATGGGGCATGGAAGCTTCTTATAGGAAAACCAGAGGGAAAACGCCCAGTGGGTAGACCAAGAATGAGGTGTTAGAATAACATTAACTATGATTTGAGGTAAGTAGATTATACAGGAGATGATTGGAAATCATTGGCTCATGATAGGGATGTATGGAGAACTTATGTCCGCGCGCCCATTAACCGACGGGTTCGATAGTGCCAGTGAGTTAGTTAGTTATACTAACATAATGATACCGTATTTTAATTTAGACATGACTTATTGAAACACGTTTATTCCTTCAATCTAATATTTAATGTATTTATTTTATCGTACCTATATCTGAATACCTCCAAGAATATAGAAACAATTGGCTAGCCCATATTCAGCGCATGGGGCGTCACAGAATACCAAAACAAATTCTTCACTACATTCCTCGAGGCAGAAGACCTGTGGGTCGACCTTTTTGGAGATGGCAGGAGACCGTAACGGGCCACTGGGCCTAATACTTGAAAGGACGATGATGATGATGATGATGCATGTATTTATTTTATATTTATTTCAGTATCAAGTTAGGCTCATTAAGTTAAGCCCTTTATAACATTATTTCTGTCTCTTTCTATAAGTTATGTCTTCAATCTTTATCTTAAATGTATTCTACTAGTTTTCTAGTTATTAAGAAATTTTAAATCTGGAAGTGCCATTATGTCACTTACGTGGTTTTACTTCTCATATTTAGAAGCTTGCTTCCGTATTCGTGGGTTTTCTCTGTCAGTAGCTCTCTTAACACCATACTGTAAATTGTGTACGTATAGTTCTTTCAGGATTCATTTAATCTCCGCTATCATTTACCAGTCTGTCTCCACTTATACACTCTGTTTAAATATAGCTGTCGACTGATGCCTGCCTATAGGCTAGTGGTGGGTAAATAGGGGTCCACGAGAGTTTTTCATCTTGCTCACATATAATTTAAATTTCTCTACAAAATATAATAAAAAAAATTATCATTCCTCCATAGCTGTAGTAAGGTAGGCTGCCTAGTTTTAATCACAACACATACGCAAGGACATCCCCGCAATATAATGACAACACAAGAAGGTAAAACGATATAATATAGCGTCATATGCTGAATTGTCACGTGTGGTCATTAATACTATTATTAGAACGCGCTTAAGAACAATTTTTTCCGTCTTACTGAGGTAAAAATTAGCTATTAATTAAACAAAAATAAAACTTGGTTTTATTTGATTTTCATATTTATTAAGATAATTCAGTGACAGCTGTTTCGGTACACTGTACCTTCTTCAGACATGTTAACAAATTATAAATTGTGTTCCAACTGATCTAAGCAACAATACAACAATATTTATTTAATTTTTTTAATTTAACAAAGGGGATTCTTTCAAATCAAGTTGAGAATTTGACAGTTTTTTACTACTTTTAAATTTATTAATTATCAGGTGTATATAAATTGATGTGTGGCACATGTGACAATGTCTATATAGGACAAACTGGTAGACCTTTTATCTCTCGGATAAAGGAACACATGAGAGCATATAACAGAAATTTAGAAAATTCAAAATATGCTAACCACCTGTTCCAATTTAATCATTGTTTGGATCCAAATTTTGAAATTGTACATATTTGTGATAAGGGTAAGAAGTTAGATCTTTTGGAGGCTGTAGAAATTAATAAATTTAAAAGTAGTAAAAAACTGTTAAATTCTCAACTTAATTTGAATGAATCCCCTTTGTTAAATTTAAGAATTTAAATAAATATTGTTGTATTGTTGCTTAGATCAGTTGGAACACAATTCATAATTTGTTAACATGTCTGAAGAAGGTACAATGTACCGAAACAGCTGTCACTGAATTATATAATAAATATGAAAATCAAATAAAACTACGTTCTATTTTTATTTAATTAATTTAAATTTCAGGCTATTCTACTATTTTTTTTGGGAAAAATTCTTGAATCTATTATTATTATTATTATTATTATTATTATTATTATTATTATTATTATTATTATTATTATTATTATTATTATTATTATTATTCCTTCCATCCATCCATAGTAAATCTGCCTGAGGGCAGGTCTTTCACTGGAATCATAGCATTTTCATGCTATGCTTTGTAGTTTTACTAGGGAATTGTAGGTTTGGTAGCTTACCGTTGCTTTCCACACCGGTGAAGGATGATGATGATAATGGCCATATGATTTCGGAGACCGTTTGGGCCTTAAAGTTTTCCTGACATTTGTCTTACAGTTGAAGAAAAAATCCCGATAAAAACCTCACCCAGAAAAACTGTCCCCGCCGGGGATTATTATTATTATTATTATTATTATTTCAATTATTGGTGTACAAGAGGAGCCGGACATCATAGAAAAGAAAATATTGCAGTGGTACGGTCATGTCAAACGAATGCCAGAGCAAAGATTGCCAAACATTGTTATGGAATGGATCCCAATGGAAAGGAGGAAGAGAGGAAGACCGAAGAAAACTTGGATAGAAGGGGTACAAGCAGCTATGAATATCAGAGGAATGGAGGAAGAACAATGGATGGATAGAGAGGAATGGCGTTTGGTTTCCGGAAGACGGCGGCAGCTGCCACGATACCGGATGATGATGATGATTATTATTATTATTATTATTATTATTATTATTATTATTATTATTATTATCTACCAGAAGTATAACTCCCTAGTAAAGCTGCAAAGCACAGCATGAAAATGCTATGATTGCAGTGAAAAACCTGCCCTCCGGCAGAATTACCTTGGATGGATATATATATATATATATATATATATACACACACACACACACACACACACACACACATTTTGAGTCATTGCTGGCCACAAAATATTGGATTTTATTCGTTCTTTTTCGAAGTTTTTTTTTTGGCTTATAGGTCCTTTTTTAGCGTTTTTTGTCTTAACGGTTTTTTTTGCAACTTTTCTTTATTTTGACTACATTTACACTATTATATTATCTGGTCTCAATTCCAACTTCTATTACTTACTTACTTACTTACTTACTCACTGGCACTATCGAGCCCGTAGGTTCATGGCCGCGCGGACATAAGCTCTCCATACATCCCTATCCTGAGCCAATGCTTTCCAATCATTCCCTGTTAATCTACTTCCCTCAAATCATAGTTAATGTTGTTCTCCCACCTCATTCTTGGTCTACCAACTGGGCATTTTCCTTCTGGCTTTCCTACAAGAAGTTTCCATGCACGTCTTTCATTCCAACTTCTATTAAAAATACTATCTAGTTTTCTAGACTTTACATATTCCAGACACTTTTGTTACGCGAGGAACTATTGAACCCTTGCGAAATACCCCGTTATTTTAACCGCAGCCCACTGACCGCCTGAACTATTGTTTTTCGACTTCAAATTTTCTACGATGTTGCCACTTTGTGAAAACTACTTCGAGAAGAGGGTGAAGACACGAAGTTGTCTTTATTCACTCCTTAGCAACTGCAATACTTTCTACGTTCTTTTCCCAGTTTTTATGTTTGTTGTAGGATATCTATAGATATTTTCAAAGGTCTTTTATAGGCATTTTATAGGTCAACTTCCCAGCCCTGTTTATAATTCTTTAAATGAAGTAACGGAGTGACATTGCACAATCAAGTGAGATCCTCTAGAAATACGTCAGTTGGAGAAACTCTGTGATGCAAGTGATGAGGTAGGTAACCGGTAACTTCACGCAACACGGAGCACTTAGTTTCTCCTGTTGTTAATTATCAAGTTGGTAATGGTGTAAAAAAACACTGACCTTACATTGTTTCACTTTCCTTCCAAGGTCATTTTTATGTACAGTCTTCCGTGTCTCGCTTGTTTTAAAGTCGTAAAAAAGTACTTCGTTGAATGTTACGATAATTTAACCTCACTTTTTTCTTAATTTAGCGATCTTTTTCAGTAAAAAAATATTTTTCTTTTATTTAATGGAAAGAGTTTTAATATTTGTCAATATTTCAACCTAATGTCACACACCAACACACGCGTATATATACAGGGTTCGATTCCCGGTCGGGACAGGCTCCTGGGTGAGGCTTTTTCGGGGCTTTTCCTCACCTATAAGACAAATGTCAGGAAGCTTAGGGCTCAACGGTACTCGAAAATCATACAGCCATCATCAGCATCCTTATCATTATCATCATCATCATCATCATCCTTCATTGGTGTGAAAAGCAACGGGAAGCTACCAGACCTATAAATCCCTAGTAAAGCTGCCAAAGCATGTCATGGAAATGCTATGATTGCAGTCAAAGACCTGCCATCGGGCAGAATTACTATGGATGCATGGATTTCTGCATAATCATGTGATACGTTTTGTTCATCCGCCCCCGTGACGTGTGTCAGTTCGACTGTCACCCTTGACGATACTACTTGTGTCAATATGAATCTTTTCCAGTATCTGGTATTTGTAATTGTGCGTTTATGGTGTCACAGACCCCTCTATAAATATAGGGGCTTCATCTCATCTCGTTCCTCGATCCGACCCTCAGTTGTGGACCCGAGTTGAGGATATTTATTTATTTTTCTTAGAATTTTTGGAGAGAAATGAATGTCATCACATCTGTTGTTAAGAGGATTGAAAATCAAACGCTTAAATGTTATGGCCATGTACAAAGAATTGCACATAAAAGATGGCCAAAAAATATATACCAATGGTCACGCCTGGAAGAAATAAACGTCGCAGACCAAGATGGAAATGGAAAACGTATGTCAGAACTGTAACACTGGACAACATGATTTTTGTCTCATGTGTACCATTAGTTGTACTTCTTGCAGTTTTTTTATCGTGTTTTCAAATATGTTTTCGGAACTTCTCCATCATCCACAGTTTTTTTTATTTCAATTTCAATTAATAGATTTAAATAATTATTTTTTTAATAAACCTAGATTTCTTCCCGGGAAATCTTGGCACAGTGAGCGATGAGCACGGGGAACACTTTCATCAGGAGATTTCAGCTATGGAAAAGAGATATCAAGGCAAATGGAATCCTAATATGCTGGCCGATTATTGTTGAACCATCAAGAGGGATGTTCCATAGGCGAAATATAGCAGAAAATCGTCATTTCTTACTTTCTAGGTGAGACCGAATGTTCGAATATTGTGTAGTTACGAATGTAGAAAATATTAAAGTATTTGAAATTATAAACCTTGCGTGATGGAGAAAAACCGATATCATTTTTGAATTTAGGAGAAAAAATACTATCAGAATCACATATTTTTCTTTCTGAGACAATAAAAAGTTTCTTTTTTGTTGCTCAGTGTAATGGATGATAGGAATTTGGAAGGAGACAGAAATAAATGGAAACTGAAGACGCCAAACATATGAGTGGGGGAAAGCCGAAGAAGAAGAATAATTTTACATTCTGAATGAATATTGTCATACAACTAGACCATGATGAAAAGGCTGATGCCGTTTCGCTCAGGGTAGAATATAACTCAGAGATGTTTGTATTGTTTATGTAATTATAAATAAATTTAAAGTTATTACTTTAGTTTATTGAATATGTTTGTACTATTAATGTATAGAGAATTACAATCGTTTTACATCTCACTAGTATTCGGAGTGGAGTTGGTGAGTTTATTTAAGTCCACGCGTATTTAATATCACTTAAAATTTCGAGTAACTAATTATCTTGGATTTTAAAATACTTAAGATTTTAAAATTTACTAAAGGTCGCGGACGGTTTCTAAAGAACTTCCTTATCGTAGGAAGTTTTCACACGCGTCCTCGCCTTATAAGTGCGATGACTCCTCCCATCCAGTCATCTAATCCACTCCAAATGCACATGTTATTAGAAGGGTAGGTACCATTCGTTTGGGGTTTCTATGTTGGTAATAGACTCGTGTGCACGTTTGTGCGCCTTCCAGTTATTACTATTAATCGTATAATTATATTTTAGTATTTAGAGTCCATTAATTCCTGCTCGAAGGCATAAGCTAAGCGGCAGTTGTCGAAAATTATTACCGGTATATTTCTAAATTTACTGGCGTTGATAAGCGTATTCAGAACCATTCCCAGCATGAAAATTGAAAAAAAAAAAATAGGTTTCACATTTTTCGAACGTTTGAAACGTCTTGGAGACTTGATTGACACGAGCCGCTTGTGTCTCTGAATAAGCTAGAATCTTTGAATTGATTGCGAGTCTGCGTATCGTATTGGTAATTCAATTTTTAGTCGTTGGAATTAAATTGTATGACATGTTGGAATCAGTAATGTAATTATTCCATCTGTCAAGCTAATGCTGACCTCTTTCCTTTCACATCTTCGTTTCACACAGCTGAAATTTATTTTTTGCACAAAAATGTGCGTTCTGTCGTGCTTACAGCAATGTCGACCTCTATTGAAAGTTCAACTTCCTTCATTTCGGGGTTGCCAACCTATGAATAAGTAAATAAGTATTTTATTTATATACAGAATTTTAATGTTTACACATCTTTCTGTGCCTAAAGTTTTATTTTTCTTCTCCACTCGTCTCTCTCCATCCAATCCATGTCCTCCAGTCCTCTTGCTCTCATTCCAGTTCTTATATCCTACACCCACGAGTTTCGAGGTCTTCCTCTCCTCCTTCTTCCCGGTGGACACCATTCCATTGTTTTCCTGGGTAATCTTTCTTCTTGCATTCGTCGTACGTGCCCATACCAATTTAATTGCTTGTACCGTATATAATCTACTATTGAATAACCAATATTCATTTTTTCTCTTATGACAGTATTTCTTATTTTGTCTAATTTTGAACACCTTGCTGCTCTCAAGAAATCCATCTCCATCGACATAAGTTTTTGTTCTAAGTTTTTGTTGAATTTCCAAACTTCAGCTTCATATGTGACAGTACTTCTCACTATTGAATTATATATATATATATATATATATATATATATATATATATATAAGTATACTCTAATATTACAAATTACCTACCTAGTGCGGGAAGTAAAACCACTGCCCTTTATGTATACTACGTACAATTAAAATGCACCTGTTGGCAGGTGCCGTCGTCCTCAACTTTGTTAAAAT
The DNA here is from genome assembly GCA_030220185.1 of Diploptera punctata. Lineage (NCBI taxonomy): Eukaryota > Metazoa > Arthropoda > Insecta > Blattodea > Blaberidae > Diploptera > Diploptera punctata. Next base: position 172,713 of record JASPKZ010010245.1, read on the forward strand.
GATTTGGAGGCCTTTCGGAAGTTAACTTCCATCATCAGCAGGTTGAGTATGCGCTACTAGTTGATGCATCTAAGATGTTGTAGACGCTGATGGTCTTGGTGCGTCGCTAGTAACCAAGACTATCAGCGTCTACATTATCTTAGATGCATTAACTAGTAACGCATATTCATCTTGCTGATAATGGAAGTTAACTTCCGAAAGGTCTCCAAATCATATTTTAAATACATCATTTTAACAAAGTTGAGGATGACGGCACTTGCGAATAGGTACATTTTAATTTTAATTTTTATCTTTGGCTATTCACCTCAACGGAATTTGATATGAATTTTATTAGTATTGATATTACATACAATGTATATACAAAAATATATCCAAAAGGCAGTGTTAATATGCATTATACGAAACAAATCACTGCATATTAAATGAACTGAACTTCATTTGAAACAATAGGCTATAAAACAATAAATTCGTACTTGCCGCCAGTTGATGCCTGATTGGTGTCACGGCCTGCTGTAGTCTCAACTAAATAATTTTAGGCATTTGCCGTATAAACATTCGCCTGACTATTAACGTTACTCAGTTGTGTATAATGAACGCAAATATTTTCAAGAAAGAAGCTATTATTTTACTATTATTTATTATTTTGAAAACACTTTCGTGCAAAAAATAATGTACAACGCACGTTTGTGAAGTGTTTTACTGAATCTCAAAAATTAAAAACCTCGCTATCGCTGGGTTTTTAATCATTTTGTCGCTTCTGTAAAAAACACTTCCCAACCTCGCATCGCAATATACTATTAACATATATTGCATATTAACAATTTTATGTGAATAAAATAAGCCCATTAACCGTCTTTTGTTTCCCAGATTTTAACAATAGAAAGATTAAGCTTAGTAAAATATTTTTTTTTTTAATTTCCCTCTCCCCTTTGGAATGGTTTCATATAATTTAGAAACTATCAGCTGTATCGTTAATTTTATTAATATAATTATTATTAATTTTAATTATGAGTAAAGTTATCATAATTGCTACTATTATTACTGTAATCTTTATGAACAAGGAGCAAGAAATGTGCAGGAATGGGAGTACCAGTTGGAGATGGATCAACACATACAATATATACAATGTTATTTGCGGATGACCAGATAATAATTGCTCAAGAATATGAAGACGTTCAGAAAACAATTGGACGAATACGATAACAGAGGTTACTTACTTACTCACTGGCACTATCGAACCCGTAGGTTCATGGCCGCGCGGACATAAGCTCTCCATACGATAACAGAGGTTGGAAAATAAATTTAGAAAAATAGAACATTTTATGTGGGATGTCGAGCAGAAACCGTAGATTCAATATTAGAAGATCAAAAGGGGTATATTAGAGGATGTGAAGAATTTGAGTATCTGGGGGTAAAAGTAGATAAAGAGGATAAACAAGAAAAATATATTAATAACTGAATACATAAAAAGGTAGAGCAATAACAGCAATGATAAATGGAGTCTTATGGAACAGACATATAACCAGGAAAAAAAAAAAAAGTTACAAATATATAATTGAATAGTGAGAAACAATGCCATAATGGAGCTATAGTTTGGAAATTCAACAAGAACTTAGAACAAAATCTTATGCCAATGTAAATGGATTTCGTAAGGAGAGCAGCAAGATGTTCAAAATAAAAAAAAAATACTGTCACACGAGAAAAAAATGAATATTATATATTCAATAGTGGAATGTATAAGATATAAGCAATTAAATTGGTATGGACATGTACGACGAGTGCAAGCAGAAAGATTACACAGAAAAACATTGGAATGCTATCCACCGGAAGAAGAAGGAAAAACGAAGACCTCGAAACTCTTGGATGCAGGAAATAAGAAATGGAATGAGAACAAGAGGTCTGGAGGACATGGTGTGGATGGATAGAGATCAGTGAGAAGAAAAATAAAACTTTAGACACAAAAATATGTGTAAGCATTAAAAATCTGTAAATAAATAAATAAATAAAGATAATGAAATCTCTGTTAAACAAGATGGCAAATTATCTTCTTGGGAAAAGATCAACACTGGCGTAAGACAGGGATGTGGACTTTCACCGGTGCTTTTCATTATATACATGAATAAATTAATAAATGAATGGAGGAAAACACAACGAGGATATATACCCATCAATAGGAACCTCAAACTCGATGCTATTCTTTTTGCAGACGATTTAACTCTTCTGGCACTTTCCGAAAAATTATTTGCAATGATCAATTTATAATTTACAAAAAAATAGGTGCCAAATTTAATATGGAAATATCAATTAACAAAACTAAAATTATGGCATTTCATGGGAAGGACCCTATACAAAGTAAAATCTGTCTCCAGAATAAAATTTTAGAGAGATCTAATCAATTTAAATATCTTGGATATTATCTCTCTATCAGGGATGAAAAGGATATCCCTGAAAAAGTTACTAGTTACAATAAAAGTTTAGGAATTATTAATCAAGTTATGAAACCATCCCTTGTACAAATAAACACCAGATTACGTTTATATAACACTTTGGCTAGACCAGTGTTGACCTATGGTATTGAAGCATGGACACTAAAAAAACAACATGAAAGCAGAATAACGGCTTGTGAAATGAGATTCATGCGCAGAACAGCGGGTTACACCAGATGGGATCGGAAAAGGAACACCGATATCTTAAAAGAATTGAGGACTACGCCAATTTTGGAATATATTAAACAGTACCAACTAAATTGGAAACACCATCTTGAAAGAATGAGTTCTAATCGGATCCCCAAAGCTGTTTATAATTATATACCAAGAGGACGAAGATCACTGGGCCGTCCTATGAGACGCTGGAGGGAAAATTTTCTATAGGATCGTAACAGGCCTTGGCCTAATACTTGGAAGGAAGAAGAAGAAGAAGATAAATAAATCATGAATAATATTGTATTGTATTATCTCATCTTCATGCGACCAATCCTGTGATTGGTTCGGATTATCAACGCCCACAACACGGCAAACTTGAGTACGTTCATTGTATTATAGGGCCCATCGCTGTGTTATTAATGAATGGAAATTACATTTATTCTACGGTGTTATGTAGTTCCTGGTTCAGACATATCAAGCATACACAACGACTCGTATCGCCATTTCCTGGGCTGAAACTCTCCCTTAGGCTCTCGCGTAAGAAATTGTCTGCCATTCACTCTTAGGAAAATGTTAGTAGAAGTACTTGCAATGCCCCCCATTTTGATTATTGTGACACTCTTTTTACAGACTTAAATATTATTTTCACTCAAAGACTTCAACGTGTTCATAATTCTTGCGCACGTTTTATTTGTGGTATTCGCAAATTTGACCATGTTACACTGTCCCTGGAACAATTTATCGTGGCTTCGTCTAAGAGATCGTAGGATTGTTCATTCCCTATCTCTTCTCTATAACATATTTCACACATCATCGCCTGATTATTTATCACGCCGCTTCATCAGACTATCCGACACACATAATCTTGACACTCGATCCCATCAGCACATTGTCCTTTATATCCCGCCTCATCACACTGTATATTATTCATTATCTTTTACAGTATCACTTGCCAAAACATGGAATTCCCTTCCGCCCTATGTCAGAGATTGTCAAACTATAACATCCTTCAAAAACAAACTAAATAATTATTTCATAACAAACTAACTTATACACCTCACTGTTAGTATTTATTTGACAATTAATACATTAAATCATATATGAAAATAATATTAAGTTTAACAAATATTTTCATTTGTTTTATTTTAAATATTTTATAATCGTAAAATTAGTTTTCTATATCTAATTATTTTTCTTTGTATTTTATATACATTAGACAGGGGCAATTTAATATGTCTTGCTTGTATACATTTTATTATTAGTTTTAGTCTTAATTTTAAAACATTAACTGGTTGTATTATAGATCGTAATATAATAGATAGGCCTATTATCTTTTTTTGTAATATTTTTATTTAGTATTTAATATTAGAGTTAATTGAGATTGTTATATTCTGATGTAACATATGTTTGTCCTGGTGAGAGGAAGAGAAGGCCACATGGCCTTAACTCCACCAGACTAAATAAATCTAAATCTATTATCCCCTAAGTAGTCACATAGGCTCAGAGTCGTGAGGAAGTATACGAATGCCCCCTCTCGGGTCACCACGACGACATATTTTACACATATGTGGTTTTAAAAAAATGGCATGAAGTAGAGGGTGATATGAAATGAATGAGTCAATAAATGAAGATGAAATGTCATAGTGGAAGAGGAAGATGTGTGGAGAGTGTTGGTGGGATGACATTTGGGAAATGGGAGAACCCGAAAAAAACCGAGAATCCCGATAACGCCCCCCATCTTTTCCCCTCCAGAACCGCCAGGATTCGCACCTAGGACATTCTTAGCATGTCTACTATCACTTTCCCTCTACTTTTCCAGGCCCCTCTTTCATTCCTTATGTGCTACATGTCCTGTACCTTTAACTTCTCGTGGTGGAGCGGCCTGAATGTCCTCGAGAGCAATAACGTAATCGATGTGTATGCAATTCTTAATGTTTTATACCAGGGTGAAATTTTCTCTTAATCCGAGCAAAAGTGGACGAAACTTTGAGGATATAAAGGAGCAATGCTTTATTATTCGCTGGCGATGTACTTTTAGCAGAATCTGAAAATGAGCTCCAAATGTTAGCATATAAATTTAAATTAATAGCCAATAGATATAATTGTAAAATATCAATAAATAAGTCAAAAGTAATGGCATTTATTGGTAAATATGGAATTAGATCAAAAATTGTACTGGATAACAAAATAATAGAACAAGTATCACATTTCCAATATTTAGGATGTGATATAACTTATAGAGAAAATAAAGATATAGAAAATAAAGTAAATACATTTCAGGCTATTTGTGGAATCATAAAAAGAACCTTAGGTCGGAAAGCAAGGAAAGATACGAAACTTAAATTATATAAAACAATGGCTGTTCCTTTGATGTTGTATGGAAGTGAGAATTGGATAATGAAATCAAGGGATAAAAGCAGGATACAGACTGCGGAAATGCTGTTTTTACGTAATGTGAAAGGATGCACAAGAGCGGATAGAATAAGGAATGAAACTATACGAGAAGAATTAAATATATATATATAATTGAAGATAAAATCAGCGAAAATAATAAGAAATGGACAGAACACTTGATGAGAATGAACAACGAAAGAATACCAAAAAGAACCTTCCTGTATAATCCCAGTGGAACAAGAGATGTTGGCCGACCACGTAGAAGATGGACTCCACTTTTAACTTCGCCGGAACAGGCTGCCTAGCCTAAACCTTGTAGTAGTAGTAGAAGAAGAAGAAGAACTTCATGGTGATAGGATTTGCAATTTCGATGATTGGTGAAATGGTTAATTCAATTGGCAGTACACATAGCTCGTAATCAAATAATCACCACTGTGTGTGTGTGTATGTATCGCCTGCCCAATTAATTGGGAATCAACATGCACTATCTATTAATTTTGTGTCAGCAGCGGCTTGTGACTTGTCACTGACGCCTCGTGCATTAATTTATCAACTGTAAAAATGATAAGAATTATAACCTCAGTGTCATGAGGTCCTGGCATCATGATGTCACTGGAATGTGACGTAACATGTCTATCAGGTGGGTTTCATATCCCAGTGACGGCTCATTTGTTATCAATTAGGAAGTCATGTACATGCCGTGAGGACATCATGTGTCACAAATTAGTTAATGTCAGTGGCGGTTTGTGTGATAGTTAAGGGATTAATTTCTCATCATGAGATTCTAGTTTGGTCAGATTCGCACACAGAAGCCTCGTGTTGGATTATTTATCAATTAATTAGCCTAGTTTGTGTAGGTATCGCATCGAACGTAATGCTTATAGTGATATGTTAATACAGTAAAACTTGTTTTATCCGGAACTTCAATAATGCGGAAATCTGTCCAATGTGAACAAATTTCTTGGTCCCGACAAAATAATAGTAATTTTACGTGTATTTATTTTGTATAAAGCGGAATCTGTCCAACGCGGAAACGGAAGGATATTTCTACAGAATTCATGAAAAAACTGTTTATAAGGCGGAAACGTAGAGAGAGAAATAAATTAGTTTCCACTATATTGAATTCCCGTTAGGCGAATTAACAATAAGTGATGAGTGCTGCCGTCGGGTAAAATAGAGTTTCTACCTGTATTTGATTTTTTTTCGGCCTCACTGCACACCCGTTTTGCGAAACACAGGATCGTTTAAGAAATATTTGGCGTGTGACATGTGTCTTATAAATAACCAGTGCGCTGTAAAATCTTAAATTAGTTTATGATTTGAGAGCGATTATGTACGTGGCTTTCACAGGTAGCGTTCTGAATTTATAGAATAAAGATGGCTAAATCGTGTGTATCATTTTCATTAAACGAAAAAGTGAAAGTGATTGAAGATAAAGAAAAAACAAACTCTCAGTACGCGAAATAATGACTACATTTAAATGTGGAAAATCTCTTGTTTATGAGATTTTAAAACACAAATAAAAAATCAATGAATGTACGCAATGAAATGGTGAAATGAAGAGAAAAAAAATCAACGAGGTGTGGGAGTGTTTTACAAGTCCACGAGCAAGAAATCTCCAAATTTCCGGATGCTATATCCCTAGGGAATAACGATTTCAAGGCATCTTCAGGTTGGTTGTGAACAGTTTTAAAAGACGACACAATGTAGCGTGGAATGAAATTTGCGGGGAATCAAAGGATGTGGACGAAAGTATAGTTAGTGAGTGGAAACCGAAACTGCATACTTTAATTTCAGGACTAAGAGACATTTTTAACGCCGACGAAACGAGACTGTTTTACCATCGAAGTCGCTCATACATACTACTTCACTTTCCAACGGTGCTCTATAATCTAAGATTGTTTAATAATTTGTTTCTTTATAATGCGGATTCTTGTCTAATGTGGAAAAAATTGGTCCCATGCGATTCCGCTTTGAACAAGTTTTACTGTATTTTGCTTCTCTTTCATTTAACTGTATTTTAATGTTGCAAATAATAATAATAATAATAATAATAATAATAATAATAATAATAATAATAGCTTTATTTTACCTGGCAGAGTTAAGGCATTAAGGCCTTGTCTACCACTCAACCAGGTAATCAATGTAGGATGAAGGCCTACAACTCAGTGGTATAAATAAGCTTTTAGTTTATGCTGATGGTGTAGTATTGGCCGATAGCAAGGAGATACTAATGGCCAACACGTACACACTACTGAGTAACACTAAGAAATTGGGACTGGAAGTAAATATCAATCTTCTTCTTCTACTACAAGGTTTAGGCTATGCAGCCTGTTCCGGCGAAGTTAAAAGTGGAGTCCATCTTCTACGTGGTCGGCCAACATCTCTTGTTCCTCTGGGATTATACAGGAAGGTTCTTTTTGGTATTCTTTCGTTGTTCATTATCATTAAGTGTTCTGTCCATTTCTTATTATTTTCGCTGATTTTATCTTCAATTATATATATATTTAATTCTTCTCGTATAGTTTCATTCCTTATTCTATCCGCTCTTGTGCATCCTTTCACATTACGTGAGGGGTTGCTGATCCCCCATCGGGCGCCACCCCAGGTGGTGGATAGGGGAATGCCTCCTAAATATAGGTGGTACCGGGGAAATGAAATACCCGGGGTGAACCAAAATCAGCATAGCGTCTGTTCCAGATTGGACGGCTATAATGGGCAGGTAGAGCTCAGAGCCGAAGAGAAGGCAATCTACCTAAGGGAAGGCACCCTAGAAACAAAGCTGAAGCCAGTTGGGAGGCTGTAAGGTGGCAATCCCACCACCCAACTATATCTGCGCAGCCCTTGTAAGGCGGCCAGATGAATTTTCTATTACTAAAAAGCGAAGGAGTAAATATCAATAAAACTAAATATATGGTCACACATAGAAATTCATTATATAATAGAAATGGACAGTTAATGACAAATGAGGGAAATTTTGAAGATGTGGCTGAATTCAAATACTAAGGGACAATAATCACAAATAGGAATGAGATGCAGAAAGAAATTAAACATAGGCTCAATTCTGGAAATGCGTGCTGTAATGCATTACAGAGACACTTGTCCCAATAATAGATGTTGAGACATTTATTACGACAAGGAAAAGGAAATGGAATGCTCTCGTGATCAGAGCTGACGATTTCAGGCTTATTAAAGCAGCGAAGAACCTACGCCCTAGAGGAAAAAAGAGAAGTGGGAAGACCCCTCAATAGATGGAATGAGATATAATGATCATTAACACCTTCTTCGTCTTCACTTCACGGTTAGGCAAATTGCCTCTTCCGCCTCACAGTTGTTCTGTCCATTTTTTCACTGGCCTTCCTACATTCCTTGAACCTCTTGACTTGTAGTTAAATGCTGCTTTTGGTAATCTTGTTACATTCATTCTTTCTACATGTCTAAACCATTTATCTCTATATTCACTCAGTGGATATATACGTATTTAACTCTGTTCTTATATCTTCATTCTTTATCCGGTCCAATCTTGTGCAGCCTCGTGTTCTTCTAAGAAAGTTCATTTCTACGTTTTGTATTCTACTTTGTAATTTTTAGGTCATTACCCAAGTTCCACTCCTATTAAGTAATGCAGGAACTAACTGCCAATGTTTTATAAAACTTCAATCTAGTATCTCTTCCTGTTTTGTTCTGTAATGTTTTATGTATAGTTCCGCATATCATTTGAAATTTCGACAGTTTCAAATTTATGTCTCTTTCAGTTTCTATGTTTATAGTAAAATTACAACCCAAGTAATTAAAATTTGTTACTTGTTCCAGAGGTTTGTTTTCTATTATGATTTTTGATCTCATACGTTCATTTCCCCAAAATGCCATCATTAACACAATGTTTATAAATAATTGTTAAAAGCATCATTACTTATGGAGCAGAACTTTGGCCATTAACAACAAAAACAAATAAGTACCTTTTGGCAACGGAAATGGATTTTATACGAAGGGCCGGAAGAATTTCAAGAAGAGAAAAAATTAGGAACTCAGTTATAAGGGAGAAAATGAAGATTTAAGACACTATTTTAGATTATATTAAAACTCAGCAATTAAGATGGTACGGACATGTCCAGCGAATGGAAGAGGATCGACTACCAAAATCTGTTTTGGAATGGAAACCTGAGGGAAGACGATGCAGAGGAAGACCTAAAACCTCCTGGAGTCAGGGAATATGTTTATATATGAAGGAGAAACATCTACAACCAGGAGATTGGATGGACCGACAAAATTGGCTATTAGGAATCGGACGATGTCAAAGACATTAATCAACCTATGATCTATCTATAATAAACAGACATATGCCTATAGAAAAGAAGGAGAATTAGTTGATGGCGGCGGGGGAGGGGGTGTACGCGGGCGGTGGTGAAAGCATGCGTGTAGTGATAATTTGATATTCAGATATACGGTATGAAAAAGAAAAACATGGAGCGTCGTACGATTGTTGTATAATGCAGTTACAGTTGTATGACGTGTTGAAACAAAAGACAAATGAGGTGTGTTATCTTTACACACCTACCTACAGTTATTTGTTTAAGATAGCTTGTACAAACAAAGCAGTAATTATCGGTACACTCACACCCAGAAACGAATATGTAAACATGAAAATTTGCCAGGTTGGGTAGGTTAGGTTGGCTATTCTCATTTATCTAACACACCATCAACAAATTGCTGTAGGACTTCCCTGTTATTAGCAATGTGAGACCATTTAGTTCTTTGCATAAAAATATTCAGCCTTCGTTCCTGTCAATAGATATCGCTATAATTTTGTATAAAGAGAAATGTTTGTTGTATTCTGAATTATTATTATTATTATTATAAAGACATATGGGCAGGACATGTTGCACGTATGGGGAATGAAAGACTTGCATGGAAGCTTCTTGTAGGAAAGCCAGAGGGAAAACGCCCAGTTGGTAGACCAAGAATGAGGTGGGAGAATAACATTAACTATGATTTGAGGGAAGTAGATTATACAGCGAATGATTTGAAAGCATTAGCTCAGGATAGGGATGTATGGAGAGCTTATGTCCGCGCGGCTATGTACCTACGGGTTCGATAGTGCTAGTGAGTAAGTAAGTAAGACATAAGTCTAGTAATAGAAATGAAAGAATATCTAAACTCAATTGTGAGGGAAAAAAAAGGCTAAGATGATATGGACATGTACGGAGAATGGAGAGGTGAAGGATCCCTAAATTAATGCATGATGGGAAATTAGTTGAAAATATATCTTTGATCCGAGGCTTGATCCTTGGGACTGCGAGCAATGTATAAGATACATCTTTAAGTGGGTTGCTAGCCCGTTTTTATGGCGGGTTTATTATTCGGGGTTTCCTCCCTAGACCGATTGTCTTCACCCAGCTCCAGAGCTGAACCTGCCCCGTTTTATTTCGGGGTTGTCTCTCCTGGATGGGTTGTCTTGCAGGACTAACGAACCCCATCCGCCCGTTTGTCAATCTACAAGGCACTACATGTATCGTTACCTCTTCCCTCAGGTACACCATTCCGAAGGACTCCCCCGCTGTACCTACCGTTGAGGTCTTCACCTAATCCTTGCAAGGGGCACTCACAAGGTACTATCAGCTGGGCAAGCTGAACCAGGTTTTTTTACGAGGCGTTACTCCTCCCCCTCACCCTTTTTCAACCTGGCTTGGGACAGGCTATGGCGAGTATTCAAGATATAACCAAATGTATTATAGATATTAGTCATTCAAAATATCTCTGCAGGCGGAGGAATTACGAAGCTCTGTTTGTTGCTACACGTGACGTCATATAAGGCGGTGTATAATGACAGCGTCCCACGTCCCATTCCCCTCAGCATTCGTAGATAGCAGTGTCACGTGTTCTATTCCTGCATAAACGCGACAGCAGTGCCCTCCGTCAACAACTGCATTTACTCCTTAAACGGGTAATAGACGAAAATATTGGAAAGGTCATGTAGAAAGAATGGAAGACAGCTGACTTACAAAAAAGAGCTGAAGAAGGTAGACCAATGGATGGGAGAAGAACAAGAGGAAGACCAGCCAAGAGATGGATAGATAATGAATGCACATCCAATACGTCTTCCTCCGAGGAGTGATTTTGGAAATAAACTGGATGAAAATCCTGTAAATTATGATTAAGAAGACGAATTGAAGATAGCAACATAGTAGATCTGAATACGTGATCGAACAATACTGAATGCTTTGTATTAATTTTGTAGCCGATCTGAAAAAAAAAAAGGTCTACACACGTTAGAAATATTTAAAAAAATGCCGTAAATTATCATAAACTGTTCAGTGTCTACTACACACAACACCCACGCACGCACGCACGCACACGCACACACACATTATTATTATTATTATTTATTATTATTATTATTATTATTATTATTATTATTATTATATGCCACGAAAAGAAAAATTAACGCCTGAACAGGGATTTTTAATCCGATACCTCCATCTTTATATGTTAGCGTCTTAGCCACTCAGGCTTCCAGAGCAAACATTAATTTTCCTTTCTTATATACAATTTTCTCCCTCCATGGTATCTTTACCTTGTCGTGGTGGAGTGGCATGTGTGCTTAAATGATCCTGAGAGCTATGCCGGCGGTAGCATTGCTGCCGATAGGGTTACCCATGCCGGACTGGTCGAAGGTGATAAGCCAGACGAAATAAGTACCTTGGTCGAAAGAAGTGACGATCTTTCACCGTAAAAATACAACCGTCAAGAAATGCGGACATGGGTTCTACTGGGGTAAAATTTTCCGGAGAACGTTAAGCTGAAAATATATAAAACTATTATTCTACCAGTTATATTATATGGGTGCGAAACATGGACTCTTACTTTAAGGGAGGAAAGGAGATTACGAGTATTTGAGAATAAAGTTCTTAGGAAAATTTTTGGACCAAAGAGAGATGAACAGACAGGTGAATGGAGAAGAATACATAACAATGAACTACATGGTCTTTATAGGAAGCCAGATATAATAAGAACAGTTAAGTCTCGTAGACTGCGATGGGCAGGACATGTTGCGCGTATGGGGAATGAAAGACGTGCATGGAAACTTCTTGTAGGAAAGCCAGAAGGAAAACGCCCAGTTGGTAGACCAAGAATGAGGTGGGAGAACAACATTAACTATGATTTGAGGGAAGTAGATTATACAGGGAATGATTGGAAAGCATTAGCTCAGGATATGGATGTATGGAGAGCCTATGTCCGTGCGGCCATGAACCTACGGGTTCGATAGTGCCAGTGAGTAAGTAAGTAAGTAAGTATATACAATTTTTTCTCTCTCTCTCTCTTCCTATATATATATATATATATATATATATATATATATATAAGCATGTCCAGCGCTGTGGTCTCGAGGTAGCGTGCTGCCTTGTCACGCAGCGGGCCCGAATTCGATCCCAGGTGGGGACAGTTTTTCTGTGTGAGGTTTTTATCGGGGTTTTTCCTCACCTGTAAGACAAATGTCAGGAAAACTTTAAGGCCCATACGGTTTCCAAAATCATACGGCCATCATCATCCTTATCATTATCATCATCATCCTTCACCGGTATGGAAAACAACGGGAAGCTACCACATCTACAATTCCCTAGTAAAACTGCAAGCATAGCATGAAAATGCTACGATTGCAGTGAAGGGCCTGCCTTCAGGCAGAATTACTATGGATGGATATATAAGCATTGTTTAGTTGAAGGTAAGCCTTGAATTAAGAAACATTGCATTAAAATTGTAAATTTTATAAACTTACTGTTCTTATTACTTCTGATTTCGCATAAAGATCATCCAAATTACTGTTATAGTTTTCTATGTTCACTAATCTGTATTTCTCTCTCTTAGTTCAAGCACTTTCCAAAGTACTTATTTCTCTGATACTAGTAATATTTTCTCCTCTCTTGAATTAATAGACCACGTTTCATAAATAAAGACTAGATGGAAGGAATGCTTGCGAAATAAATATCTTTACTTACAACAATGCTCCGCATACCAACTTACACCTCACAAATAATACATGTTTTTTTTTACTAAAATTAGCCAATGTATTTGTGGCGCAGTTGCTATCGAGACAATGGAGATTAAAATAGTTACTGTCATTTGATATCTAATGACAGTAAATGGTGCCATGTATTGTTGTTGTTCTTGTTCTTCTTCTTCTGCTTCATGAAATTAGGCCTTTTGAGCTGTTTTCGTATCAAGTGAAATTTAATGAATCTTCCCATCTAGTAAATGGGCGTCCAACACTTCTATGTCGTATTGGTTTCTACTTCAATAACAGCTGAGGAATTCTATCTGTAGGCATTCTTTTAACATGTTCATACCAGTTGTTTCAAATGTTGTCAATTCTATTTGTTAAATTAAAAATATTTAAGTCTTTCCTAAATTGTCTTCATTTATTTTTCTGTCCAAAATTGTCACACCTGATACTGAACGTAAGAACTTCATTTCTGCGGTTTCTATTTTTCTTCTGTCTGAACGGTTAAGAATCTAGTCTCACTTGCATATGTTAAGACCGGCACTGCCATAATGTTATAAAATTTTAATTGTGTACTCCTCAAAGTTTTATTTTTCAGTGTCCGTTTTATAGTGCCACACATGCTATAAAATGTATTAAAGCCTTAAATTCATCAATACAATGTCAGTTCTCTTATCCCGATTTCACTCTTTCTATATGAGACTCTTAGAGGCGAAGAGGTAGAAGTAACAAAAGGTCAATTTTGAGTAAATGATGTACAAAGTTGAGACGCTCCATATGTGATTTTCTTAGTAGTTTACTTTCAGCCATTAGATTCCATCTCCAGACACATTTTTTGTAACCATTGGCCACTCAGATTAATTACTACAATCTAAACTTAACTTCAAAATTAGCAATTTGTCACTTGTGCCTGTTGGCTTTAGGACGGAAAAATCCAAGGAGCAAGTCCTCCTGGAGGGACTTTAAGCCGTGTGTCCCGAGTCTGAAGATTTTCAGGCTCGTAAAAGATCCTTAAGCCTGTATGAAAGGCCTCTAAGCAAAATTTACCGAATTTTCCCGTCCTAGTACTACCTTGGTTTCCTAGATGTCAGTATGAGGCGGAACGCTGACCACGGACCACTCAAAGGACATCTATACGAAAACAAGTGTAACTATGTAACACTTTGGCTAAACCAGTGTTGATCCATGATTGTGAAGCATGGGCACTAAAAATACAACATGAAAGCAGAATAACGGCTCGTGAAATGATATTCATGCGCAGAACAGCGAGTTACACCAGATGGGATTGGAAAAGGAACTTTAAAAGAATTGAAGACTACACCAATTTTGGAGTATATTAAACAGTACCAACCAAATTGGAAACACCATCTTGAAAGAATGAGTTCAAATCGGATCCCCAAAGCTGTTTATAATTATATACAAAGAGGACGAAGATCTCTGGGTCATCCTATGAAACGCTGGAGGGAACATTTTCTATAGGATCGTAACAGGCCTTGGCCTAATACTTGGAAGGAAGGAAGAAGAAGAAGAAGTGTAACTAAATTAGTATGATTCAAATTTTTCCCTGTAGGGGGGGGGGTCTGAATCCTTGTTAAGGGAAACATGGGCTTACAAGACCTCATATTCAATTCACTACTCAGTTGTCGTGAAGACAGCTGAGTTGCAATCAGACATACAGTGCCCCGTTGATTTTAGTATTTGTTTTGTATAGATTTTACTTGTTCCACGATGAGTCAAGGGGGGAGGAGATAAGGAAGGAAGAAAACCCGGCAGACAGTTTATTAAGGCCACTTGTTTTAGGTAGGTGTGTGAAAGAACCGGAACTGGAATAGATCCAGGGACAGGTATTGCGTTTCTGGCGCTGTGCCTTCTTCTCTTAGTAGTTGACATATTACAGTTTAACACGGTTGTTATTTGGATCATGTACGTAAAAAAAATACACCCACTCAAAACCAGTGTTCTTACTTGACTCCCATTCGTCTGGCGGAGGAATAGTGATTACCATGCATGTATCTAGTTCCGAGATTTACAATGGTATTTAAGTCCTGAGCATGGCTTCCTTCGGAAGGGACGTAAAACCGTAGGTTCCGTATTCTAGATTTACAGAACTTTACAGAACATTGAGCATGAATTGAAAACCTCAAATAAAATGTATTAGCCCTTTCGAGATATTATTTGAATAGCGATTTCAATTATCTGTGTTATTATAGATCGTTATAGAAATGGACAGCTAATGACAAATGAGGTAAATTTTGATGAAGTGGCTGAATTCAAATACTTGGAACAATAATCACAAATAGGAATGAGATGCACAAAGAAATTAAACATAGGCTCAATTCTGGAAATGCGTGTTGTTATCCATTACATAAACTCTCGACTTCCCAACTCCTTTAAAAAAACGTTAAACTGAAAATATATAAAACTGTTATTCTACCAGTTATATTATATGGATGCGAAACATGGACTCTTACTTTAAGGGAGGAAAGGAGATTACGAGTATTTGAGAATAAAGTTCTTAGGAAAATTTTTGGACCAAAGAGAGATGAACAGGCAAGTGAATGGAGAAGATTACATAACAGTGAACTACGCTCTTTATAGGAAGCCAGATATAATAAAAAACAGTTAAATCTAGTAGACTGCGATAGGCGGGACATGTGGCACGAATGGGGAATGAAAGGCGTGCATGGAAGCTTCTTGTAGGGGAAACCAGAGGGAAAACGCACAGTTGGCAAACCAAGAATGAAGTGGGAGAATAACATTAACTGTGATTTGAGGGAAGTATATTATACAGGGGATAATTGGAAAACATTAGCTCAGGATAGGGATGTATGGAGAGCTTATGTCCGCGCGGCCATGAACCTACGGTTTCGACAGTGCCAGTGAGTTAGTTAGTTAGTTAGTTATTCTTAAAGATCAGCTGCTGTAAAAATAATTATATATGATACACACAACCATGAACTTATATCAGGGGACATAAGGAACACGTACAGCTTCCATTCACAAAGGTTTATGTTTCAGTATTCATTATTTCAGAAACAAGAACGAAGTTAACAGAAGGAGAATATATGTAGGGCCTGTCCATCCATCCATCCATAGTAATTCTGCCCGAAGGCAGGTCCTTCACTGCAATCATAGCATTTTCATGCTATGCTTGCAGCTTTACTAGGGAATTGTAGGTGTGGTAGCTTCCCGTTGCTTTCCACATCGGTGAAGGATGATGATGGCCATAAGATTTCGTGGCCCGTTTGGTCCTTAAAGTTTTCCTGACATTTGTCTTACAAGTGAGGAAAACCCCCGATAAAAACCTCACCCAGAAAAACTGTCCCGACCGGGGATCGAACCCGGACCCGCTGCGTGACAAGGCAGCACGCTTCCTCGAGACCACTGCGGTGGACATGTAGGGCCCATAAAGTAGCTGATTACCCGGCTTTGTCCGGGAATCTACTTGTCCCGATCTTTTGGGTATCAATGAACACTAAAATGGTTTTTGTGAGTTGTCCATAAAATATAGACATATCCAGTGGCGAACTTTTTTCTCGAAATTTTTTAGATATTCAGTTATGTGTAGACCTATATTAATTTGGTGTATTTTTTTATGGTTTTAGGCAGCGTAACCATTTAAGATTAAAAAAAAAACTTTTATAGTGAAACGATATCTTTTTTTTATAGCTCCGGCCCTATACTACGTACTGTACTATGTTATATACGTTAATTGTCCCAGAAAAAAAACTCTAAATGTTGGGAAAAAAAACCGATTCAAATCGGTCAATTAGTGTTTTGAACCCATGAAGGGCAGACAGACTCTCACTCATTTTTATATATATCTTGTTCTTGTAAGCCCTTGTTTCCCTCAATGAGACTTAGGCGCTCTCCCCCTACAGGGAAGAAATTGAACCATACTAATTTATAGTTACACTTGTTTTTGTATAGATGTCATTGGAGTGGCCCGTGGTCAGCGTTCCGCCTCATACTGACATCTAGGAAATAAGGTAGTACTATGACGGGGAAATTCGGTAAATTTTGCTTAAAAACCTTTTTATTCAGGCTTAAGGACCTTTTACGAGCCTGAAAATCTTCGGACTCGGGACCCACGGTTAAAGTCTCTCCCGGAGGACTTGCTCCTTGGATTTTTCCGTCCTAAAAAATCCATCGACCCCGGCCGGGTTTGAACCCACGACCCTCGGGACCAGAGGCAAGGAGCATAACCACTAATCCACCGCAGATATGAGAATTATACTGGTTAACATAATTTTTGTCTTATGAGTACCAATATTATTACACTCTTCTTGGACCTACCGTAAAGCTGGAGTTCCACAGGGCTCGGTGCTCGGCCCATTGCTTTTTTCAATCTATATAAACGACATATCTGACTCCCTAAAACATTGCAAACATCATTTATTTGCGGACGACATGCAGATCTACCTTCACTCAGACAAATATTCTTTAAATGACGCGGTAACCAAAATTAATGAGGACCTTGACTCGCTAACGGCGTGGACAGAGAAATATGGACTTCAATTAAGTTCTAGAAGGACACAAGCAATCATTATGGGCCATCAGAGACTATTATCCTCAATTAACGCAAATGCAGTATTACATGTGTCACTTAATGGGGTTCAGATCCCTTATAGTGAGACAGTAAAAAATCTAGGAGTGTTTATGGATAAACATTTAATTTGGAATAAACAAATAAATAACATTTGCAAAACTATCTTCTCAATAATACACTCATTAAATCGTATAAGAAATTGTTTACCGTTTTCTCTAAGAAAAATGCTAGTAGAAACACTTGCAATGCCCCATTTTGATTATTGTGATACTCTTTTTACTGACCTAAATACTGTTCTTACCCAAAGACTTCAACGTGTTCACAATTCTTGCATACGTTTTATTTGTGGTATACGTAGATTTGATCACGTTACACCATCCCTGGAACAATTGTCATGGCTTCGTCTTCAAGATCGTAGAACCATCCATTCCCTATGCCTTCTCTATAACATATTACACACATCTTTACCTTATTATTTATCACACCGCTTCACTAAACTCTCTGATACACATAACTTAGATACCCGATCCCTTGAGCACAGTGTCCTTTATATCCCTCCTCATCATACTACCTATTATTCGAAATCTTTTACAGTTTTCTCTTGCTAGAACATGGAATTCACTTCCACCCTATGTCAGAGACTGCCAAACTTTACCATCTTTCAGAAATAAATTGAAAATAAAATCACTAACAGAAACAACTCACTAATACTACTTTTTAAGAAATTAATAATGCGTTTTTGCATTATTTAATAAAAATAGACTTAGGATTTGTTAATATATTTACCTAATGCCTTGTATAAAAGCGTAGATTAATTCATTGTAGTTTATTACTTTCTTTGTATTTTTTTTTCTCTTCTTTTTATGCATAGTAGATTCGAGCTGTTGTTCCTTTTTTATTCATTGTGTCATTAATTTAATTTTAATTGTATTTAGTTTCATTCTATTATTAGACATTAATTTCATTATTATTCAGTATGACAGATAATTAATTGTTCAATGACTATTATTGTAACTTTTTTTTTGTATTCATATGTAACATGTTTGTCCTGTTTAATATGACTATTATTGTAATTTTTTTTTGTATTCATGTGTAACATATGTTTGTCCTGTTTTATATGACTATTATTGTATTTTTTTTGTATTCATATGTAACATATGCTTGTTCTGGTGAGTGGAAGAGAAGGCCACATGGCCTTAACTCCACCAGGCAGTGAGCGATGAGCACGGGGCACACTTACATCAGTTGATTTCAGCTATGGAAAAGAGGTATCGAGGCAAATTGAATCCTAATATGCTGGCCGATTATTGTTGGACCATCAAGAGGGATGCTCCACAGGCGAAATATAGCAAAAAATCGTCATTTCTTACTTTCTAGATAAGTCCGAATGTTCGAATATTGTATAGTTACGAATGTAGAAAATATTAAAGTGTTTGAAATTATAAATGCCTGTCTCTCGGAAACTTTGCGCGATGGAGAAAAACCGATATCATATTTGAATTGAGGAGAAAAAATACTATGAGAATCACATACCGGTATTTTTCTTTCTGAGACAAAAAAAAAAGTTTATTTTTTGTTGCTCAGTGCAATAAATAGATTAAAATTTAATAAGTGATAAATTCTGTGAAGCAATACATCTAATGAAAATAGAACAAAGCATAAATATAAAGTTAATCTTGAGCAGTGTTGCCAATATCAGTGTAGACCAATTTCGTCAGCATTCATTTTTTTATATCTTGAAATGAATGACATTTTTATGGACGTTAGATGGGAAATATCAAATAAATCGATATCCCTGTCAGTTTTATCTGACTTTTTTAGGTTACATTATGGTTATGAGTTGTTCCGGCTTGTTAACAGTACGATACAATATGTCGATATGAGAGATAGGCTGTTTCTTGCTGTTATTTACCGAGAGAATCAACTTATTGACATCCTGTCTCCTATTTTAGGCTTTAACAACATTAATACAAATCATCATTATTATTATTGTGTGTGTTCCATATTACAATATCCTCAACTCCAGTCAACTTAGGCTGGCGCACCTTCACACGGGCGGATGAATGAAATGGATAAAATGAGTATGAAAAAATGGAATGAAATTTGAGGCAGGGGAAAACGCGAAAAACTCAGAGAAAAATCTGTCCAACCTCCATTTATTATTATTATTATTATTATTATTATTATTATTATTATTATTATTATTATTATTATTTTGTGTTAATAAGCTGTTAGTTTATGCTGATGATGTAGTACTATTGGCCGATAGCGAGGAGATACTAAAGGACAACACTCACACACTATTGAGTAACACTAAGAAATTAGGACTGGAAGTAAATATCAGTAAAACTAAATATATGGTCACACGTAGAAATACATTATTAATGTAAATGGACAGCTAATGACAAATGAGGGAAATTTTGAGGAAGTGGCTGAATTCAAATATCTAGGAACAATAATCACAAACAGGAATGAGATGCACAAAGAAATTAAACATAGGCTCAATTCTGGAAATGCATCCTATTATGCATTGCAGAGACTCTTGACTTCCCAACTCCTTTCAATAAACGTTAAACTGAAAATATATAAAACTATTATTCCACCATGGATGCGAAACATGGACTCTTACTTTAAGGGAGGAAAGCAGATTATAAGTATTCGAGAATAAAGTACTTAGGAAAATTTTTGGACCAAAGAGAGATGAACAGACAGGTGAATGGAGAAGACTACATAACAATGAGTTACATGCTCTTTAGACGAAGCCAGATATAATAAGAACAGTTAAGTCTCGTAGACTGCGATGGGCAGGACAAGTTTCACGTATGGGGAATGAAAGACTTGCATGGATGCTTCTTGTAGGAAAGCCAGAGGGAAAACGCATAGTTGGTAGACCAGGAATGAGGTTGGAGAATAACATTAACTATGATTTGAGGGAAGTAGATTATACAGGGAATGATTGGAAAGCATTAGCTCAGGATAGGGATGTATGGAGAGCTTATGTCCGCGCGGCCATGAACCTACGGCTTCGATAGTGCCAGTGAGTGTGTGATCATCATTATTATTATTATTATTATTATTATTATTATTATTATTATTATTATTATTATTTATTATTTATTATTATTATTATTATTATTAGTATTATTATTATTGTTATTATTATCATTAGTTCAGGAATGGGATCTACTAATTGGAGATGTATCAACATATATAATATATTCATTGTTATTTCCGGATGGCCAAATAATAATTGCACAAGAATATAAAGACATGGAGTTTATATTAAGAAAATTATTGAATGAATACGATGCGGTTTGAAAATAAATTTTAAAAAAATAACATTTTATATGAGATATGGAGTAGAAACCGAAGATTTAATATTAAAAAATCAGAAGGGGTATATTAGAGAATGTGAGGAATTTGAGTATATGGGGATAACAAGAGGATAAACAAGAAGGTGACAGTAAGAACAGAATAAATAAAGGTAGAGCAATAACAGCAATATTACATGGTGTCCTATGGAACAGACATATAATGAGGAAAAATAAATTACAAATGTATAATTCAACAGTGAGGAGTGCTGTCACATATGGAGCTGAAAGACGGAAATTCAACAAAAAACTTACAACCAAATCTTATGTCGTTGGAAATGGATTTATTAAGCAAAGCATCCAGATATTAAAAAAAAAGGCATTCGAAAAAAGAAGAACGTCAAATATTGAATAGCAGATTATAAAGTATGTAAACAATTGAATTGGTATAGGCCTATACGACGAATGCAAGAATAAATGTTAACGAGAAACACATTGGAATGGTCTCCACCTGGAAGAAGGAAGAAAGGAAGTCCTCGAAACTTATGGATGAAATAAATAAGAACAGGAATGAGAACAAGAGGACTCCAAGTATATGGAAAGGAACGAATGGAGAATGAAAATAAAACTTCAGGCACAGAAATATGTATACACATCGAAACTCTGTATATAAATAAGAACTATTATATAAAATGCAAGAAAAAGGCGGTCATAATCAAGGAAGTAATTACTTTGTATGAAAAATATAGTTACAAAGATTAGCAAATCAGATTATATTCTTTGAAATAAAGTGAAAGACTCAAGTACAGTGGTTAAGTCAAGGTTTAGCAGTTTTAAGTTAAAACTTTTAGACTTAATTTGAGTCAGGAAGAATTTAATCACAATGATGGCCTTATGTGAGCCTTTCTTTCTAACTTGGTAACTTGCTCTTCTTTGAATTGAACTTTGAAAGTCATGCAGTAAAGATTTTTCTAAGATAAGTGACTACATGTATCTTTCTTGAATATTATATTAAGCCAGGAGCGGAACTTTTTTATCCAGCACGAGATGTTCTGAAATAAAAAAGGGATATTTTTCATGGATACATACAAGAAAAGAGAAATTTTTCATCTCACAGTTCTCGACAGCCATATACACAATGTAGCATTTTCACAGTTTCTAGAATAAAAAAGGGGGGGATTGTAGTGAAAGTGTCCAAGTACTGTAATTAAAAAATAAATAATGTAGTGAAATTAATATATTTACTGTTGCAAAATATTGAACAAGCTAATTTTACAGGGTGATCATGATGACCAAGTGGTGTCCGAGGAACATTTTGATCATAAAATATCCAAGGATTATCTTACAGAAGATGAATAAAAAAATAAATAATAGTTTAAATAAAACGAAAACAACACGCTTTATTAGAAAACCGAACTAAGAAACGACAAATAATTTTAATTTCCAACACGCTTGGGATAAAATTAAAGTGGTCAACAAAAAAATAATCTCCAACACATCTAGAATAAAACTAGAGTTATCTACAAAACACATAATTTTACCGTCAAAACCGTGGGGTGCTCTATATCAATTATTATATTTGCTATTAAACACATATTGATAATAGTAAAATCTCTAAGAAGAGAAAACGTAAAAACCATAAAAAGCACCCCACGCTTTTGATAATAAAATTATTTTTTTTGTAGATAACTCTAGTTTTATTCCAGATGTGTTGGAGATGAATTTGTGTTGACCACTATAATTTTATCCCAAGCGTGATGGAAATTAAAATTATTTTTCATTTTTTAGTTCGGTTTTCTAATAAAGCGTGTTGTTTATTTTTTTTAAACTATTATTTTTTATTATTTTTAGTTTAATCGATTGTCATAAGCCGGAATCCCATGAAAATTTAATTGCTTAATACTCTTCAAAAAACCCTCCGGTACGGATTTGAACCGCGACCTATGGATTACTGAAATTATATACCACTACAGTCCACCGCTCTACCAACTGAGCTCTTACAATGATTGACTAAAAAGCCGATAAGTCCGCAACCTATTATACTGGTTTTTATTATTTTGATTATCTGATGATTCTGGCCAGGATTTTAGAAAACATTTATGAAATTATTGTATTGTCATAGGTTCTTTACAAGTATACAAAGTTTCAAGTCGATCTAATGTTTTAAGTGGGTGAAAATCGTGTTCAAAGATTCCGTTACATAGATACAGGTCCCTTACATAGATACAGGTCAAGCTAATATAAAGCGTGTAAAAAAAGGATTTTTTTTTTCAACCGTGAGTCGATCGTTTCAAATAATAGAGTAGAATGACTGAGAATTAGGGGAAGCATTATAAATCTTTTAAGGAAATTCAAACTCTTCCATGGAGTATATTTACTCCCAGACCACTGTGGTGGACCAATTATAACGCCAAATACTCTATATCATATAAATAAGTAACCCACTGGTACTATCGAACCCGTAGGTTAATGGCCACGCGGACATAAGCTTTCCACACATCCCTATCCTGAGCTAATGTTTTCCAAACATCCCCTGTATAATCTACTTCCCTCAAATCATGGTTAATGTTATTTTCCCACCTCATTCTTGGTCTACCAACTGGGCGTTTTTCCTCTGGTTTTCCTACAAGAAGCTTCCATGCACGTCTTTCATTCCCCATTCGTGTCATTTGTTCTGCCCATTGCCGTATACGAGACTCAACTGTTCTTATTATATCTGGCTTCCTATAAAAGCCATGCACCTCACTGTTAATAAGTCTTCTCCATTCACCTGTCTCTTCATCTCTCTTTGGTCCAACATTTTCCTTGAGTACGTTATTCTTA
Organism: Diploptera punctata; assembly: GCA_030220185.1. NCBI lineage: Eukaryota > Metazoa > Arthropoda > Insecta > Blattodea > Blaberidae > Diploptera > Diploptera punctata. Next base: position 196,431 of record JASPKZ010010245.1, read on the forward strand.
AATTCTCTTCTCATTTCCTCCCTTAAAGTAAGAGTCCATGTTTCGCATCCATATAATATAACTGGTAGAATAATAGTTTTATAGGGGATATGTGGTTGGCGACCACAAGGTGCCCAAGCTGAGCAAAACATTTTTTCCACTTACTTGTGTTTTGCACTCTTTTAACTTTACTATCTAACCTCTCTTGGTTAACTCTTGTTTTTTCGACCCCGACGCTATTAGGGCATCCGAGGGCTAGGGAGTCATTCCTTTCTTCCATTTCTTCTTTCCTTTATTTTCTTTTCTTCTCCAGAAAGGCCTGACCAGAGGCTATAAGATGGCAGCCCCATCAGTAGTCTTGCCTTCCTTTGGCCAGCAACCAATCGAAGGGACTATTATTATGCTTTCAAGTCTTATACGAGAATTTCCGATAAGGAAAAATTTTCTATAGGATCGTAACAGGCCTTGGCCTAATACTTGGAAGGAAGAAGAAGAAGAAGATATATTTTCAGTTTAATGTTTTTTGAAACGAGTTAGGACGATAAGAGTCCCTATAATGTGTAATAGCCTAGCATGCATTTCTAGAATTGAGCATATGTTTAATTTATTTGTACATCTCACTCCTATTTGTAATTATTGTGTCTAGGTATTTGAATTCAGCCACTTCTTCAAAATTTCCCTCATTTGTCATTAGCTGTCTATTTCCATGATATAATGCATTTCTATGTGTAAATATATATACTATTTTATTGATGTTTACTACCAGTGATAATTTTTTAGCGTTATTCAATAGTATGTGTGTGTGTGTGTGTGTGTGTGTGTGTGTGTGTGTTGGCCTTTAGTATCTCCTCGCTATCGGCCAACAGTACTACTTAATCACAAGTAATGTCACGAGTGATTTCCAAATTAATTTGGAAATCAAGAGTGGCATTTGTTAGGACTATTTAACGAATACAATTAAGCTGTTTACTCACAAATCATTATTTAACTATAGTTATTTTAAAATATTTATATATTTAATGTAAACGGCGATGTTTGAAAACAAATGAGAAACGATAGATAAGCTTCATTTGCTTCTTTTGTTTATCACTTCAACCAGATCATATTATTATTTATTGCCAAAGGATCGCAATATTGTAAGAATGCACCCTAGTGGAGAAATTTATAACCAACGTTATATGTCCTATGATGTAAATATGTCAATTATATTTTCCTGAAACGTCATTTCCTGGGAAATAATTCGTTTAAGAAAGTGCAAACAGTGTTTTTTTTTTGCGATATAATCAATTGTTATAAATGTTTTTAGATTATCTCTCGCATGCGCTTTATGTTGACATTCATGTACTGTATATACAATCTGGTAGCCGTATTACTTAAAGAGTCCGTCACTGCAAAATAATGCTATGACCTATTCAGAATCTTAAAAAAGGTGTGCTTTCTTTATTAGGATAAACTTTAGTTGATAAATTCTAGGCGAAATACGACTGTGATTGATTGTAAATAAAAAATCATTAAAATGTGATTGGTCATTGACTCCCATTTGGGACTTGAGTTAAATAGTCATCATAAACTAACATCTTATTAATAGCACTGAGTTGCAGACCTTCTTCATCCTCTGAAGATTTGATGGCATGCTCTAATACTTCTGTATATCATATGGACTTTTTTTTTTCAGTGCTCCAGGGGTTGTCGTTTTCGACATTTCTGGTGTTCTCTCCTGGCATTACGTACCTGTAACCCAATTCTGAGGTTGGGACGCCTGGAAGGCGAGGTTACGCTGCCTCGATGATATGAGAGTTGATGATGATGCGCCAGGAGAGGCCTTAAACTAAACTTAAGCTAATTAGACGAATATGATATTGATGATAATGACGGCCAGATGGTGTTCGTGGACCTTTTGGACATTGAAGTTTCACCCAGGAAACTTGTCCCGACCGGGGATCGAACCCGGGCCCGCTGCCTCGAGACCACAGCGCAAGTATATAGAAGAGCCAATTGACTTAAATATATATTTTTATTTGTTATAGTTTATTAAACAGTAAAAATAAAACAAATTATCATAAATTACCTAAGATTGTGTCAAATTACGTTAAAAATACAGTAATAACTTACTTTTACATGATTTTATTTTCTTTGCGGTCCGAAACACTTGAATGACGGGCACTAGAAAGTATTGTTTCGCCAATTTAAGGGTTAAGTAAGTGCTAATAGGAACAATATCAAGCAACTGTAAATATTAATCAGAACTTGTTAGTGCCAAGCGGAACCATAACTTGCTTAAGTATAATTAACAGAGAGCATTGTTTGAAATGCAAATAACAACCACAACGAAATAGAACAATTTAGCGTCACAATAACTCAAAATTATATTTTAAGGAATCGAAAATAGAAAAATAATTTCACACATTAGAACTAGTAAATGACACTATAAATGCATAGTCAGGAACATCAACACACATAAAATGATAGAGATATTTTAATATTGCTAAACCAAAGCGTGTAGTACTGCAGAAAACTGTAGTGGAGCATGCTGTCATATGAAGACTCTTAAAAAAATATATAGATACATATATATTAACCATGAAATTGGAAATGAGGCCTGTGGTTTTATTGGCTAGAAAAATGTAGAATTATTTACGTCTCATTGCGAGCAATTTGATGTTTACGAGTGTATGTAAGCAGAGAGTATAAATCCCATCTTATTTATGTCGTGTGTTCCTCTATCACTATAAGCGCTAATTGGCTAACGTTTCCATGGCAACGGACATCAACAAGCGAAAGTTACGACTAGCGGCGAGAACTTGAAATAGATCGTACTTCTTTTTCTAATTTAGTTCTTTTCGGTGTCAATACTTACTTCTATTTGTATATATATTGGCAATTTTCAAACACAGTTAATTATAGTTACATAAAATATATTAATATCTGGTTACATACGAGATAACAAGAGCTCAGGTGCCTTTTTATTCTGGCTTGCGGTTCTTTTACGAGCCTGAAAAATCTTCAGACATAGGACCCACAGCTTAAAGTTTCTCCCGGAGGACTTGTCCCATCCTCAAAATCCATCGACGTAGGCCGGAGAAAGTTTTAGACGATGTGCGTAGTGATGATGAAATAGAAGAGACGTGGAAAGCTGGATGCGATGAATTTAATACCCAAATTAATATAAATTCCAGTTTCATTATGAATATTTCAAAATAAATGTTTTTACTTACCGCACTAGTGCTTCTGGTCATTTTTAAAGTATTGAGATTTATTTTGTTTTCATAGCCACCAAGATTGTATGCGGGAATGTCAAATTACGATGCACATCAACAATAACAGTAAGTATACAATATTAGTTATAGACTGCAAATAAAATTTAAACCCTTAAATTGGCAGAACACTTATTTATCGTACCAGTTATTTAAATTTGGCAGAACGCAGTGAAAACGAAATGGGGCGTAACTGTTATTATTAGATACTAGCTAATATCCGGCGTGCGCTGCTACGCCTAAATAAATGAAAATTAATGTGCTTTTATGTTTAGTTTAATTAGTAAATGGAAAAATAATTATAATTTATATTTTTTAGATAATCCGTGTTGATTACCCGGCGTTGCCCGTGAATCTACTTATCCCGATCTTCTTGACATAAATGAGCTGAAATACAAAAATTAATGTTTTATGTTTAGTTAAATAAGTAAAAGGAAAAATTTATATCGTAATTATTTTTAGATACCCCGTGCTGTTTACCCCGGCGGCGTTGTCCGGGAATCTAGTCATCCCGATCTTCTTGGCATAAATGAGCTGAAAGACAAAAATTAATGTACTTCTTATGATTAGTTGAATAAGTAAAATGAAAAATAATTATAAATGTATATCGTAATTATTTTAAGATTCCCCGTGCTGATTACCCGGTGTTGCCCGGGAATCTACTTATCTCGATCTTCTTGGCATAAATGAGCTAAAAGACAAAATTCGTTATTGTGAGTTATCCGTAAAAGAATACCCGTCATGTGCTGCTATGCTTGCACAGGAATCTACGTACTTGTCTCGATCTTCTTGGCATCAACGAAAGACAAAAATGGTTATTGTGAGTTATCCGTAAGAGATAAACATATGCTGTCGTGGACTTTTTTGTAGAGCTTTTTGAGATATTCAATTCTGTGTACATTAATTTTGTGTATTTGTTATGGTTTAGGCAGCGTAAGCCATTTAAGCGTCCAAAGAGCTACCTTTTTCACGTTTTCCACTACAAAGGGCGATTTTTAAGGGTGTAGGAGTTGAGTATCACAACTCTCTTATAGCCTATGTTCATCTCGGAAATCTCCTGAACATTTTCCAAAAAGCCCTATTACAATCGGATCAACGGTATGGCCGCACATAAAGTACAAACAAACCAACAAGCATTCATTTTTATATATTAGATATTGTGAAATTAAAAAAAAGAAAGTAACCTCTTCTGGTTAGTGTTCATCTAAATTATTAAATGAATTAAACCAATTGATAAATTAATTAAATAAAAATAAAACGTAGTTTTATTTGATTTTCATATTTATTAAGATATAATTCAGTGACAGCTGTTTCGGTACACTGTATCTTCTTCAGACATGTTGATATATTTTACAGGGTACATTTTTAATTTAACCATGTTGAGGGCAACGACACCTGCCACGTATCTATTTTAATATTTTACTTAACTGTTTGCCTCAACGGAATTTTAATATGGATTTTATCAGTATTAAAAATAAACAGACAGGTGAATGGAGAAGACTTCATAACAATGAAGGAAGTCAGATATAATGAGAAGAGTTAAGTCTCGTAGACTGCGATGGGCAGGACATGTTGCACGTATGGGGAATGAAAGACTTGCATGGAAGCTTCTTGTAGGAATGCCAGAGGGAAAACTCCCAGTTGGTAGGCCAAGAATGAGGTGGGAGAATGATATTAACTATGATTTGATGGAAGTAGATTATACAGGGAATGATTGGAAAGCATTAGCTCAGGATAGGGATGTATGGAGAGCTTATGTCCGCGCGGCCATGAACCTACGGGTTCGATAGTGGCAGTGAGTAAGTAAGTATTAAAAAATAAAAGGGCGATCGATCATGTAATGTAGAAAACATAACATTATAGGTATATGTGAATTAGAATTGAATGGAATAACGCATTATCGTTTGTAAAATAATCGATCTCTCTAGAATTCCGAGCTGTTTAACGCGAATGAAACGGCCTGTTAGCGTGTTTTATGCTAAATTTGGGCTCCAAAGGACGTGATTAGCTGTGCAAATTCCATGCCTATTAATTACAGCTTTACTCTAAGAAGGATAAACTCAATTCTAAACCCAGTATCCAATTAAATAATTCTTCCTGATCCACCACCCAATGCTGAAATATTGTTAACTATAAAAGAAATATCGTTCAAAATTAGGCAATTTAAAATCACATGTTTAAAGTTTATGTCGCGATTATTCTTTTGTGCAAATAACACTGTAAGTTTTAATTGTTAAAGCGATCTTTTTTAACATAGTAATTATGTATATTATAAAAATAATTTTGGGTCAGATAGATGAGGCACCATGACGTCTGACACTTGTCATAAGACCCAATTAGTATCATGATATTTTTCTGCGATTAGGACAGTATATAGGACTGGCCATCCTATCTCTTTTTTGCACAATTATTATTTATGATCATGACCCCTTGGTTATTCTTGGCCCATTAAAGGAACATTTTTTTTTCATTCTGAGAATTTTCCTCGTCATTGAGGGTTTTCTCCAACCAATCTTAGTAATTAACTTATAGACTATCATTTTGCAACAAGCATTCACAAATTACCCTTAATTAAAGTTCTCCATCGTTCTCTGTCCTCTGTGTCTTCATCTGTTACACCAAATTTCCTCATTGAATTTTGAATGTTGTTCTTCCAGGTTGTTCTTGGTCTTCCTTTTCTGTTTCTTATTTCAATTTTCCATGCATAGACGGCCTTTGGTAGTCTTCTATCCTGCAATTTTTACCTTTATAATATCTATCTGTAAAGTCGTAGCAAATTGTTGATCCATAGCCTCTCCTATGTAAGGAGTAACTAGACCAAGTCATTTTTTTAGTCACCTTATTTGCTTGTAGATGTCATGGATGGCATGCGGTCAACACACCGACTCAATGAGACATCTAACAGGCAACTAAGATATTACTAGGACGTTCATGCCGGTAAATTTTGCTTAAAGGCCTCTTCGTTCAGCCTTAAGGATCTTTTACGAGCCTGAAAATCTTCAGACTCGGGACCCACGTTTTGAAGTCCCTCCCAGAGGACTTGCTCCTTGGATTTTTCCGTCCATCGATCCCGGCCGGGTTTGAACCCGCGACTCTCGGAACTACAGGCAAGGAACATAATCACTAGACCACCACAGAGAATTATATATTATTGTTTTATTAACCCTTAAATTGGCAAAACACAAATTTCTTCTCTTAGATATTTTCTTAGATATTTAAATGTGGCGGACCGCAGTGAAAACGTAATCTTGTATAACTGTTATTATTAGGTATATTGTATAATTAGACACACATTTAAGTGGTTTATTGTTCGTTTTCTTCTGATTTATTTAAAATATTAAATTAATTAAACCAACCGATGTATCTAAAAGGATACATTACGGATTTAAGGGTTAATGAGAATTCTCCTCAATGCAGAGGTTTGCTTCCAGTTGAACAATATCAAAATATAAAATAGGTTACAATATGTAAATGCATGGATATATTACATAATGAATCAATAAGAAATGAACTGGAGATATTTTCAATACTCGATAAACTAGAAGAGTACAAATACCGATGGGAAGAACATTTAGACAGAATGGACAATATAAGATTACCCAAAACGATCAACACCTACAAACCGCAAGGAAAAAGATCTTTAGGACGGCCAAGGAAACGATGGACTTGAAGACCGGAACAAGTCGCATTGACCTAATCCTGGAAAGGAAGAAGAAGAAGAATATTTTTCCTCACCTATAAGACAAATGTCCCCGAAAAATCATCCGACCATTATCATCATCATGCTTCGCCGGTGTAGAAAGCTACCACACCTATAATTCCCTAGTAAAGCTGCAAATGCTATGATTGCAGTGAAAGACTTGCCCTCGGGCAGAATTACTATGGATGGATGGATGGATATTGATATCTAAAAATGCACAAAGGTGGATATTACTCTAAGCAGTGTATTTGAGATTATATTCAGAAGGTACCTATTCAAACCCCAGTTTCAACCAATCTGATTTTTTTCCTTGCAACCATATGCAGTTGTTAACTGACTTGTGCCGCACCCTGTATTGATAATATTGTAAAGTTATATTCTGTGAGGATGAATATAGGACTATTCCTATAGAAAAATAATAAGTTCCGTTCTTCATTTGTTATTGGGTGAATTGTTGAGAATTTCTCGATGCTTAAAAGTAATTCGATATAAAAGCAGTAGTCATTTGTTTTAACGGCGACTGTTTTTACGAGTTTTTAGGGTTGATTCAACGTAGTTAAATCTTTTTTTACTTGTTTCCAGTTTTACAAAATTAACCATGGCAATATAAAATTCGTAGGGACAGAGCTTTTCCAAAACGAAATTGCTATAAAAATTGTATTTTACGATTACGTATAACGAGAAGTTGGTAGTAAATTGTTGGGCAATATTAGTTATCGCTGGTCTGAAATCAAATTTTGTGCTCAGTTCTGGTTGTGATACTGATCAGAACTTTTTATTAAAACATAAAACGCTTTAAACAGTTATTGCAGATAATAGAGTAACTTTGTCTTTAGTCCGCTGTCAATCCATGCGTAACACAAAACATGTGACGTACTAGAACTTTGTTAATAGAAAAAAATTCAGAGCCGATGACAACACAATGACAAAGTTTCTAACCATCAATTATGGCAATTATTATTCATTTATAAGTTAACTTGAGTTCTGTGTAATGCCAGGAGCTCAATATGTGTGTAGATGGCAGCAAATTCATGTTCGCTTCAGGAATTAATTACGGTGACATATTATAGTTGAAACGGCTTAGCTTTCCTGCTGCAACTTTCAAAACTTTGTTTCATTATTCGATATAATTGTAAGAGCTTATAAATGAATAATTCCAAGACATTTATATGTCAGTAATAATAATAATAATAATAATAATAATAATAATAATAATAATAATAATAATAGTAATAATAACAATAGTAGTAATAATAACAATAATAATAATAGTAGTAATAATAGTAATAGTAATAATCCATCCATAGTAATTCAGCCCGAGGGCAGGTCCTTCATTGCAATCATAGCATTTTCATGCTATGCTTGCAGCTTTATTAGGGAATTGTAGGTGTGGTAGCTTCCCGTTACTTTCCACACCGGCGAAAGATGATGATGATGATGATGATGATAATGATACGGATGATGATGATGGCCATATGATTTCGGGGACCGTTTGAGCCTTAAAGTTTTCCTGACATTTGTCTTATAGGTGAGGAAAAACCCCGATAAAAACCTCACCCAGAAAAACTGCCCCGACCGGGGATCGAACCCGGGCCCGCTGCGTGACAAGGCAGCACGCTACCTCGAGACCACAGTGGTGGACTAGTAATAATAATAATAATAATAATAATAATAATAATAATAATAAAATATATATTTCCGGGTTACACAATGTTGATACATTTTTCCGTCACCAATGACACTGAGCAACAAAAAAGAAACCTTTTTGTCTCAGAAAGAAAAATATGTGATTTTTTTCTCCTGAATTCAAATATGATATCGGTTTTTCTCCATCACGCAAGGTTTCCGAGAGACAGGCATTTATAATTTCGAACACTTTAATACTTTCTACATTCGTAACTACACAATATTCGAACATTCGGACTCATTTAGAAAGTAAAATATGACGATTTTCTGCTATATTTCGCCTGTGGAGCATCCCTCTTGATAGTCCAACAATAATCGGCCAGCATATTAGGATTCCATTTGCCTTAATATCTCTTTTCCGTAGCTGAAATCCCCTGATGAAAGTGTTCCCCGTGCTCATCGTTCACTGCGCCAAGATAATAAATGGACGAAAAAGTTTTTAAAAAATAATTATTTATATCCATTAAATATAATTGAAATAAAAAACTGTGGGTGATGGAGAAATTCCGAATACATATTTGAAAACACGATAAAAAAAACTGCATTAAGTACAACTATTGGTACTCATGAGACAAAAATCATGTTGACCAGTGTTATTCGTCTTCAATTTCGCTTTATAATTTTCCTCCATTCGTCTCTATTATAACATATTTCTTCCTCTATTTGCCAGTCCTTCAAAATATCTATAATCCCTTTGATCCGTGTGAGATCTGGTCGCCCTTTTCTTCTAGTTCCTAACGGTGTCCATCCATTATTTTCCTTTTTTTTTTGTAATCTTTCATTCTGCATTCGCCTAATATGCCCGTACCATTTTAGTTTATTTTCTTGGATAAATAATAATAATAATAATAATAATAATAATAATAATAATAATAATAATAACAATATTAATAATAATAATAATAAACTTAATTATGTACAGATTCCAATGTTTACACATATTTCTGTGCTTAAAGTTTTATTTTATTTCTCCACTCGTCCCTATCCATCCACTCAATATCCTCCAGTCCTCTTGTTCTCATTCCAGTTCTTAATTCTTGCATCCACGAGTTTCGAGGTCTTCATTTCCTTCTTCTCCCAGGTGGACACCATTCCAATGTTTTTCTGGGTAACCTTTCTTCTTGCATTCGTCGTACATGCCCATACCAATTTAATTGCTTATATCATATACAATAATCTACTATTGAATATCCATCTGTTCTCGTATGACAGCATATCTTATTTTTCTAATAATAATAATAATAATAATAATAATAATAATAATAATAATAATAATAATAATAATAATAATAATATCTATCTATCTTAGGCTTTTATACAGTCGCTGCCTCCTTCCCGTGCCAAACTTCGAAAGGCTACGATCTTGTTTGGCATCTTCAATGCTTAACCCTCTTGCTTGCATTGCTCTCCTGTGCTTTCCTTTAATGTTAACTTTGGTCTTCCTTTTTTCTTCTTTCTGGTCAGTTGCCATTGGTATAGTTGTTTCGGCCATCGCTCATTTTCCATTCTTGAAATATGTCCTAACCATTTGAATTCCTCCTCCTCCTCAATTCTTTCAATTATGCTCTCTTCTCCTTCCATTATATTTCTAGTTTCATTATTTGTGACCTGTTCTAATTTTGTCTTTCTGGCACTTTTGCGTAAATAATCCATTTCTAGAGCTATTAGTCTATTTTTGTAGTACTTATAATAATAATAATAATAATAATAATAATAATAATAATAATAATAATAATAATAATAATAATAATAATAATAATAATAATAATAATAATAATAATAATAATCATAATAATAACAATAATACCTTATTTTAACTGGCAGAGTTTAGGCCATAGAACTGTTATTTTGCCAGTTACATTGCATGGATGGGAAACATGGACTCTTACTTTAAGGGAGGAAAAAAGATTACGAGTAGGCGTATGTGAGAATAAAGGTCTTAGGAAGATGTTCAGACTGAAGAGAGAAGAACAGAGAGGCGAATGGAGAAGATTACATAAAAGTGAGCTACGTGATCTTTATCGGAAAACACATAATAAGAAGAGTTAAGTCTGGTAGACTCGAGGGGCAGGACATGTGGCACGAATGAGGAATGAAAGAAGGGCATGGAAACTCATTGTAGGAAAACCAGAGAGAAACCGCCCGGTAGGCATGAGGTGGGAGAATAACATTAACCGTGACTTGAAGGAAATAGATTATACAGGGGATGATTGAAAAACATTGGCTGAGGATGGGGATGTATGGAGAGCTTATGTTCGTGCGGGCATGAACCTATGAGTTTATTAATGCTTTATATAATATGATTTTTGTGTTCAAAGTGAGATATTTGAGTTAAAATATTTTACTACACAGTAACATTTAGTCGCCCGCTGTGGACTAGTGGTTATGCTCCTTGCCTCTAGTTCCGAGGGTCGCGGGTTCAATCCCGGCCGGGGTCGATGGATTTTTTAGGACGGAAAAATCCAATGAGCAAGTTCTCTGGTAGTGACTTTAAGCCGTGGGTCCCGATTCTGAAGATTTTGAGACTCTTAAAATATCCTTAAGCCTGAATAAAGAGGCCTCTAAGCAAAATTTACCGACATCAACGTCCTAGTAATACCTTAGTTGCCTGCTAGATGTCTCATTGTGTCGGTGTGTTGACCGCATACCATCGATGACATCTATGACCAAATAAGGTAACTAAAAATTAACTTGATCTGGTAACTCCTGACAAAGGAGAGGCTATTGCTCAACAATGGCCTACGCCATTGTAAATACAATACAAGCGGCCATGTTGAAATAACTGAATTTCCCTTTTCGTCTGGGCGAAATGGTGCTATATTTAAATTTATACTTATTGTTCACCTTTGTCATTTTTTCATGTTATATTGTGTTTTATTACTTTATAATTATTTTTGTGATAATTTTATTCATACATAGTAGCTATATTATATGAAATGTAGATTGATCAGGGAACTATGTTTTCATCTACGCCGCTGTCATTAGATTCATGTGGCCAATGAAATCGTACTTAACCACGTGCTTCTGTTTACATTACAACATAAACAAAGGGCGAAACCAGTATAGTAAGATTTATTAACATTTTGAATTTCTTACTTATTTACTCTTTAATTTTATTATTTTATTATATAAAACTTTCCTCACTAGAGGATTGCCACAAGGACAAAGTGATACAGACAATTTTCGAAATTGATGAAATACATTTTGTAAATACATAAAAAAATGTTCAAATTGTAATTGAAGTTTATTTTATAAAGTTGGTATTTTGTGAAGACGGTTTCTTAAAATTGAAATTGATCCTCTAATGGCAGTGATGGCAATTTTAGAAAGATACACTCAGTCCAAATCTTAAGAAATTCCAAAATTTATCTAAGAATCCTGGTATAGTACCTCTTGCCCCGATCATCAATCCTGTGACAAGTTATACTTTCTAATTGGTATTTATCTTTGTAATAGTGAACTGTTCGCTCAGTGTTGTTAATTTTCAAATTTAAAGTCCTCTATTTGTAGAGGAACTTCGGGTAATTTGGACCCCTGTCTTGAATTTGTTTTACTTCTTTTAATTAAGGGATTTAAATTTTGTTTAATTGCAGTGATTATCATTAGTGTTGTAACTATGAAACGGCATTGTTATTTTATTCAAATATGGAAACATCTTCATAATTTATATTTTTAACATTACAATAAAGGTTCACTTTAACTTCCACATTCGGATAAAGTGGACCCCAGAGTCCACCTTAGCTTTTAGTTTAAGTTTATTTACTCTATTAATTTATACAAACAGGCACAGATTAATCTGAGAAATATTTATGACTGATCATAATTAAAAAGCGTTGATATTTATTTAATGTTTTAAAAAAATATTGTTGATTACATAACATTCACACCTCATCCAACTGTAGAAAGCGACGGTCTTTGGGTTTAGTATAATTACAAGGATATTAAATAAAATTAAGTAAGTAAGTGGTTTTTACAGATAGCAACCTCATTAACAAAATATATGTATTCGTGCAAAATGGACCCAGAGGGTCCACATTAACCGAATTCCTTTATTATGTTTAATTATTTTTATACAGCCGCCACGTCACATAATATGAACCATACCTTCAGTATATTAAAACAGAATATACATATTTTAGGATATTTCTTTCAACATTTGTAATATTCAATAGCAGAAATTAAGAATTGATTCTTAGCTTGAAAAATTTTTAAAATGGTAATTTTCATAAATATCACAAATAAACCCTTCTTCGCACAAAGAAGAAAATAAACTGGCCTTGGAACCGTCAAAGTTGATGAGGGGAAGAATTAAAAATATTTTCTGTTCGAGGGCAGCACCAATTAAAGAAGACATTAACAGGGTCCACTCAAACCGAAGGGTCCACATTACCCGAACTTCCCTATATATATATTCTCTTTAATTTGCTTACTTGTTATAGTCAGCTACTAGATGGCAGTGAAGACCCAGTTCTCGCTACATCTAGTAATAATGGAGAATATAATACATATATAAGAGAAATAAATGTTTGAATTGGATTCTCCTGGTGGTGTAATGGATATCACACTGAGGTACAGACTCAGAGATCCGGGTTCGAATCCCGTCCAGGCATTTTCTTATCATACTATATATATATATATATATATATATATATATTGTTCTTTTTTATATGTTTTATGTTCATTGTAGATCATATATTTTGTTTTTTTTCTCCATTTAACTGAGACCCATTTATGGCCTTACACACCTCAAATAATTTGAAGGTAATATGATAGTAACAATGTAATCCTGATATACAGTGACGATATTTTTGGTGTTGTGATGTGGACTGCGAATTGATGGGGTGTTAATGCAGCCGAGGGTGTGATATCACGTAGCTCATAAATATTTGAGGGTGTGGACCCTAACGTTATGTCACACACAGTGAAGTGACGTGCGCCATTGTGCATTACCCTCAGTACATCATTACAATGTCTAGTACTGTTGTTATAGCTGTATCACTTTGTGAAGAATGACTGCGCAATAAATATAATAATAATAATAATAATAATAAATATTTAGGAAAAAAATAACAAGAATAAATCAAGAAGAGATACTAGATTGAAGTTTTATAAAACATTGGCAGTTCCTGCATTACTTTATGGGAGCGAAACTTGTGTAATGACCAAAAAAAACTGCAAAAAAGAATACAAAGCGCAGAAATGAACTTTCTTAGAAGAACAAAAGGCTGCACAAGATTGGATCGGATAACGAATGAAGATATAAGAACCGAGTTAAATATATATCCATTGAATGAGAAAATCAGATAATATAGAGAGAAATGGTTTACACACGTGGAAAGAATGAATGTATCAAGATTACCAAGAGCAGCATTCAACTACAACCAAGAGGTTCAAGGAATGTAGGAAGGCCAGTGAAAAGATGGACAGAACAACTGTGAGGCGGAACAGGCAGTTTGCCTAGCCCGTGAAGTGAAGAAGAAGATAAATCTTTAGAATTTTAAATTTAAAAAAATTAAATTCTAAACATCTATTAATGACAAATGAGGGACATTTTGAAGAAGAGGCTGAATTCAAATACCTAGGAACAATAATTACAAATAGGAATGAGATGCACAAGGAAATTAAACAGGCTCAATTCTGGAAATGCGTGCTATTATGCATTGCAGGGACTCCTGATTTCCCAACTCCTTTCAAAAAACGTTAAACTGAAAATATATAAAACTGTTATTCTCCCAGTTATATAATATTGATGCGAAACATTGACTCTTAGTTTAAGAGAGGAAAGAAGATTACGAATATCTGAGAATAAAGTTCTTAGGAAGATTTTTGGACCAAACAGATATGAACAAACAGGTGAATGGAGAAGACTACATAACAGTGAACTTCATGACTTTTTTAGTATGCCAGATATAAAAAGAACAGTTAAGTTTCGTAGAGTACGATGGGCAGGACGTATGGCACGAATGGGGAATGAAAGACGTGCAGGGAAGCTTCTTGTAGGAAAACATTAACTTTGATTTAAGTAGAGGTAGATTATACAGGGAATGATTGGAAAACATCAGCTTGGGATAGGGATGTGCGGAGAGCTTATATCCGCGCGGCCATGAACCTACGGTTTCGATAGTGCCAGTGAGTTAGTTAGTTATGCTTTGCAGCTTTACTGGGGAATTATAGGTGTGGTAGCATTCCACACCGGTGAAGGTTGATGATGATAAGGATGATGATGGCCGGATGATTTTCGGGGACCGTTGGACCCTAAGCTTGCTGACATTTGTCTTACAGATGAGGAAAAACCCCGAAAAGAAACCTCACCAAGAGCCTGCCTCGACTTGGAATCGAACCCGGGCCTGCTGCGTGACGAGGCAGCACGCTACGTCGAGACCACAGCGGTGGACGTATGATGAATATAGTGATTAAGGGAGCGGATTTTTATGTTCTAAAAGTTAAGATTGCAACATAGTATAGCGATAAAGTTAATTTAATAAATCTTCATATCCAATCAACTGATATTTTTTATACTATAACTTACAAAACAGTTTTTCAATAATTTTTGCGTGGGATCTATCAATATTACATTTATATTTTACGTCTTACTTTTATATTAAAAAAGTAATAATGTAAATAGAAAACAATTTATTTTTAATTTAAAAGTAAAATCTATCTAATATATAAAAATGTTTGTTTGTTTGTTTGTTTGTTTGTTCGTACTTCATGCGCGGCCATACCGTTGATCCCATTGTGATGGGGCTTTTTGCAAAATGTTTAGGAGATTCCCGGGATGAACATAAGCTATGCGAGAGTTGTGATACTCAACTCCTACACCCTTAAACATCGCCCTTAGTTGTTGAAATCGTGAAATAAGTAGCTCTTTGGACGCTTAAATGGCTTACGCTGCCTAAACCATAATAAATACACAAAATTACTGTACACAGAATTTAATATCTCAAAAAGGTCTACAAAAAAGTCCGCGGCAGAATATGTTTATCTCTTACAGATAACTCACACTAACCATTTTTGTCTTTCATTGATGCCAAGAAGATCGAGACAAGTACATTTATTCCTGTGCAAGCATAGCAGCACATGACGGATAACTCACATCAACGAATTTTGTCTATTAACTCATTTAAGGCAATAAGATAGAGATAAGTAGATTCCCGAGCAACACCGGGTAATCAGCACGGGGAATCTTAAAATAATTACGATATGCATTTATAATTATTTTTCATTTCACTTATTCAACTAATCATAAGAATACTTTAATTTTTGTCTTACAGCTGATTTATGTCAAGAAGATAGGGATGAGTAGATTGCCGGGCAATCATTACGGGGTATCTAAAAAATAGTTTCTTTTTCATGGTTTAATCTTATTTACTAGCCTGTTCCGGCTCCAAATTGCTGCCCTTTCCATCTTTTCCTTGGTCTTCCTAAGCTTCTTCTTCCTCGTGGTGAATAGTTGTATGCTGCTTTTGGTATTCTATTCTCAGTTATCCTTGCCAAGTGTTCTTTCCAGTTTCTTCTGTATTTCTCTATTGTTGAGTTTAATTCCTCTATTTTCAGTTGTCTTATTTTTGTATGTTTTTTTTGTCTGTTCTTTGATATTCTGCTATTGGTCTGAGGAATCTCATTTCATCAGCTTGTATTCTGGCAGATTGTTGTGTTGTCACTGTCCATATTTCGGATCCATAAGTAATAACAGGCACTGCCATTGTCTTCTATAATTTCATTATTGAGTCTTTCCTGGCTTTATTTTTCAAAGTTCTTTTTGATGTTTCTGTCATATAATTAAACTTATTAATTTTGTTATTTATATCTGTTTCTGCTGTGTATGATATTTCGCAACCTAGGAAGCTATATCTTACTTACTTACTTACTCACTGGCACTATCGAACCCGTAGGTTCATGGCCGCGCGGACATAAGCTCTCCACACATCTCTATTCTGAGCTAATGCTTTCCAATCATTCCCTGTATAATCTACCTCCCTCAAATCATAGTTAATGTTATTCTCCCACCTCATTCTTGGTCTACCAACTGGGCGTTTTCCCTCTGGCTTTCCTACAAGAAGCTTCCATGCAAGTCTTTCATTCCTCATACGTGCAACATATCCTGCCCATCACAGTCTACGAGACTTAACTGTTCTTATTATATCTGGCTTCCTATAAAGATCATGTAGTTCATTGTTATGTAGTCTTCTCCATTCACCTGTCTGTTCATCTCTCTTTGGTCCAAACATTTTCCTAAGTACTTTATTCTCAAATACTTGTAATCTCATTTCCTCCCTTAAATAATATAACTGGTAGAATAATAGTTTTATATATTTTCAGTTTAACGTTTTTTGAAAGGAGTCGAGACATCAAGAGTCTCTGCAATGCATAATAGCATGCATTTCCAGAATTGAGCCTATGTTTAATTTCTTTATGCATCTCATTCCTATTTGTGATTATTGTCCCTAGGTATTTGAATTCAGCCACTTCCTCAAAATTTCCCTCATTTGTTATTAGCTGTCCATTTCCATTAGGCTTATATAATGTATTTCTATGTGTGAACATATATGTTACTACTTGTTCTATTGGTTTATTTTCTAATATTATCTTTGTCCGAACTGGATGAGCTCCGTTGAAGGCCATTGTTTTTGATTTTTGTGAGGATATTTCCATGTTGTATTTTTTTTATATTTCATTTAGTTTATATAGCATTCTTTGTAGTTCGTCTTCTGTTTTTGCTACTAAAACCTGGTCATCTATCTAAAAAATATAAATTTATAATTATTTTCCCTTTTACTTATTCAACTATACATAAAAGCATATTAATTTTCATTTATTTAGGCGTAGCAGCGCACGCCGGGTATTAGCTAGTGTAATATAAATGTAATAATGGTAGATTCCACACAATTATTAAGAAACGTTTTTGTAAGTTGGCACGCCGTAGCGTAGTGGTTAAGGCACTGAGCTACAAGCCGGAGGGTCGAGGGTTCAAGTCCCGTTGGGGTCAGGATTTTTAAACTGACCCAAAACCTCTGGCGGCACTATGGCCCTGGGGTCGACTCAGCCTCTAACGGAAATGAGTACCAGACGCTTGTTCTGGGATAAAGGCGGCCGTCACGCAGGGCTGACAACCCGGCTGACATCAAGTGCCGATTGTCTAGAAAAAGTGGGAGCCTTAACCTCCTACTACCCCAAAGGCCTCCTGAGGCCTGTTGTGGGGTCACTTTACCTTTTATATTATAAAAAAAATCAGTTGATTGGATAAAAAAAGCTTATTACTTTAATTTTATGACTATACTATGTTGCAATCTTAACTATTAGAACATACAAATCAACTGTCTAGTTGATTATTAATTCGGTTTTATAACAATTCTTCTCTTTATAATGCATTAAAGACATCTCAACGGAATTAACAATTGGTAGTTATGTTCCACAAGTTTCTAGAACAAACAGAAAGAAGCACGCAGACATACTCTGTAGTATGCTGACGAATCCACCACGAGTGGAGATTAAACACTGACTAGGTTTTATTTGTCTTAACTCTTAGTTTTGGATGGCTTTCCAATAACAAGTACTTTCTCAGAGTAAACTGTTCCAACAGGGGTGCAACATAATGTTAAAGTGTCTACTAACTTACTAACTCACTGGCACTATCGAACCCGTAGGTTCATGGCCGCGCAGAAAAAAGTTCTCCATACATGCCTACCCTGAGCTAATGTTTTCCAATTATTCCCTGTATAATCTACTTCCCTCAAATCATTCTTGGTCCCAACTGGGCGTTTTCCCTCTGGTTTTGCTACCAGAAGCTTCCATTCACGTCTTTCATTCCCCATTCGTGCCACATGTCCTGCCCATCGCAGTCTACGAGGCTTAACTGTTCTTATTACATCTGGCTTCCCATAAAGACATTTTAGTTCATTGTTACGCAGTCTTTTCCATTCACTTGTCTGTTCATCTCTCTTTGGTCCAAAATGTTTCCTAAGAACTTTATTCTCAAATATTCGTAATGTCCTTTCCTCCCTGAAAGTAAGAGTCCATGTTTCACATCCTTATAATATAACTGGTATAAATACCATTTTTATATATTTTCAGATTAACGTTTTTTGAAAGGAGTTGGGACGTCAAGTGTCTCTGTAATGCATAATAGCACGCATTTCCAGAATTGAGCCTATGATTAATTTCTTTGTGCTTCTTATTCCCATTTGTGATAATTGCTCCTAGGTATTTGAATTCAACCACTTCGACAAAATTACCTATAACTAATTAACTATTAATAATAATACAGATTCATAATTTTTTGAGGAACAGAACAACATTTTTCTAAGTTTTCTTTTGCCATTTCTTGCTCTACCGTATCGATCGTACATAGTTGAATCGATTACATTTTCATAGAAGTTAATTTTCATAAGTAATGCCACGAGTGATTTCCAAATTATCGATAAATTCACGACTCACGAAGTGAGGAGTGAATTTATCTAGAGAATTTGGAAATCAAGAGTGGCATTTGTTAGGACTATTTAACGAATAAAATAAAGCTGTTTACTCACAAATCATTATTTAACTACAGTTATTTAAAAATATTTTTATATTTAAAGTAAACGGTGATGTTTGAAAACTAATGAGAAACGATAGGTAGCCTACGCTTCTACTGCTTCTTTTGTTTATCACTGCAACCAGATCATACTATTTATTGCCAAAGGAACGCAATATTGTAAGAATGCTCTCTAGTGGAGAAAAAATGAAACACATCAATCTGTATATTAATTCATTTTTGATGTCGTATACATTTAAGAAAGTGCAAACAGTGGTTTCTTTTTTTGGTGGTATAATCAATTGCTACAAATGTTGACATGTAAGCACTATTATATACAATCTGGTAGCCGTATTTGTTATAGGCTCAGTCACTGCAAAATAACGGTCAGACCTGTTCAGAATATTAAAAAGGAGGAGCTTTGCTTAATATATGATAATCCTAACGTTGATAATTATTTCGTGAAACACGTCTCTGATTGGTTGTAATACAGAAATCATTGAAACGTGATTGGTCATTGACTCCCATTTGGGGCATGAGTTAAATAGTCGGTGATAACCCTCATTACGAACAGGAAGAGGAACAAATATCAACAGAAAGAGGCAAAATGATCGGTCTATGAGTTAAATAGTCACTGTAACTGAATTCCACCCGTGCATGGTCACTTGCTCATTCGGGTATCAATATTGTGAACAACATTTTTATTTTTGAATAAAATGTATTCATATTCTTGAGAAAGAAAGAAAGAAAGAAAGAAAGAAAGAAAGAAAGAGAAGAATGCTCACTAAAGATACTAGTACGTGAGTCATTTTGTAAATTCTTGGTTTCAGGATTAAGAACATATAGTATGTATTTAAAGCAGGCGTGACTTCTGTAATGGAGTATATATACTGTAAGGAAGGGGGGTCCCATGTGTAGAATGTTTTTAAAAGAAAAACAGTTGAACACTAAATAATGTGCTACACCCTCATTCTGTGTTTATTCCACTGGCGCCGTCTGCTCCCTTTCATTTTTATTACACATGATTCCAGTTCGATACCAGAGTTACCTACTGCTATATAAACATCACGAATTGGGAATAAAAGAGGGCTTGGGACCTCCTTGTAGGAAAACCAGAGAGAAAGCTCCAAGTAGGTAGCAATATTTCTAAAATTCATTGTAAAAAACAGTTGAAGTTATATAGCATAATTTTAAAATGTTAAAAAAGGTTTTTTTTTTTTTGCGCGATTGTGCGTCTTGTATACTTACAGCAATGGCGACTATTATTGAAAGTTCAATTTCCTACATTTCGGGGGTGCCAACCTAAATAACTATACTGTAATATTACATTTACACCCACGTGCGGGATGTAAAACCACTGTCCTCTATGTATACTACGTACAATATAGGCTATATTCAGAAAATATCCAAAAGGTAGTGTTAATATACATTATACGAAACAAATCACTGCATTTTAAATGAACTGAACTTTATTTGAAACAATATAAAACAATAAATTCGTACTTGCGGCCATGTTATCAATGATTGTTCTCAAGGCCCCCTGTTGTTTCAACTAATAAACATTGCCCACACTGTTAACGTTAGTCAACTATTTATAATGAACGAAACTATTTCCAACAAAGATGTTATTATTTTACTATTATTTATTATTTTGGAAACACCATCGCGCAAAAAATAATGTACAACGCACGTTTGTGAAATGTTTTACAGAATCTCGGTAATTAAAAACCTCGTTATCGCTCGGTTTTTAAATATTTTTCCTCGATTCTGTAAAAACTACTTCCCAACCTCGCATCGTAATATACTTTTTTAATACAGTAGGAAGTAACATTATAAGGTTTCGCTTAATAATGTTTGTTCTATTTAATTTTTACCTCATACCGTTGTTTCTGTTAGACATATGTTTCAAGGCTTGTTCGCCTCATTTTCAGTAGATTACAGACCGATTTTTCCCAAGTTGAAACATACGTCTAACAGAAACAAGGATATGAGGTAAGAATTAAACAGACCAAACTTATTTTAATAAGTACCTGATATTTCAGTCGTCCTCAATTAAAATGGATTTCTGTTTAAAAAATATCGTCAGTTATTTAAAAACTGTAGGCTTTTCAAAACATGTTCCGTCTTCGACATATATCAGGTACTTATTTTAACTAACTCACTGGTACTATCGAACCCATAGGTTCATGGCCGCGCGGACATAAGTTCTCCATACATCCCTATCCTGAGCTAATATTTTCCGATCATTCTCTGTGTAATCTACTTCCTTCAAATCATGGATAATATTATTCCCCACCTCATTCTTGGTCTACTAACTGGGAGTTTTCCCTCTGGTTTTCCTACAAGAAACTTCCATGCACCTCTTTACCCCCCCCATACGTGCCACATGACCTGCCCATCGTAGTCTACGAAACTAACTGTTCTTATTATATGTGGCTTCCTATACATATCATGTAGCTCACTATTATGTAGTTTTTTTTTTCATTCTCTTTTTGGCCCAAACATGTTCCTAAAAACTTTATTCTCAAATACTCAAATACATAATAATAATAATAATAATAATAACAATAATAATAAACAATCTATCAATCTACATACACGTACCTCATACTTCCCCGTGTATGGGTTAGGGTGCTCTCTAGTGGGAGTGTTTTAATCAATCTAATTTACTTACGCTTATTTATCATAAGTCGTGAGTCGTGAATTTATCGATAATTTGGAAATCACTCGTGGCATTTGTTAGGACTATTTAACGAATAAAATTAAGCTGTTTACTCACAAATCATTATTTAACTATAGTTATTTTAAAATATTTATATATTTAATGTAAACGGCGATGTTTGAAAACAAATGAGAAACGATAGGTATTACCCGTTTAAGGAGTAAGCGCAGTTGTTGACGGAGGGCACTGCAGTCGTGTCTATGCAGGAATAGAACATGTGACACTGCTATCTAGGAGTGCTGAGGGGAATGGGACGTGGGACGCTGACAGCGTACACCGCCTTACATGACGTCACGTGTAGCAAAAAACGGCTTCGTAATTCTTCCGCCCGCAGAGATATTTTGAATGACTAATACGCTTCATCTGCTTCTTTTGTTTATCACTGCAACCAGATCATACTATTTATTGCCGAAGGAACGCAATATTCTAAGAATGCTCTCTAGTGAAGAAAAAATGAAACACATCAAACTGTATATTGATTCATTTCTGATGTCGTATGATGTAAATATGACAATTATATTTTTCTGGATTGTTACCTGGGAAAAAATACATTTAAGAAAGTGCAATCAGTGGTTTCTTTTTTTGGTGGTATAATCAATTGCTACAAATGTTTTTATATTAACTGCTGCAAGCGCTATGTGTTGACATCCATCCACTATATATACAATCTGCTAGCCGTATTTTTTACAGAGGCAGTCACTGCAAAATAATGGTCAGACCTGTTCAGAATATTAAAAAGGAGGAGCTTTCTTTAATATGGTAAATTTAATATTGATAATTGTTTGGTGAAACATGACTGTGATTGGTTGTGAAACAGAACTCATTGAAACGTGATTGGTCATTGACTCCCATTTGGGGCATGAGTTAAATAGTCCATGAAAGTGACCAACTTGAATATGGCAAGAGACAGGTTAGCATGGAGGAGGATTGTTGAGAAGGCCAAAAATTTCACCTTTGAAGTTGTCGTGCCTTAGGATGATGATGATGATGATGATGATGATCAGACAACTTTAAGCTGGAGCAGTATTAGCTTTTAGGCGCATTTACCTCATATGATTTTTGTTTATTATTTTTTGACACAGAATACTGAACTAAAAAATAATAAAGTTAAATTGAGGGAACAGAGTTGATTTTACTCTACGTTCTAAATAATGTAGAGTTTGAAAAGAAGTGAGAAACGTGTTATGTATATGGTAGGGTTGTTTAACTGTCTTGACATTTCTTATTAACTGTCTAGTCCCTGTTCACACCCACAGACACATGGGAACATGTAAGTCAGGGGTATACACACAATAGTAAAAGCTCATCTTTAAAAAAAAACTAGAGACTTGATGTCTCATTAATGATTTAATTAATTCTTCAGACATAGTGCTTCCAACCTAAAATTACTGAGAAATAGATTACATTTTTGGTTAAATTGGATATTTATAAAAGTCACGACTTATATATATACCACCTGGATAGTATAACTGACACAGGATTGATGATCGGGGAAAGACTACGATACCAGGATTCTTAGCCAAATTTTGGAATTCCTTAGAATTGGACAGAGTGTATCTTTCTAAAATTGCCATCGCTGCTATTAGTGGATCAATTTCAATTTTAAGAAAGCATATTTACAAAATTTCTACTTTATAGTATGTATACTTCAATTAGCCTACAATTTGAATTTTTTAAAATGTATTTACAAAATGTATTTCATCAATTCCAAGAAATATTGGAAATCCTTAGATTTGGACAGAGTGTATCTTTCTAAAATTGCCATCGCTGCCATTAGAGAATCAATTTCAATTTTAAGAAAGCATATTTACAAAATTTCTACTTTATACTATGTGTACTTCAATTATGCCTACAATTTGAATGTTTTTAAAATGTATTTACAAAATGTATTTCATCAATTCCAAAAAAATATTGGAAATCCTTAGATTTGGACAGGGTGGCCATTAGAGAATCAATTTCAATTTTAAGAAAGCATATTTACAAAATTTCTACTTTATAGTACGTATACTTCAATTAGGCCTACAATTTAATTTTTTTAAAATGTATTTACAAAATGTATTTCATCAATTCCAAAAATTAATTGTCTGTATCACTTTGTCCTTGAGGCAATCCTCTAATGAGGAAAGTTGTATATAATAATAATAATAATAATAATAATAATAATAATAATAATAATAATAATAATAATAATAATAATAATAATAATAATCCTGCACATTCACACTGGGGTATTTCGTACTCCTGCAACATTTCAGATTCGAACAGAGTGAATATTTTTGAAAATTTCAACATGGCGCTTGGCGTTAATTTGAATTATGGTGTTAGCTTGCCAGCATGCTACGTACAATCTCAGATGGTGTTGATACGTACTTGAGAATAGAAGTTAATTCGTCAGTCGTGCGGCCGGTGTTTGTTGGACCCCAAGTGTGCTGAATGTGCCCAGTAATTTTGTACGGTAATGGGCCTACTTAGATTTTGAAAAAAAAAATCTCGTAACATTTATCTGTTGTCATAATTTGAACTAATAACATTTTCATATAATTTCGATTGTGTAATGTGTTTTCTACTTATCATCATCATCATCATCGTCATCACCATCATCATCACCATCATCATCATCGTTATCACCATCATCATCACCATCATCATCATCGTCATCATCATCGTCATCATCACCATCATCATCCCTTTAAGGTTTAGGCGATTCGCCTGCTTTCAGTTCACAATGATTCCTTCCATCTCTTCCTAGGTCTTCCTACTTCCCTTAATCCTTTTGGTGTATAATGATATGCTATCTTGAGCAATCTTGTTTCTTCCATTCTCTGAATATGCTGTTCCCAGCCGACGCGGTGTTGTTGAATTCTATCAGTTATTGAATATATTTCTAATTCATTCTTATTTCCTCATTTCTTATGTGGTCCATACTACTTGCACTTGTAAATAATCTGTTGAACACTCTAGAAACAGCATAACTAACTAACTCACTGGCACTATCGAACCCGTAGGTTTATGGCCACGCGGACATAAGCTCTCCACATATCCCTACCTGAGCCAATGTTTTCCAATCATCCCCTGTATAATCTACCTCCCTCAAATCATAGTTAATGTTATTCTCCCACATGATTCTTGGTCTACCAACTGGGCGTTTTCCTTCTGGTTTTCCTACGAGAATCTTCCATGCAAGTCTTTCATTCCCCATTCGTGCCACATGTCCTGCCCATCGCAGTCTACGAGACTTAACTGTTCTCATTATATCTGGCTTCCTATAAAGACCATGTAATTCACTGTTATGCAGTCTTCTCCATTCATCTCTCTTTGGTCCAAACATTTTCCTAAGAACTTTATTCTCAAATACTTGTAATCTCCTTTCGTCCCTTAAAGTAAGAGTCCATGTTTCGCATCCATATAATATAACTGATAGAATAATAGTTTTATATATTTTCAGTTTAACATTTTTTGAAAGGAGTTGGGACATCAAGAGTCTCTGCAATGCATAATAGCACGCATTTCCAGAATTGAGCCTATGTTTAATTTCCTTGTGCATCTCATTCCTGTTTATGATTATTGTTCCTAGGTATTTGAATTCAGCCACTTCCTCAAAATTGTGTTATTTATTTAGTCTGAATGTGGAAGTAAAATTTTACTTTTGAAACCAGTGAAAACGCGCAATCTTATGAGGTGATGTGAGGTTGGGAAGTGGTTTTTACAGAAGCGAGAAAATGTTTAAAAACCGAGCGATAGCGAGTTTTTAATTTCCGAGATTATGTGAAACACTTCACAAACGTGCATTGTGCATTATTTTTTGAGCGATGCTGTTTTTAAAATAAATAATAATAATAATAATAATAATAATATAATAGCATCTTTGTTGGAAATATTTTCGTTCATTATAAACAATTGACTGACGTTAATAGTGTGGGCAATGGTTATTAGTTGAGACCACAGCAGGTCGTGATACCAACCAGTCATAATATGGCGGCAAGTACGTATTTATTGTTTTATATTGTTTCAAATTAAGTTCAGTTCATTTAAAATGCAGTGATTTGTTTCGTATAATGTATATTACTACCTTTTGGACATATTTTTGTATGGATTTTTTTAGGACGGAAAAATCCAAGGAGCAAGTTCTCCGGAAGGGACTTGAAGCCGTGGGTCCCGAGTCCGAAGATTTTCAGGCTCGTAAAATATCCTTAAGCCTGAATAAAAAGGCATCTAAGCAAATTTTACCGAATTTTCCCGTCCTAGTACAACCCTGGTTTCCTAGATGTCAGTATGAGGCCGAACGCTGACCACGCGCCACTCAACGACATCTATAAGAAAACAAGTGTAATTAAATTAGTATGGTTCAATTTCTTCTCTGTAGTGCTTACAAAATACAAGAAGATATACATTGTACGTAGTAGCCTATACATAGAGAGCAGTGGTTTCACTTCCCACACGAGGTTTGTAATATGTATACTTTATTATATAAAACTTTCCTCATTAGAGGATTGCCTCAAGAACAAAGTGATACAGACAATTAATTTTTGTAATTGATGAAATACATTTTGTAAATATATTTTAAAAATTCAACTTGTAGGCCTAATTGAAGTATACATACTATAAAGTAATTTTGTAAATATGGTTTCTTAAAATTGAAATTGATCCTCTAATGGCAGCGATGGCAATTTTAGAAAGATACACCCTGTCCAAATCTAAGGAATTCCAAAATTTGGCTAAGAATCCTGGTATAGTACCTCATGCTCCGATCATCAATCCTGTGACAGTTATACTATCTAGTTGGCATTTATCTTTGTAATAGTCAATTGTTGGCTCATATAGGCCTATGGCTTTCTTTTCAGAGTCAACTTCCTCAGGTTGGCCACTATGAGTCTCAAAACGAATTGTGGGATCTAATATACCGACTTTAGAGGATGGTCTAAATGCAATAATACAGTATAGTTATTTAGGTTGGTAACCCCGAAATGTAGGAAGTTGAACTTTCATTCATGGTCACGATTGCCGTACGTATGACAAAACGCATTATCGCTCAAAAAAATATATATATTCTCTCCAATTCATTTCTTCTCTTCTTCTTCTTCCTTCCAAGTATTAGGCCAAGGCCTGTTACGATCCTATAGAACATTTTCCCTCCAGCGTTTGAGGGAAATTCTCATGTAAGACTTGAAAGCATAATAATAGTCCCTTCGATTGGTTGCTGGCCAAAGGAAGGCAAGACCAGTGATGGGGTTGCCATCTTATAGCCTCTGGTCAGGCTTTTCTGGAGAAGAAAAGAAAATAAAGGAAAGAAGAAATGGAAGAAAGGAAAGACTCCCTAGCCCTCGGATGGCCTAATAGCATCGGTGTCGAAAAAACAAGAGTTACCCAAGAGAGGTTAGATAGTAAAGTTAAAAGAGTGCAAAACACAAGTAAGTGGAAGAAATGTTTTGCACAGCTTGGGTACCTTGTGGTCGCTATCGACATATCCCCTAGATGAGGACCCCTGAGGGGTCCAATTCATTTATAAATAATAAAAAACACTGTACATTATTAAAACTGAAATTCGGATGGATGTTTATTTCAGATAGGCCTAGTTTCTGAATACTTTTTACAATTTAGTTTATAGTTATCGAGTAGAGATTTTTTTAAACGTTGAATTAAAGTGAGGTTGAATAAATGACACAAAATGGGGAAAGTATTCTGTATGGCTGCTCGTTTCGCTAAACTTTGTCTTTTACAATAGAATAGAACAGCATGAGACTGGTTAGCTTTGAAAACCAGACATTCATCAGAAAAGTGTTGCCAAAAAAACTTTTTTACTCTGGTTGTCACATGGTAGCCAACTGCCTGTTGCTAAAAATATAATGATAAGTTGTTGTTCTCCCTTCCTTGTAGTTTTTTCACGTCAGTACAAAGTTGCCACCAGTTCGCAGGTCATGGTTTTCGTAAAGAATTTTGAGATGACAAAATTAGCCTGGTGTTTCCTCTTTTATATCACTACTTTATTTGTTTCTTCTATGAAACATGTCAGTATCTGCATATATTATAATTAAATAATTTAAAGAAACAATTATCTAAAATATAAATGGAGCGCACTATTAAGTGGATATATATAGTTGACTCCTCTCTCTCTCTCTCTCTCTCTCTCTCTCTCTCTCTCTCTCTCTCTCTCTCTCTGTCTCTCTGCCTCTCTGTCTCCCTATGTCTCTCTATCTCTCTCTCCCTCTCTCTCTTTCTCTCTCTCTCTCTCTCTCCTCTCTCTCTTTCTCCATCTCTCTCTCCCTCTCTCTCTTTCTCCATCTCTCTCTCTCTTTCTCTCTTTCTCTTTCCCTTCCTCTCTTACTCTCTTTTTCTCTTTCTCTTTCTCTCTCTCTCTCTCAACCATTTTGCTAAGCACTTTATTCTTAAATGCTCGTAAAACTTTCTCCTTCACCATATCATGTTTTAATAATAATAATAATAATAATAATAATAATAATAATAATAATAATAATAATACTATCCTCACCATCATCTTCTATGATGTCTCTGCTGATCATGTTTCTTCTCACTTCATTCATCCACTGTTCCCTGGGTTTTCTCCAATCCTGCATCAATTCTAATCTACGGATTCTATTATTCTCCATCCTTTTCAGATGTCCATACCAATAATAATAATAATAATAATAATAATAATAATAATAATAATAATAATAATAATAGCTTTATTTTACCTGGCAGAGTTAATGTCTTAAGGCCTTGTCTACCACTCATCCAGTTAGAAAAAAAAATACAAAAATTATTCTTACATCTAAATTACAAGAAACAAAAATATGGTATGTCTACAACATAATTATTATTTACGATATATTTTGATTTTCTCTAGATTTAACGAATGAAATGTATAATGTACAATATAGAAAAAACGGGGGGGGGGGGAACTATGAATGACATAGAATATATTTTAGTTGTGGAGAAAAATTAATTATTTAAGAACAAGTAATTGTATAAGCGTGACTTATAAGTGTCATGCATGTGGCAATCCCTGATATCTTGAGGGAGGGAATTCCAGGAACGGAAAGAGGCTACTGTGAAATAAGTAGAATAGAAGGTTGTGTCATGGAGAGGGATTGTTAGCAGACTGTTATCTTGTGACCTAGTGTCAATATTGTGGTAAGAAGATGACTTCTCAAATCTGGACGCCAGGTAAGTACGAGTGTAGGAATTCAGAAGCTTGAAAAGTAGTGAAAGAGAGTGCAATTTACGTCTGTCAGTAAGACGGAGCCAAGAGAGATTACCGAAGTGTTCGGAAATATGATCATAACGGCCGATGTTGAAAATGAAACGAACGCAAGCCTTATGAATACGCTGCAGCCATAGTTTAGGTCATTATATTTAACGTCGCAATAATCGAACTGTAGAAAAACATAATTTTCTGTACAATGGTTTGTTTTACTGATAGTTCCCTAACATTTTTGGCAGAATTTGGGATGACAAGAATCCTTGTAATGCATAATATAAGTTTTTTATTGAGAATTTAATTTATTTTTTTTTTACCTCGTTCCTGTTTGTTATTATTGTTACTAGGTATTTTAATACCATCTTCTCTTCTTCAAAATTCGTTTAGTGTCCATTCACATGTTGGCCTAATAATGTTTATCTACATGTGGCCATATACT
Organism: Diploptera punctata; assembly: GCA_030220185.1. Taxonomy (NCBI): domain Eukaryota; kingdom Metazoa; phylum Arthropoda; class Insecta; order Blattodea; family Blaberidae; genus Diploptera; species Diploptera punctata. The sequence goes on from JASPKZ010010245.1 coordinate 225,922, forward strand.
GTACTCTCAGTGAAAAGAAATCCCCGCGGGGAGATGACGGTCTAGTGCGGAAAGGGGAGGTATTGAATTTACATGCAGGTGAATTCCTCGAATACCATTGCCATAAAGAATTAGGGTTATTCTATACCATCGTGCCAATTGTGAATATTCGATCGGAGAACAAGTGACTGATAGCGTAATGTTGGCCGATGTGATAGCTAGAGTCCGGATGTTAGGCACTTAAAAAATTCAAAATATGCAGGCAAAAAGGCACTAAAAATCATTAATATAGGCACTAAAAATTCAAAATAGGCTCTTACAAAAAGCTGACAACAACATACTTTTTACAGTCTTACATTAAGAATATAAACATATGCTAATAATAGCGTAGTGGTTAAGGCACTGCGCTACAAGCCGGAAGGTCGAGGGTTCAAGTCCCGTTGGGGTCAGGATTTTTAAACTGACCCAAACCTTCCGGCGGCACTATGACCCTGGGGTCGACTCAGCCTCTAACGAAAATGAGTACCAGACGCTTGTTCTGGGGGTAAAGGCGGCCGTCACGCAGGGCTGACAACCCGGCTGACATAAAGTGCCGATTGTCTAGAAAAAGTGGGAGCCTTAACCTCCTACTACCCCAAGGGCCTCCTGAGGCCTATTGTGGGATCACTTTACTTTATCAATAGCATGCAAATATATCAGAGATGCTATTGGAAATTGTTTTGCCTTTTTACAAAGAAATCTAAATTTATATTTGCTCTAAACTCGACTTCATTATTATCCAGTGTAAGATATATATATATATATATATATATATATATATATATTAATTGGTGTTTCCCGTATAATGTATCATATTTACATTATTATTATTATTATTATTATTGTATCATTATTGTTATTAAATGTTGTTTGTACATGACATTTACATTGCTGCATTTATTGTATCTTTAACTGTTTATAATTAGTATAGTGTATACCTATATTTGTCGAATATTTATTTGTATTTGTGCTGGTTGAGTGGAAGAGAGGGCCTTATGGCCTTAACTCTGCCAGAATAAATAAAGTATTATTATTATTATTATTATTATTATTATTATTATTATTATTATTATTATTATTATTATTATTATTATTATTATTAAAGAGCAGAACCATCACGAGAATATTATCGCACAAAATTCTTTCACGAAATTGCTCAGTTTTTCTTTAATTTACTGTTGTTCGCTCTTTAGGCGTCTTAAAAAAAACTTCTAAAAAAAAAAGGTCACATACACTTGCCGCACCACTTTGTCTTTGAAGCACATCTCTGTGAATGACGACTGCAGACTGAATTCAGTGTTGCCAAGATAAAAAAAAATATGGCGAGTCACCTAAAGGTTTCGACACCAGGTGTGAGACAGAGAAAGAAAGCTTGAGCCATCTACCCTCTTTGTCACTCAGCAATGTTTGTATTGAAAAGAAGCAAAGAACTTTTCTCCAAGCCTTAGAGCCAGAGCATAATACAATGGTACATAGCATAGGGCTATTTCGCTTAACGGGAATGCATGAGGTGGAAAAATACAATATTTACTTAACGGGAATGCATTGAGGGGGGAAACCATCTGCCTGCTAAGTTATTGGGTTATTGCCACCCTTATCCTAAAATATTCTAAGGAAGTTTATGAAAAGAACACTTGAAAACTTCTATGAAATGATTTGTGACATGAAGTTTGTCCATTTCAATTGATTTCATAGAAATATTGAGTTAATTTCGAGAAAAAAAATTGCAAATAGGCATTTATAGGCATTATAAGCTGAAATAGGTATTTATAGGCAAAATGAACTTCATGGAAAACAACTCTAGGGTCATTGGTATGAACCTATATGAAGTCACTTTTACAATATCTATAATAAATAACTTAGGCATTTTCCCTAACATCCGGTCTCTAGTGATAACACATGTTACTGCTAGAGCCAATTGCCAACATGTTTACTCATATATAAGGGGATTCCATTTCAGGAGTCCACCTACATTAGTGGGCACGTTAGGCTGAGAAAATGGACAAATTAGTGTTAGTTTGAGCAAGTTAGTCTGAATGTGTTCACCAGATTAGTTTAGTGTTCACTTGTTTGTTAGCGGGTTTTTTGTGATAAGTTGGCTACACTGCCTGAAGAATGACTAATACATATTTTACATTGTAAATAGAGTGAATTTGGTAGCTTTGACCTCAATTTCTCACTTCATTTTGAAGCGTATCTCGCTTCATGTTTTTTGGATAAAAAATCAACATATTCAGGATGTTTCAGAATAAGTTTTACAGACTTCTAGGGGTTATAAAGGGGACTTAATACATAAAGTTTTGATAAGGAACCCATGTCCGGAAACGTACAATTTCGATGTAAAATAAGTTTGAAGATCGAAACACAATGGGCTGATGTTGTGTGTCTTGTGTGCTTCAGAATAAGTATTACAGATTTCTAGGGGTTGTACTAAAACTGTGGTTCCATGTGGCGATCTGTTGTTTTGTGCACAAAGTGTACTTGCGACGCATGTTTTCATACACACGCCCTACAAGACCTGGTGTGTGCTCAATAATTTGTGCTGTCGCCAGAGTCCTCCGACTCGATAGGTGTAGTACAACCTCTAGAAGCCTGCAATAGTTTTTCTGAAAAACAAGACACACGATATCAGCCCATTGTACAGGGTGTCCCGTTCAAACCCCCCACATTTTAGTTAATCATAACTAACAAAGTATGCGGAATTATGAAATCCGATTGAGGGTCTTTCCACTTTTCAGAGGTTGCCCTTTTACCAGCCGGCTGCTGACCCTTCACATCCACATGTGTCAATCACAGAGGTAGATGATCAGCAGCCAGTGTAGGGGTGACATGTGGTTAGCATGTCGAGTCCCCCAGCCGTTATAGCTGGTTCCTCAACCTGGAACCGCTACTTATTGTAGCTACCCAATTGCCTCACGATGCTGGGTGGGCACCGGTCCCATACTGGCCGAAATGCCATGAGAAAATTTCTTCCCCCATGGAGACTCGAACCAGCGCAAGTCCCGTAGCTCTGGGACAAGGCTTCCTACCTTAACCGCTGGGCTACGGCGCGGGACAATTATGAAATGAGGCCGGTATTAAACGAAACAGAAACTCAAAGAATTTTCATTGTCACACACTAAAACTCCTCTATATGTGCACCATTGGTAGCACGAACAATATCAAGTCTGTATTCGATTTCGTGCCACGTTCTGTCGAACAAGTCAATTGGTACTGTTGGAATTGTGTCAAGGATATGGGTTCGTAAATCATGCAGATCTTGTACTGGATTCGCAAACACACGGTCTTTTACATACCCCCAGAGGAAGAAGTCCAGTGGAGTGATGTCTGGCGAAAGTGGTTTTATGTAATTATTGTCCAACATGCGACAGATGAATTAACTGCAACAATGAAAACAAACATTCTTTGAGTTTCTCTTTCTTTTAATACCAACGTCATTTCATAATTCCGCATACTTCGAGAGTTATGATTAATTAAAATGTGGGAGGTTTGAATGGGACACGGTGTATTTCGATCTTCAAATTTATTTTACATCGAAATAGTACGTTTCCGGACATGGGATCCTTATCAAAACTTTATCTACTAATTCTCCTTTACAACCCCTAGAAGTTTTTATACTTATTCAGAACCACTCTGTGTATTTATCTCAGATTGTTCACATACTGCAACAATACATTTTGTGTTTTTATATGAATTTATGAAGGTGGCATGGTGGCATAGATTCTCCAAAAATAGTTCATTTTATGACTGACAATCCTCTATTTTGCAAATTCTCATTTTAAATTTAAGTTTTGTCTTGTTACTTCATATTTTGTCATTGTGAACCAAGCTTTCGTATCGGTGTGAACCAGCTTTGCTTCTGAATGTGTATACAGTACATCAATCTCCGTAGTGTTTTCTTTGTCTCGACGCTGCTCCTTTCGGTATAAAAATAACTAGAGAGTGAGGTGCAGCGCCACGGCGCGGAGGTGGAATTAACTAAAAGCAAGATGTCATCTTGAAAAGGATAAATCCCAAAGAGATTGTGGTTAGATTTTCATTTGTTTTGTCACTGAGATTAATTCTCTGAGCGGCTTGTTTGTTGAAAACGCTACATCGTTCTCAAATCCCCCTTTTCTCCTTCAGGTCTTCGTAACTCAAGAAACTGCAATTTTTTTTTCGCAAGGGAATATTTCTTTATTCTTAAATTGATGACGTCCTTGAGGATAAATAGATTTATTTGATGTCACAGACTTTTAAAAGAATGTTAGAAACCAAGTTTCACTGTAACTAACTCACTGGCACTATCGAACCCGTAGGTCCATGGCCATATGGATTTAAACTCTCCATACTTACCTATCCTGAGCTAAGTTTTTCCAATCATTCCCTGTATAATCTACTTCCCTCAAATCATGGTTAATATTATTCTCCCACCTCATTTTTGGTCTACCAACTGCGCGTTTTCCCACTGGTTTTCTTATAAGAAGCTTCCATGCACGTCTTTCATTCCCCATTCGTGCCACATGTCCTACACATCACAGTCCACAAGACTTAACTGTCCTTGTTATATCTGCTTTCTTATAAAGAACATGTTTTCCACAGTTTTATAGTCTTCTCCACTCACCTGTCTGTTCATCTCTCTTTGGTTCAAAATAATTCCTAACAGCTTTATTCCCAAAAAAAAAAACTCGTAATCTCCTTTCCTCTCTTAAAGTAAGAGTCCATGTTTCGCATCCATATAATATAACTGGGTGGACCGTTACGGTCTCTTGCCATCTTTTGAGTGGTCTTCCCAAACATCTTCTTCCTCGTGGATGCGAGATCGTTCCATACGCTGACGGGTGTTGTTGCCAATTATTTATATATGTAGTTATATGGTCCTTAACCGAAGTGATTTGAAGTTCGTGAAGGATTATTATTATTATTATTATTATTATTATTATTATTATTATTATTATTATTATTGTTGTTGTTGTTGTTGTCCCGAGCCGTAGCCGAGTGGTTAAGGCAAGATACCTTGGCGCAGAGCTACGGGAGTCCCCATGGGGGAAGACATTTTATCATGGCACTTCGGCCAGTATGGAACCGGTGCCCACCCAGCATCATGGGGCATTTGGGTAGCTACAATAAGTAGCAACTCCAGGTTGAGAAAGCCAGCTATAACGGCTGGGGAACCCGACATGCTGGACAAATGCCACTCCTACACTGGCTGGATGATCCTCTACCTCTGTGATTAACACATGTGGATGTGAGGCCAGCAGTCGACTGTAGGCCAAGGGTCTTCTAGGCCTGTCGAGCCATGCAATTTTAGTAAATATTATTAGGGTCTGTAATTTTTACTGCATCCAATACACACACACATATAATATATATATATATATATATATCAATTTGTTACGACCACCAAATTAGGAACGCAAATGGGAAATTCTGGGCAGACGAGGTTAAGACAGAACTCCAAAAGATTGGGATGGGTTGGGTATGGGAAAAAGGGACTGAAAATCGCACGAATGTGTGGAGAAAAATTAGGAGGAGGTACTTAGATATAAACCGACAAAATATTTTGGCCGAATGTGCGGGAAAACGATCACTATTTTTACAAAGAGACCTAAAACAAGTTTGGGGAAAATAATCTTATATACTCAATCTAGGATTTAAAGAGAGATCAGGGCTTGCTTGGTTCAGATTAGGGGCATGGAAATTTTTAAAAATTAGCGACGATCACGATATGCGAATATGTCCAATGTGCGGGAGCTTTGAAGACGAGATACATATACTAGGAAAATGTAACGATTTAGAATATTGGAGGCATAAGTTATTACCGGAAAGATGTCTAAATTCAAATCGTGGAAGATTGGAATGCTACGAGTTAATGGTAAACCCAGAAAACTGGATAAACCTGGGTAGATTTCTGGACAAAACGCGGAAAATAAGAACAACACTTATTCAGGAATAAATAAATATGTTAGCAAATTGCAATACCATTAATTCTTAATAATTCTACATAACTAAGTTAATGTATAATGTAATTGTATTGATATCTAATTGTAATATTATTGTGTTTTTTTTAACATCAACTTATTGTAACGGACTGTCAACAGCACGTACGGCTTACTGCCTGTCCATATTTGTAAATAACATTGTATATACCTTACTTTTAGTTTAATAAAGTCCTTATGTATTGTGTATGTATATATATATATATATATATATATATATATATATATATATAATGTTATAATTAAATGTTTAACATTGAGCAATGCAAGCTTAATATGGAATGATAAAAAAAATAAATGCTTGGACGGGATTCGAACCCGGATCTCTGAGTCTGTACCTCAGCGTGATATCCATTACACTACCAGGCGAATCCAATTCAAACACTTATTTTTCTTATATATGTATTATACTCTCCATTATTACTAGATGTCGCGAGAACTCGGTCTTCACCGCCATACAGTAGCTGACTATAACAAGTAAGCAAATTAAAGATAATATTTTTGCCTTATAGCAGTGACGCTTTATAGATGTTATAATTAAATGTTTAACATTGAGCAATGCAAGCTTAATATGGAATGATAAGAAAAATAAATGCCTGCACGGCATAAAGCGTCACTGCTATAAGGTAAAAATATTCTCTTTAATTTGCTTACTTGTTATAGTCAGCTACTAGATGGCGGTGAAGACCGAGTTCTCGCGACATCTAGTAATAATGGAGAGTATAATACATATATAAGAAAAATAAGTGTTTGAATTGGATTCGCCTGGTAGTGTAATGGATATCACGCTGAGGTACAGACTCAGAGATCCGGGTTCGAATCCCGACCAGGCATTTATTTTTCTTATCATTCCACACATATATATATATATAAAGTTAGATATTAAGAAATATAAATAATGATATTAAATTTACGATTTCTTTCTTTTTCAGGTGAGTTTTGTTTTAAATAAGAGAGCTGAAATTGGGTGAGTTAGAATTTTGCAATTCTTTGTTATTGCACTTGTAGCCTCATAGTAGGCTATTTAATATGTCACGTTTAAAGATTATCTTTTCTGCATGATTTAAAAAAATAGTTTGGCTAAACTTTACAACTTGTGATGCGACATTTTAAATTCCTTCATAAACTGCTGTCAAATTTTATTCTTAGGGTTTCATTTTTGAAATTATTTCCCACCATTTACAATGATTTTTACATTTTTTCTAACGATTATGTCAATATTTTTCTATGATATTTAGATACATACGTAACATGAAGACATATCAGCCATATTGATTTTAACAAATATATTATGCAACAACAGAGACGTGTTACAGTTCAGCCAACATAAAATATGTACTAATTAACTGTACACATATACTTCAGAATTTCAGAACTTACTATTTATTTTTGGGCGTTGCATTCTTTCCGGGTTGGAGTGATTAAATTGCGTTAGGTTAGCTTTTAGGTTGGTCTTTCACAGGTTAGAGTACTTAAATTGCATTACTTACTTACTCACTGGCACTATCGAAACCGTAGGTTCATGGCAGCGCAGACATAAGCTCTACATACATCCCTATCCTGAGCTAATGCTTTCCAATCATTCCCTGTATAATCTACTTCCCTCAAATCATACTTAATGTTATTCTCCCACCTCATTCTTGGTCTACCAACTGGGCGTTTTCCCTCTGGCTTTCCTACAAGAAGCTTCCATGCACTTCTTTTATTCCCCATACCTGCAACATGTCCTGCCCATCGCAGTCTACGATACTTAACTGTTCTTATTATATCTGGCTTCCTCTAAAGACCATGTAGTTCGTTGTTATGTAGTCTTCACCATTCACCTGTCTGTTCATCTCTCTTTGGTCCAAAAATTTTCCTAAGTACTTTATTCTCAAATACTTGTAATCTCGCATTAGGTTAGCTTTTAGATTCGTTAAATACCGTGTGTATGTTGGCTGCATGCCGTGATTCCATAGTGTAAACAGCTTCGCGTTTGTTCGCGCATGCGATTGGTGTATGATTGAAACTTAAACATTTTTCGCATTTTTTGTTGTAAAGTATTTAATGGGATTTAAAACTGAGAGAACTTAGGCCAGATATCTATTAGTCACATGCAAACTCACACATCATCAGCAATCGAACAATTTAAATCTATGTCTGAGGTCATGATTCCGTATGTAGCAAGTAATCTGCCTGCTCACTTTGGGAGAGGCTTAGAGCTTTAAGAGCAATTGTCCAGCATTACTGATAGCAGCCATGTACAACTTTATAACCGCATTTCTTTACTTATTTCAGGTAAATGTTAAAAAAATATAAAATCGTACCTGAATCGCGATCGTCTAGAACTAAAACTTAGATTTATTAACTTCCCTGAAGGCCTTTGGGAAATGTGTTTCATCTTCAGGTAAATTTTAGTTTAGCATTTTATATAACTCATTGGTATTAATAAGTTTATGCTGATGATGTAGTAGTATTATTATGCTATAACGAGGAGATACTAAGGGCCAACACGCACTCTATTGATTTACACTAAGAAATTGGTACTGGAAGTAATTCTGCCCGAGGGCAGGTCTTTCACTGCAATCACAGTATTTTCATGCTTTGCTTTGCAGCTTTACTAGGGAATTATAAGTGTGGTAGCTTCCCGTTGCTTTCCACACCGGTGAAGGATGATGATGATGATAATGACAAGGAAGTAAACATAAAAAACTAAATATATGTTCGCACATATAAGTTAATTCTTTATATAATGGAAATGGACGGTTAGTGACAAATGAGGGGAGTTTCGAAGAAGTCGCTGAAATCAAATACCTAGGAAGAATACTTATATAATTATAAATAGAAATGAGGTGCACAAAGAAATTAAACATAGACTCAATTCTGAAAATGCATGCTGTTATGCATTACAGGGACTGTTCTCGACCCAACTTCTTTAAAAAAATGTTAAACTGAAAATATATAAAACTGTTGTTCTTCAAGCAGCCTGCTGGTAGGCCAAGGACCTTCTAGGTCTGTTGCGCTTGGAGTTTTTTGGGAGTTATTCTCCTAGTTATATTATATGGATTCGAAACATGGACTCTTGTCCCGCGCCGTAGCCGAGCGGTTAAGGTAGGAAGCCTTGGCGCAGAGCTACGGGACTTGCGCTGGTTCGAGTCTCCATGGGGGAAGAAATTTTCTCATGGTATTTCGGCCAGTATGGGACCGGTGCCCACCCAGCATCGTGAGGCAATTGGGTAGCTACAATAAGTAGCGGCTCCAGGTTGAGGAACCAGCTATAACGGCTGGGGGACTCGACATGCTAACCACATGTCACCCCTACACTGGCTGTTGATCATCTACCACATGTGGATGTGAAGGGCCAGCAGCCGGCTGGTAAAAGGACAACCGCTGAAAAGTGGAAAGACCCTCAATCGGAATCAATCGGAAACATGGACTCTTACTTTAAGGTGGAGAAAGTATTGCGAGTATTTGATAATAAAGTTCTTACGAATTTTTTTGAACCAAAGACAGACGAACAAACAGGCGATTGCAGAATATTAAATGACAGTGACCTATGTAATGTTTTTGGGGAACCAGATTAATGAGAATAGTTAAGTCTCGTAGACAGCATGGGCAGGACATGCGGTACAAATGGGAATTAATAGAGGACCATGGAAGCTTCTTGTAGGTAACCTAGATGGAAAACGCCCAGTTGGTTGACGAAGAATGGGGTGGGAGAATAACATCCCTGATTTGAGGGAAAGTAGATAATACAGGAGATGATCGGAAAACATTAGCTCAGAATAGGAGAGCTTATGTCCATGTGGCCATGAACCTACGGGTCCGATAGTGGCTGTGAGTTAATTAATTAGTCAGTTAAAATTAAACGAACCGAAATGGGGACATTTTGTCATAAATAATGCCACAAGTGATTTCCAAATTATCGATGAATTTACGACTCACGAATTGAGGAGTGAATTTATTTAGAGAATTTGGAAATCAAGAGTGGCATTTGTTAGGATTATTTAACGAATAAAATTAAGCTGTTTACTCACAAATAATTATATGAATATAGTTATTCTAAAATATTTATATATTTAATGTAAACAGCGATGTTTGAAAACAAATAAGAAACGTTTGTTATGCTTCATTTGTTCATCACTGCAACCAGATCATGTTATTTATTGCCAAAGGATCGCAATATTGTAAGAATGCACCCTAGTGGAGAAAAAATGAAACACGCCAAACTGTTTATAACCAACATTATAGGTTCTTAATTAATTTCTGATGTCCTATGATGTAAATTATATATTTCTGCAACGTAAATTCCTGGAAAATAATACGTTTAAGAAAGTGCAAACAGTATTTTTTATTGTGGTATAATCAATTACTACGAATGTTTTTCTATTATATCACCGCAAGTAGTATCTGTTTACATTGATGCATTATATATATATATATATATATATATATATATATACAATCTGTTAGCCGTATTTCTTGGAGATCAGTCAGTGCAAAATAATGCTCTGGCCTATACAGTTACCTGTTGTCTAATAATTAATTTTTCTCTATTTATTTAATTTTATACTATGTCATTAATCTTTTTTTCGTTTTTTATATATCTTGTACATATTATATATTTAATTCGTTAAATTTAGAGTAAATCAAAATACATTTTAAATATTAATTGTATTGTATTCGTAACATGTAATCGTTTATGTATATTGTAATTTAGATGTAAGACTATTTTTTTTGTATTTTTTTAAACCTGGTTGAGTGGTAGACAAGGCCTTAAGGCCTTAACTATGCCAGGTAAAATAAAGATATTATTATTATTATTATTATTATTATTATTATTATTATTATTATTATTATTATTATTCAGAATGTGAAAAAGGAGGAGCTTGATATTAAAATGTTAAAATTAAACTGATAAAATCGAGGTGAAAAACAACTGTGATTGGTTGTAAATCAAAATTCATTGAAATGTGATTGGTCATTGAATCCCAGTTGGGGCATGAGTTAAATAGTCTCTGTTCAATTTTACTTCAGTGAACTCACTCATACATGCATTTCTAGATAGTTATCTTTTTGCGGTAAAAGATCGCCACTATTCCGAACAAGGTGTCTCTTTTGGTCTGGCATTGCTAATCCTTGTGGTAGTAATGCAACCACCGCGCCGAGCCGGCATAACTCGCAGGTCATTTAGCACCCAAGTCCCTCCACAACGAACAAGACAAAGGTGCCAACGCAGGTGATTTATTATCTCTTAATAAGGTAGCTATTTTTGTAGCTCAGAGAAACAGGCCTTAAGGGGGATGATGGGTGAAATTTCTATTTTCTATATTTTTTTAGCTAGAGGCTTGAGTTTTTGTACAAACATACATAATTATGTGTTTAAGTTTCATTCTTGTGAAGCATATATTTTATGAGTTATTAAATATTATATAGCCACCACTGTGGTCTCGAGGTAGCGTGCTGCCTTGGCACGCAGCGGGCCCGGGTTCGATCCCCGGTCGGGGCAGTTTTTCTGGGTGAGGTTTTCATCGGGGGTTTTCCTCACCTGTAAGACAAATGTCAGGAAAACTTTAAGGCCTAAACGGTCCCCGAAATCATATGGCCATCGTCACCATCCTTATCATTATCATCCTTCACCGGTGTGAAAAGCAACGGAAAGCTACCACACCTACAATTCCCTAGTAAAGCTGCAATCATAGTATTTTCATGCTATGATTGCAGTGAAGGACCTGTCCTCGGGCAGAATAACTATGGATGGAAATATTATATTTAAAAAAATTGCATATATTATAATTAAATGGGTTCCACAATTTTTTAGTAAAATGTCTGATATTTTACAAACCCCTAAAATATATAGAAAAACATCATGCATTAGAATTCTTATAATGTGAATACAAAGGGAGAAAAAAATGTTGTACCTCATGCGTAGAATTACAAAAAAAAAATTGCATGAATTTTATTTTTTATTTCTTAAAATACTACTTCAATCATGAAAGTCCATGCACTACCTTGTTACGCATTGTTTTTAGGGCATGGATTAAAAATTTGAACTTTCTAGGATAAAATTTGTGAATTCCATTCAATTTTGGATGTACAAAAATGCAATGAAAATAAAAGTATGGAAAAGCGAGTTTAAAGATTTGCATGCAGTGTAAATACAAAATATAACATACAGGCCTAATCAGCACTTTAGGGTACTTAGAAGCGTCATATGCCTCTAAAACTTTGCCACCATATAGGGCCTACATTAGAGTACAAGCTATTTTTAGTACAAAAAACAAAAAAAATGTAAATTTTGATCTCAAATGGTCAATTTTTCACCCATCATCCACCTTAAAGTGAGGTTCGGATCCTGAGATAACTATAATCTTCCTTTTGGAAATGGTTGATAAAGCCTGTGTTTAAAAGGAGGATCTGTCACTGGATATGAGAGAAGCTGCCGATGATGACACAGCAGCTAACGCCCTCTTTGTGAGAGGAGAAAGAATTGAGCTACCTTATAAGCGAGACATGTCCTGTCTGAAGCGATGTTTCCCTTACAAGGTAGAGGGCAGTTTTTATTATCTTAAAGAGACATCTTGTCCGCCTTGAGAAGAGCGGACAATTCTAAATCTGTTCCAGACGGCCCCGTTATATTTACGTGTCGGTATTCCTTATTTAATGTCACTGTCATTATTATTATCATTATTATTATTATTATTATTATTATTATTATTATTATATTTCTTTTGGACCAAATAGAGTTGAGCAGACAGGTGAATGGCGAAGGTCAATAAACATGATCTTTATAGGTAACCAGTAGCCGAGTGGTAAAGGCAAGGTGCCTTGGCGCAGAGCTACTGTAGCTGCGCTGGTTCGAGTCTCCATGGGTGAAGGAATTTTCTCATGGAATTTCGGCCAGTTAGGGATCTATGCCCAGCCTGCATCGTGAGGAATTTCGGTAGCTACAATAAGTACCGGCTGCAGATTGAAAAAAAACAGCTATGACGGCTGGGGACCCGATATGCTTACTACATGCCACCCTTATACTGGCTGGTTGGTCATCTACCTATGTCATTTACATATGTGGACGTGAGGCCAGCAAATGGCGGGTAGGCGAAAGACCTTCTAGGCCTGTCGCGCCATGGAGTTTTTTAGATATAATAAAAAGAGTTAATTCTCTTAGACCGCATTGGACAGGACATGTGGCACGAATAGGGCATGGAAGAGGGGGCATGGAAGCTTCTTCTAGGAAAACCAGCGGGAAAACCCCCAATTGGCAGATCAAGAATGAAATAGAATAACATAGATTACACAGGGGATAATTGGAAAATATTAGCTCAGGTTAGGGATGTTTGGAGAGCTTATGTCAGCGCGGCCATGAACCTATGGGTTCGATAGTGCCAGTGAGTTAGTTGTTATTGTTATATTATTTGGGCATGTCGTAATGATTTTGGTTAAATCAGTATGCTACATGTTGGATGGTCGCGGACTTGCGCCTCGGTGGAGTCAGGATATTCAAACTGGTCTGATCTTTTACGCTAAACTATGGTATGTGTATAAACTCAGTCTCTAACGAAAATTAGCACCAGAGATCTTCGTGGGGTATAAAGGCAATCATAACACAGGGGTGACATCCCAGCTGAAATATTCTGCTGATTTTCTAGAAAGGTCGAGGCCTTAATAATTTTTCCCCAAGGTTTTCTAAGACTCGTATTGAGATCACTTCCTTTGCATTATTATTATTATTATTATTATTATTATTATTATTATTATTATTATTATTATTATTAATATTATTATTATTGTCTGCCGCGGTGGGCTAGTGGTTATGCTCCTTGCCTGTAGTTCCAAGGGACGCGGGTTCAAACACCGCCATCGTCGATAGATTTTTGGATGGAAAAATTCAAGGGACAAGTCCTCCGGGACTGACTTTAAGCTGTGACTCCCGAGTCTGAAGATTTTTAGACTTTTAAAATAACATAAAGCCTAAATTAGAGCCTCTGAGCAAATTTTTTATCGGTATTTACATTCAATTAATACCTTAGTTATCTACTACGTGCCTCTTTAAGGCGATGAGCTAACCACTTGCCACTCGTCGACATTGTTAGGGAAATAGTTGTAACTAAATTAACCTGTCTCATGTGGGGATGTACGGGTATAGACATCCATTCACAAACATACATAGATGCATGCATACATACATATATCTAAAAACAGAGAGTTATTTATGAACAATATCGTTAAAAAATTATGGCAAATGGACATTCAGTAAAAATAAAACCAGTATAGGTTTACACACATCAATTGTCATACGTTAAGTCGATATATTTAGGTAGATTCTAGAGTAAAACACAGCAAAACCAGTGAAATATTTAATGTCATATTAAGTAAGAGCGGAAATGAGTTTCCTACGGGCTGTGAAAGGTTGTGCAAGAGAAGAATATATTAGAAAAGAGAATATTAGAGAGGAACTAAAAACACGAGGATATATACCCATCAATAGGAACCTCAAACTCGATGCTATTCTTTTTGCAGACGATTTAGCTCTTCTGGCACTTTCCGAAAATCATTTGCAACGATAATTTACAAAAAATAGCTGCCAAATTTAATATGGAAATATCAATTAACAAAACTAAAATTATGGCATTTCATGGGAAGGACCCCATACAAAGTAAAATCTGTCTCCAGAATAACATTTTAGAGAGATCTAATAAATTTAAATATCTTGGATATTATCTCTCTATCTGGGATGAAAAGGATATCCCTGAAAAAATTACTAGTTATAATAAAATTTTGGGAATTATTAATCAAGTCTCCTTGTACAAAAAAAAAACACCAGATTACGTTTATATAACACTTTGGCTAGACTAGTGATGACCTATGGTAGTGAAGCATGGACACTAAAAAGACAACATGAAATCAGAATAACGGCTTGTGAAATAAGATTCCTGCGCAGAACAGCGGGTTACACCAGATGGGATCGGAAAAGGAACACCGATATCTTAAAAGAATTGAAGACTACGCCAATTTTGGAATTTATTAAACAGTACCAACTAAATTGGAAACACCATCTTGAAAGAATGAGTTCAAATCGGATCCCCAAAGCTGTTTTTAATTATATACCAAGAGGACGAAGATCTCTGGGCCGTCCTATGAAATGCTGGAAGGAAAATTTTCTATAGGATCATAACAGGCCTTGGCCTAATACTTGGAACGAAGAAGAAGAAGAAGAAGACTAAAAGCACAACCACTTCTTCAACAAATAGATGAACACAGGAACAATTGGATAGAACATCTACAAAGAATGACATAGGATAGGATAACAAAGATGGCACTGATGTATAATCCTGGAGGACAAAGTTCGGTAGGAAGATCAAGAAAGCGCTGGGCTGAACAGATGTGAGATCGGAACAGGCAAAGACTTAATGCGTGAAGAATGATGATGATGATGATGATGATGATGATGATGAATTAAGATAAGTAAACAAAAGTAGATTACAGTCATCGGTAGAACATAAATGAATACGTTAGTTGTACAAATACTTTAATATGAATAATTTTGTATAATAACACATATAGTCAATACTAATAAAATTCATTATTAAAACCGTTGAGGTGGAGAGTCATAAAATAAAATAAGTTAAAATATACCTTCTTAGGTAAGATCCGTCGTCCTCAACTTATAAAATATGTATTCTTTATGCCTGTAGGCCTATCAAAACATCCGTTCCATCATCAGCAGGTCTTTGTTCGCTACAATATCTATTATGATGGTAGATATTGTAGCGAACAAAGACGTGCTGATGATGGAACGGATGCTCTAAAAGGCCTACAGGCATAAAGAATACAAATTTTATAAGTTGAGTTATTTTATATTATAACATAGGCTATATAGTATTACT
Organism: Diploptera punctata; assembly: GCA_030220185.1. NCBI lineage: Eukaryota > Metazoa > Arthropoda > Insecta > Blattodea > Blaberidae > Diploptera > Diploptera punctata. Next base: position 241,784 of record JASPKZ010010245.1, read on the forward strand.
TTCTTTATAATAGAACATGCTGTAAATAAAAAAAATATTAAAGTGTAAAGTGATCCCACAACAGGCCTCAGGAGGCCCTTGGGGTAGTAGGTTAAGGCTCCCACTTTTTCTAGACAATCGGCACTTTATGTCAGCCGGGTTGTCAGCCCTGCGTGACGGCCGCCTTTACCCCAGAATAAGCGTCTGGTACTCATTTCCGTTAGAGACTGAGTCGACCCCAGGACCATAGTGCCGCCAGAGGGTTTGGGTCAGTTTAAAAATCCTGACCTCAACGGGACTTGAACCCTCGACCTTCCGGCTTGTAACGCAGTGCCTTAACCACTACGCTATGGCGTGCCCCGCAAATAAATAAAAAAAAAGTATATAAAATAAATGCATACATACACACACATAGGACTATACACACACACACACGTACATACATACGCACGTACATACATACGCGCGTACATACATACGCACGTACATACATACGCACGTACATACCCACTTTCCGGGTACCTACCTTCGTAACTGCGTGCGTGCGTGCGTACTTTCATTCGAAAGCGCATGCATATATGCCTATACGAGTTGATAAATGCAAAGATATATTAAATATGTACCCAGTAAGGAAATTGAGTAATGAAGTGAAAATGATTTTATATGGTTGCGTTAGCCATTTATTATAGGGACATTTTTATTGTATGAAACAAGAAAGGACATGGAATATGAAAAATGGAGTTTGTTGGACTGAATTTTCTGATGTCACAAGGGTCTCCGTGGAGGCGAGATTCAAAATAAGCGGAGCGGAATAACAGCAACATTGGAAGCGGACAGCTATTGATGATGCGTTATCTGACATGTGGGAAATCTTTCTCTCTACTCGTCTGTTCAATACTCTGTGAAACCAGAGACATTCCTCTCGCAAATGCATTTTTTCTCCTCTTATATAATTTCACATAGAGAATTCAATAAATTCAGAAAAAAAAACTTTGATTTGAGATTCACACGAAATTGTTAAATTTAGACTGTAACCAATCTAAATAATAATAATAATGACTATTTAACTCATGCCCCAAATGGGAGTCAATGACCAATCACGTTTCAATGATTTCTGTTTAACAACCAATCACAGTCGTGTTTCACCAAATATTTATCAATATTAAATTTACCATATTAAAGAAAGCTCCTCCTTTTTAATATTCTGAACAGGTCTGACCATTATTTTGCAGTGACTGCCTCTGTAAGTAGTACGGCTACCCGATTGTATATATAGTGCATGGATGTCAACACATAGCGCTTGCAGGAGTTAATATAAAAACATTTGTAGCAATTGATTATACCATCAAAAAAAGAAACCACTGTTTGCACTTTCTTAAATGTATTTTTTTTTCCAGGTAACAATCCAGAAAAATATAATTGTCATATTTACATCATACGACATCAGAAATGAATTAATATACAGTTTGATGTGTTTCATTTTTTCTCCACTAGAGAACATTCTTAGAATATTGCGTTCCTTTGGCAATAAATAGTATGATATGGTTGCAGTGATAAACAAAAGAAGCACATGAAGCGTACCAATCGTTTCTCATTTGTTTTCAAACATCGCCGTTTACATTAAATATATAAATATTTTAAAATAACTATATTAAATAATGATTTGTGAGTAAACAGCTTAATTTTATTCGTTAAATAGTCATAACAAATGCCACTCTTGATTTCCAAATTCTCTAGATAAATTCACTCCTCACCTCGTGAGTCGTGAATTTATCGATAATTTGGAAATCACTCGTGGCATTACTTATGATAATAATATTAATATTAATAATGATATTATTATTCATAATAATATTATAGGGAAGTTCAGGTAATGTGGACCCTTCTGTTGAGTGGACCCTGTTAATATCTTCTTTAGGTGCTGCGCTCAAACAGAAAATATTTTAACTTCTTCCCCTTATCAACTTTTATGGGTTCAAGGCCAGTTTCTTTTATTTTTTGTGCGAAGTAGGGGTTATTTGTGATATTTATAAAAATGGTCACTTTAAAAGTTTTTATAGCTAAGAATCAATTCTTGATTTCTGCTGTTGAATATTACAAATGTTGAAAAAACTCCTGAATGTATTACATTATGTAGATGCTGTTTTAATATACTGACGGGTTTGGTCTGATATTATGTGACTTGGTGGCTGTATAAAATAATTAAACATGACAAAGGAATTCGGTTCACGTGGACCCTCTGGGTCCACTTTACATAAATATGTATATTTTATCAATGAGGATCCTATCTGTTAAAATCATTCACTTAATTAATTGTATTTAATATCCTTGTAATTTTACTAAACCCAAAGACCGTCGCTTTCTGCAGTTGAATGACGTGTGAATGTTATAATCAACAATAATTTTTCAAAACATTAAATAAAAGTCAACGCTTTTTAATTATGATCAGTCATACATATTTTCAGATTAATCTGTGCCAGTCTGTATAAATTAATAGAGTAAATAAACTTAAAAATAGACTAAAAGCTAAGGTGGACTCTGGGGTCCACTTTATCCGAATATGGAGGTTAAAGTGGACCTTCCTTGTAATGTAAAAAAGTTTATAAATTCTGAAGATGTTTTCATATTTGAATAAAATAACAATGTTAATCCATAGTTACAACATTAATGATAATCACTGTAATTAAACAAAATTCAAATCCCTTAATTAATAGGAGAAAAACAACAAATTCAAAACAGGGGTCCAAATTACCCGAAGTTCATCTAGTTATAAACAGGGTGTACGCGACCAACACTAACAATAAAATAATAGGTATACAAAGTGGCTGATACATATATTACAGTGCAAAACATAGATAAACTCAACAAGTTCGTATGGTAATCACTAAATATGCACATTCGCGGGTTCAAATCCGATTAAATGTTGTTTCTGTTTAAAAATCCTCAGCATAGTTTTCTTTCATAACATGGGGGAGCCCCACCTTGTTGGAAGATGTTAAAAAAATCGAATAAAATGAGAATTTAGATAATTCCGTTGTTGTCACCACAAAATTAAATATTAAAATAAACATGAGAAAGTTGACACATATATGTATTTTTTTACATAGAGTTGTTATTCTATCTATTAATTTCTAAAGTCATTAGGTGTAGGAGTTTAAAAATCGTTCTAGGGGTCGTAATTTTCGATGTTTCACAAAAAAAAAATAGCATTTCCTATTGAAATAAATCGAGATAGGTGTTATTAAAAAAATCAGCGAAATCCGAACATTAGAAATTGAGGATTTTAAAAATCGTGCTAGCGGTCATAATTTTCGATGTTTCACAACAAAACCCAGTATATACTATTGAAATAAACCGAGATAGAATCCAAAAATCAGTTAAATTCGACCGTTAGGAATTGGGGTTTACCTGAAATTAGAAATTAATTCTAGCTACCGTCATGTTTAGTTCGTTGCAAAGCGTACCTTTTCTTAATTCTCTTTCGAGTGCTATTTACCTACTTATTATTAAAGCGTACCTTTGTGCATACCAAGAATTTCAGGTAAGACGAATGTTAACCGCTATCTATTATACTATAAAACCATTAGGTGTAAGAGTTCACCTGGAACGAAAATTTAAAAATCATATTCAATTTATTTAGGCGTAGCAGCGCACGCCGGATATTAGCCAGATATTAAATAAAATTCTAATGTACACATTGTGTTTAATAAAGTAAAAAAAAAATACTAACTCTATTGAATTGAGATAATCCACTTTTCTTACAAAATGAAGTTTCTATGAACGTACTCTAGTTACAAAAAATATATGTCGGCGTTTGAGGGCTAGCGGTTACTATATTATTTGTCTGTGGTCCCTAGGTATCTATCTATAGTGTTCTGCCCTGGGGCAAGTCTTTCACTGCAATCATAACATTTTCATGCTATGCTTTGCAGCTTTACTAGGGAATTATAGGTGTGGTAGCTTCCTCTTGCTTTCCACACCGGATGATAATGATGACGGCCAGATAATGTTCGGGGATCTTTCGGGCCTCAAATCTACTTGATATTCGTTTTACAGGTGAGGAAAAACCTCAGGAAAAGAACCTCACCCAGGAAGCTTGTCCCGACTGGGAATCGTACCCGTGCCCGCTGCGTGACAAGGCAGCACGCTACCTCGATACCACAGCGGTGAAACGGGTTAAAATCCGGGCAGTTCGATGGATTTTTCAGGTCGTGAAAATCTCAATTATAGCTTCTTTCGGAAGGAAGAGGATATCGTGTTACATATATACGGCTCATAAAATAACTTGCACACTCAATTAAGAAATCTACCCAAAATTTGACATTAATTAAATAAAAATAAAACGTAGTTTTATTTTTTATTATTGATTTCGTACATCTCAATGATGGATAAATCATTTGAAGAGAAAAATTATAACCAAGGGTCCCGGGTTCAAGTACCGGTCTGAGCGTATAGTTTTTCTCTTCAAATATGTAGTTTTATTTTATTTTCATATTTATTATATAATTCAGTGACAGCTGTTTCGGTACACTGTACCTTCTTCAGAGATGTTAACAAATTATGAATTGTGTTCCAACTGATCTAAGCAACAATATAACAATATTTATTTAAAGTTTTTAATTTAAATATTGTTGTATTGTTGCTTAGATCAGTTGAAACACAATTCATAATTTGTTAACATGTCTGAAGAAGGTACAGTGTACCGAAACAGCTGTCACTGAATTATATAATAAATATGAAAATCAAATAAAACTACGTTTTATTTTTATTTAATTAATGAATATGGATTTTCATCAAGTAAACACCAACTCAATTGACTATCAAAATTTGATACTTTCACGACCTGTCTCTCCCTTATGAGTGGCTTTGTATACCTGTGGCGCGAGCGTTTGACGTCATATTGATACTCAGAGAACACAAGTGACGATGACCTAGGAGTGCTATTATCCAGATGACTGTAATCCCAGAGAACAAGAGGAGGAGGTAAGAGGAGGTAAATTCAATTGGCGATGTTATGTTCAACATGTAACATTAACTAAAGGAGTGCTGTGATTAGGTTAACGGTTATAAGTGATTGATATTTCCTATGACTTCATCACTGCTTGTAGAGTTAATTCTTCCTGAACATCTGTCCAGCCTAAGAAAGACACTTCAGGAAAATAAATGGGCGGGAAATCTACGAAGCATATCGACTGCTGCAGTTACTGCGATTCGTTCATAACTAAAGCACAGTTCAGCGGAAGCGAAAAAATAGATCATGTACTTGATTAATATAATTCCTTATTTAAAGCTATATATGTTAACTATTATGCTGATGATGTAGTACTATTGGCCGATAACAAGGAGATACTAAAGGAAAACACGCACACACTATTGAGTAACACTAAGAAATTAGGACTGGAAGTAAATATCAATAAAACTAAATATATGGTCACATTATATTATGGAAATGGACAGCTAATGACAAATGAGGGAAATTTTGAGGTAGTGGCTGAGTTCAAATACCTAGGAACAATAATCACAAATAGGAATGAGATACCCAAAGAAATTAAACATAGGCTCAATTCTGGAAATGCGTGCTATTATGCATTGCAGAGACTCTTGATGTCCCAACTCCTTTCAAAAAAACGTTAAACTGAAAATATATAAAACTGTTATTCTACCAGTTATATTATATGGGTGCGAAACATGGACTCTTACTTTAAGGGAGGAAAGGAGATTACAAGTATTTGAGAATAAAGTACTTAGGAAAATTTTTGGACCAAAGCGAGATGAACAGACAGGCGAATGGAGAAGACTACATAACAATGAGCTACATGGTCTTTATAGGAAGCCAGATGTAATAAGAACAGTTAAGTCTCGTAGACTGCGATGGGCAGGACATGTTGCACGTATGGGAATGAAAGACTTGCATGGAAGCTTCTTGTAGGAAAGCCAGAGGGAAAACACCCAGTTGGTAGACCAAGAAGTAGGTGGGAGAATAACATTAACTATGATTTGAGGGAAGTAGATTATACAGGGAATGATTGGAAAGCATTAGCTCAGGATAGGGATGTATGGAGAGCTTATGTCCGCGCGGCCATGAACCTACGGGTTCGATAGTGTTAGTGAGTAAGTAAGCATAGGTTAACTATAGTTGATCAGAAGACAGTATATACCTACATATTTCTTCGAAGTCGGAGACTAACTAAAAATTCGCATTTGTTTGAAACTGAACGATTCTTGAGAAATTGAATGTCAGTTATAAATATGGCGGCTGACGGGTTGTTTATGTTAACTCGGCTATTTTAATTAAAAGTTTAATTTGAATTAATTTGTTTAATATTAACAATTATAATTAATTAGTTTTCGACATACCATTGTAAATGTTAATACAACGTGCAACATAAAAAATTAAAACGATTGTTGTGCATTAATTTATCGGTTTGTAACAAACAGTTATTTCTCATGTCAGTTATTTAAATGTGGCGGACCGCAGTGAAAACAATATGGTGTGTAACTGTTATTATTAGGCACATTGTGAAATTCTCTTCTCGTTAGTTTTTATCTGGTTTTATTACAAGTATTAAATAAAATTAAATTATTTGATGTATGTTTTAGGATACATTTTTAATTTTAAGAGTTAAAGAAAACTTCGTCTATTTTTTCAACAGTAATCCATTTTCGTTGAGGACGACTGTTATAAATCAGGTATTTAATTTGATATTTTAACATGTACTACATAACCTCAACATTGCTTTACAATGAATTATGGAAGTATTGTTATAAAAAAGGTAGCCAAATTGTCTCCGCTGTCCTTCCACTCTATCAAAATAATTATATCTGGAATTATATATATCAATAAACTTAGAGAATTATACACCATGAAAACATCTGGAAAGGAATGAGAAATTTTACAAACTTACAACATTACTGCATTACAAAAAAAAAAAATCTGCAGTGGCAACATTCAGACTACTAACAGGACATGACTGTTTAAATAAACACACAAATTTGGTATGGCAAATTCAGCAAAATCTTCTTTTGGCAATTTAAATTAAGATATTGAATGAAATCATCTCCTGCGGTGTCGAGTTTTGTAAAAGGGACCCGCTAAATATTGGAGTGCAAGAGAGTGAATGATTTCATTGTCAAGTGCTCGACATCAGATACCAACCAACCATATTTTTAGTTTCCTTCCTCAAATTGTTTGGTTGCATCAAAATGTTCACATATGAAACAAAATAGGCGTAATATCTTGTGCAAGCAGACATGGAGTTGGGACATTGTTGCTCTGTCACGTCTTGAGTTTGGACACGACAAGTGACGTATATTAATTCCAATCACCTGCACACGTCATCTTCAGCTGTGGCTCTACTATTACGTCATTTATTTCAACGACCACAACATTGTCACACATGTCTTATTTTATTTATATTTCTCTCTCATAAGTCAGCCGTAAATTCGTAATTCATAATAATCATGAATAATTCCGCAACTTATAATTCAAATTCATTATCATCAGCACAACAACCCTGGACGTGTCAAGGCTTCCTTCAGAATTTTTCTCTAGTCTTTTCTATCCCTGGCAGCCGTCCCCCAATTCTTGACGTTTAAAGATTTGACATCCTATAGCCCTACTCCATCTATCCATCTCAAATTCATCTTCCAGTTCTCCGTCTTCCTTATGACTTTCGATCCATAATTCTTTTAACTATTTATAATTTAACTTAATATGATATTGCTCTCTCAATTCTGGAAATGCGTGCTATTATGCATTGCAGAGACTTTTGATGTCCCAACTCCTTTCAAAAAACGTTAAGCTGAAAATATATAAAACTATTATTCTACCAGTTATATTATATGGATGCGAAACATGGACTCTTACTTTAAGGGAGGAAAGGAGATTACGAGTATTTGAGAATAAAGTTCTTAGGAAACATTTTTGGACCAAAGAGAGATGAACAGACAGGTGAATGGAGAAGACTACATAACAATGAACTACATGGTCTTTATAGGAAGTCAGATATAATAAGAACAGTTAAGTCTCGTAGACTGCGATGGGCAGGACATGTTGCGCGTATGGGGAATGAAAGACGTGCATGGAAACTTCTTGTAGGAAAGCCAGAAGGAAAACGCCCAGTTGGTAGACCAAGAATGAGGTGGGAGAACAACATTAACTATGATTTGAGGGAAGTAGATTATACAGGGAATGATTGGAAAGCATTAGCTCATGATAGGGATGTATGGAGAGCTTATGTCCGTGCTGCCATGAACCTACGGGTTCGATAGTGCCAGTGAGTAAGTAAGTAAGTATGATATTGCTCTGGTCGTTTATCAAGAGTTTTTGATCCCGGTATACTAGTGATTATCGTACCGGTCTCCAGTTCGAACCCGATGTGGTCGGTGGAATTTAAGGGCGTAAAGATCATGAGTATTTTTTTAGGAAGGAAATAAAGTCATGGGTTCCGTGTAGTAAGTTCATACCATGTAGAAAAATTAAAAAAAACTCAAGCTTAAGATAGAGACCTCCGAGAAAAAATTGTTAAATAATATTGCCACCTATATATCTACCTACCTACAAAGCCTCATAACCGGAGTGTCTTCATCACTTTGTTTTCTTACAATGAACAACGACAAATGTTCACGTAAAATTTTCACATAAACTTTCAGTGACATTTTACATACAACTGCAAAAAATTAATCTTATTTTACAGTTTATTTGCTTAGTATTATTCCCAGTCACTGATGATTTCACTTGTCACAGTTTCTTCTTATCTCAGTTCACTGTATCGCTTGTAGCAACAATAAATAGACTCTAAGTACTAAAATATAATTATACGATTAACAGTAATGTCCAGTTGGGGTATATTGGAATGCCAATTTTGGAAGTCCTTATCATTACATAAATAATATAAACATCCCTGAGTTATCATATTCTACCCTGAGCGAACCGGCACACGCTGTCACAATACAATTGACTGAACCCCCCACCTCACCTTGGCAATAGTTTATATAAGCCGGGGAAGGAAATTTTCTAGATCGGAAGCTTCGGGAATCGAAGCCGCTGGACAAGGAGGGTAGATGTGTAGAGAATCTTCTACCACGGAGGTCCAGAAGCATGTCGATATTTCTGCTCGGGTTTTTCAACTCTTAGAGTTTTCCATCCACTAACAATGCGAGAACCTTACTCTCGCCGTTGCGTCACCTGGGAAATTCAAACACTACTATTAGGATGCCTTACAATACAGTGTATTAATCTAATGTTGAGACATTCTTAACTGTATTCAAAACTTTATTTTATAATTAAAATGCAAATTTTAAAAAGCGATCGAAATGAGAACATTTCATCATTTAAAATAAATATCCTGAACTCGTGTCCAACTTGGGGTCGGGTTGAAGAATGAGATGTGATAAACCCCTATATTTATAGAGGTTTATGAAGTACAAGGGTGCCGTACGACCACTCCTGACGCACCATCACAGGGGCAGATGAGTGAAATGAAACGAAATGGATGAGATGAGTACGGAGAAATGGTGGAATGAAATTTGTGGGGGGAAACGGGAGAAACCCCGAGAAAAACCTGCCCAAGTTCCGTTTCGTCCAGCATGAAACCCATATGGAGTGACCGAGACTCGATCTCGGGGCGCCAGCGGTGAGAGGCGAGAGTCTAACTGCTTGTGCCACGGAGCTGCTTCCATCAGTTAAAATACTATATATACTTACTTACCCGTAGGTTCATGGCCTCGCGGACATAAGCTCTCCATACATCCCTATCCTGAGCTAATGCTTTCCAATCATTCCCTGTTTATTCTACTTCCTTCAAATCATAGTTAATGTTATTCTCCCACCTTATTGTTGGTCTACCAACTGGGCGTTTTCCCTCTGGTTTTCCTACAAGAAGCTTCCATCACGTCTTTCATTCCCCATACGTGTCACATGTCCTGACCATCGCAGTCTACGAGACTTAACTGTTCTTATTATATCTGGCTTCCTATAAAGACCATGTAGTTCACTGTTAAATATCTTCTCCATTCACCTGTCTGTCCATAATGTTTTATTATTTAAATTTTGGTCATTGGACACATTTAATTAGATTTGTCTCTATCTTATACCATAAGAGTGTGTTAATTTAATATTGTTTCTGTTTATCTACTCAAGGGATCAAATTAAATCGTAGATGCAATCATGTTCATCTATGTTCTGTGTCAAACTGAAATATATATTGTATCTTGTAAGCCCATGTTTCCCTTAACAGAGATTTAGGCGCTCTCCCCCTACAGGGAAGAATTTGAACCATACTAATTTAGTTACACTTATTTTCGTATAGATGTCATTTGAGTGGTCTGTGGTTAGCGTTCCGCCTCATACTGACATCTAAGAAACCAAGGTAGTACTAGGACGGGAAAATTCGGTAAATTTTGTTTAGAGGCCTTTTCATTCAGGCTTAAGGATCTTTTACGAGCCTGAAAGTCTTCAAACTCGAGACCCACGGCTTAAAATCTCTCCCGGAGGACTTGCTCCTTAGATTTTTCCACCTTAAAAAAAATCCATCGACCCCGGCCGGGTATACTTAAGAAATTCATTTTTTTATTATTTTATGTTATACCATTGAGGCTATATTTTATTATAAATACATTTATTTATAATGACTAGGAAGTGAGTTCCATGCTCTAGTCATAGATATTATGTGAGATTCAGAGTATAGACATATCCTGTGCTGTGGTGTCGAAACTAGAGTATCTTGTGCCTTAATTGTGATGAGACGATACATTTTGAAAACGCGTTGATAAATAACTTACTAAATATATCTCACTAACAACATAAATTAAGCGGTACAAATTTATTTATTTTATATCTGCACGTAATGTACTTTTTTTTCTTTGTGAAAAAAATGTTTCACCTGTATATGTACACTTTAAATCTGTCCACTTTGTTTTCTATTAAATTTGATTCGCCGTGGCTTATAGGCAACTTCTTCACTATTATTGCTTTGCGGGTTATCTGTTTTGAATTTTTTCGTGTTGAGGTTAATAAATTCTATCTTCAAGCCACAGTTAGTCCAAAAGCATTCAAGACTGAAAGTGTATAAACACTGGCTCTTCCAACTCTTTTGTATGGTAGCGAAGTATGGACGTTGAAACAGAAGGATATACAGAGACTTAGATCTGCTGAAATGAGATATCTTCGGAGGACTGCAGGATACACACTACTAGATCACAAAAAAGAAGACATCTTAGAAGAATTACACATGGAATCTTTAGAAAACAAAATTTCTGATTATAAGTCAAGATGGATGCAACATGTTCATCGAATGGAAGATAACAGAATACCCAAACAAATGTTAAGATATCAACCTGCAGGAAGAAGAAGACCAGGACGTCCACTCAAAATACGTTTGGATGGTGTTTCTCTTGAGGCCGAAACAGGTCAACAAATGGCCTAAATTCGTGAATGTACTATGATGATGATGATGATGGGTTATCTGTTCACAAGTTTACAGGCGTTTCTTGTTTTGATTTATTATTGAAGAGTACTGACGCGTGCAATTGTGGAAACAGACGAAAGTGTCAGCTACTCAATTTGATAAAAAAAAACGAAATCTAGTTTCACAATATTTTGTTTTCGTAACGTCCATAAAACAAAAAAAAATCTATCAGACTCATACTTACTTACTTACTCACTGGCACTATCGAACCCGTAGGTTCATCGCCGCGCGGACATAATCTCTCCATACATCCCTATCCTGAGCTAATGCTCTCCAATCATTCCCTGTATAATCTACTTCCCTCAAATCATACTTAATGTATACAGCCTTTGGCATGGGTTCCCTGAAGTAGTCCCCGCCCGGAGAACCGAATGGAGGACTATTTGCCCTCCGGAAAATTTTATCCCAGTTGAACCCATGTCCGCATTTCTTGACGGTTGTATTTTTACGGTGAAAGATTGTCACTCTTTCGACCAAGGTACTTTTTTTCGTCTGGCTCATCACACCTTTGACCAGTCCGGCATGGGTAACCCTATCGGCAGCAATGCTACCGCCGGCATAGCTCTCAGGTTCATTTAAGCACGCAAGTCACTCCACCACGACAAGGTAAAGATACCATGGAGGGATCAGACTCGTACTACATAAACTAAGAGAATTCCTCAGGAAGTCGAATTTTGTTAGTTTTAGCTGTTTACAGAGCACAGACCCATCTTCTTCTTCTTCTTCTTCTTCCTTCCAAGTATTAGGCCAAGGCCTGTTACGATCCTATAGAAAATTTTCCCTCCAGCGTCCTATCATAGGACGGGCGCGGGGGCCCCAGTGATCCCTGCGTCCTCTTGGTATATAGTGTGTAAACCGCTTTGGGGATCCGATTTTTGAACTCATTCTTTCAAGATGGTGTTTCCAATTTAGTTGGTACTGTTTAATATATTCCAAAATTGGCGTAGTCCTTCAATTCTGTTAAGATATCGGTGTTCCCTTTTCCGATCCCATCTGGTGTAACCCGCTGTTCTGCGCATGAATTCTCATTTCACAAGAGCCGTTAGGTCTTCTTTCATGTTGTTTTCTTAGTGTCCATGCTTCACTACCATAGGTCAACACTGGTCTAGCCAAAGTGTTTAATAAACGTAATCTGGTGTTTTTTTGTACAAGGGATGGTTTCATAACTTGATTAATAATTCCTAAACTTTTATTATAACTAGTAACTTTTTCAGGGATATCGTTTTCATCCCAGATAGAGAGATAATATCCAAGATATTTAAATTGATTAGATCTCTCTAAAATTTTATTCTGGAGACAGATTTTACTTTGTATGGGGTCCTTCCCATGAAATGCCATAATTTTAGTTTTGTTAATTGATATTTCCATATTTATTTTGTTAATTAATCCATGCGTACGTAGATTCTTGCTAGAAAACATGGCGACCGCTAGAGCGATTTTTAAATTTTCACTTCAGGTGAACTCCTACACGTAATGGTTTTAGAGGGTCCAATTGTGAATCTAAACCATTGAGGAACCAACTCAAACACACAAAACATTTCATAAAAATCGAATCGGTCGTTTAGGCAGTTTTTAATTTCTGAATGCAAGTAAACCTCCACTTCTAAATGCTCCATTTTGTTCATTTTTTATAATACCTATGTTTATTGTATTAGAATATACCGAGTTTCGTTGTGAAACAATGCAAATTGTGACAGCTGCAGCGATTTTTAAATTTTCACTTCAGGTGAATTCCTACACCTAATGGTTTTAAAGGGATCCACTCAAACACACAAAACATTTAATTAAAATTAGTCGTTTAGGCAGTTTTTCATCATCATCATCATCATCATGAACAAATTCGTTTTAGGCCATGTGGTCTGTACGGTAAACCTAGCGAAGATGGTCTTGATCTTTCCACCGATATTTTGGTCTTCCTTGGTCCCTATGTCCAGTTGGGGTATATTGGAATGCCAATTTTGGAAGTCTATTTCTTGCCATTCTCCTCAGTTGATTTTTCCATTCTTGTAGGTATCTTTGTATATCTTCATTTAAGCTTGTTATTTCAAGTTTTCCTCTGATAATAGTGTTCCTTTGGTGATCCAGTCTATTAACTCCTAACAATGATCGTAAGAAGCGCATTTGGCTTACTTGAAGTTTATGAGAGTTTCTTTTATTTAAAATCCAAATTTCATTTCCGTATTTTAGACCAGCTTTTGATGTTATGTAATCTTAGTTTTGTCTCTGTCCTCATCTGTTTACCAAAATGTCTTCGTATTACCCCATTCATTTTATTATATTTTTGTAATTTTGAATCAATGTCACTCTTATACTCTGCAAATACACTTCCTAAGTAAGAGAAATCTGACACATGTTCTATAATTTTTCCATCAATCTCAATTTCCACCCGTTGTATGTTTTTTCCCACACATTGCCATTGTTTTGGATTTTGAAGTGGAGATTTTCATATTATATTTGCTGGCAATTTTGAATAATTGATACGCTGCTATTTGTAAGCTATCTTCGGAATCTGATAATATTATTTGATCATCAGCATATAATATTGTTTGAATTATTAGTTTTTAATTTCGGATATTAAGTAAATCTCCACTCCTAATTGTCAGGTTTCGCTCATGTTTGGATAGTGCCTACCTCTGTTTATTCTAATAGGATATACCGAGTTTCGTTGTGAAAATCTAACATTTTGACCACTAGAGCGATTTTTAAATGTTTCACTTCCGGTGAACTCCTACACTTAGTTGTTTTGGAGGATCGAATTATGAATCTAAACTACCCAGGGACCCATTCAAACACACACAAAAATTTTCATCATAGTCGGTCCAGTCGTTTAGGAGGAGTGTAGAGACATACACACGTACAGAATAATTATAATAAAGGAAAATAAACAATAACACACAACAACAATAAATTACTCGCAGGCTCGAAATGTATCAATAACTATATTTTCGGACTCGCAGAAGACGAAAATTATATTAGTTTTTTCCAATCACCTAACCGGAGTCAGATATTTCGACAACTTAGCAGAAGTGATCGTTTCCGTGAGAGTCGCAGGCACTTTTGTCTCTCAAACTGGTCACTTTTTCTTTTTCGTGGTTTTATTACTCTTGGGGATTGTTAAACCCTCAGGAATACACAGGTGTACAACATTTCCTGATTGCCACTGTCAAATACGTGAAGTAATGGCTTGTATTACCTCGTTCTGTGCAGTTCTTCTTACATTACATCATTGTGATTGTGAAGTGTCGATATATGCACTACTGTGTATCATTATAAAGAAATAGAATTAAAACAATCTACTATAATATATTTTAATACGTAAGTTTCAGTGTTTTTTATAATTTTGCAATGTCTCGCCGCTGTTAGAATTCTCCTAATTTATTCTGTTACGTATGCACGCCGTAGCGTAGTGGTTAAGGCACTGAGCTACAAGCCGGAGGGTCGAGGGTTCAAGTCCCGTTGGGGTCAGGATTTTTAAACTGACCCAAACCCTCTGGCGGCACTATGGCCCTGGGGTCGACTCAGCCTCTAAGGGAAATGAGTACCAGACGCTTGTTCTCGGGGTAAAGGCGGCCGTCACGCAGGGCTGACAACCCGGCTGACATAAAAGTGCCGATTGTCTAGAAAAAGTGGGAGCCTTAACCTCCTACTACCCCAAGGACCTCCGGGTCTGTTGTGGGATCACTTTACTTTACGTATGTGGATAGTATTTACAAAATCTCAGCGCAGAACTAGTTATAAAGGCGTACAATTTATATTTCGGGAACTATAGTAAATTTGGATATACTGATAAATATTGCGCCCATAATTTTTGCTGTACAAACTGCCCAAGGATTTTAATAGGGTGGTTAAAAGGTTCGCATTCGTGCATACCATTTGCCATTCCAATGTTGTGGAGGGAACCTACGGACCACAACACTGACTTATTTCTGTGTGGTCAATATATCTGGTTTCACTTAAAAAAATAAGCATTCTCTTCAGTATCCAAATTTGCGGTCAGCCATGCGACCTGTTAAACATAGTGATTCTTCACCGAACTTGGGTGACGTCAGTGATGAACATGGCGAAAGGTTCCACGAAGACATTTTAGAAATGAAAAGGCGTTATAAATGGAAGTCAGTGATCAACATGCTTGCTGATTACTGCTGGCAACTTATCACAGACGTTTCGGAGCCATTTTATTGCCGTAAGTCATCCAGGAAGAAGTTTTGAAAGGTGAGATTTTTGCTACAATTTAAGCATGTGTTGTAACGTAACTACTTATTTATCCTTCTTAAAAAAAATAAATTTTTGGATCATATATGATTTGGTTTTACATAGATCAATTGCTTCTAGCAATATTATTGCAAAAAAAAAAACAAATTGAAACTAAGTGCAGATAAGCAATAATATGCGAAATATAACGAAAAACGTTCAACACGTCCTCGCAAAAAACTTTTAGGTGATAGAGAAAAAACGGACTTCAAATTCGAAATCAGCGCATGTCAATTAACTAAAATCACCTATTTTCATTTCTGCAAGCGACAAAAAGTTCAAATTTGTTGTTGTGTATTATATACATATAAAAAAACTTTTCGGCTAGTTTTGAACCCATGAACTTTGAAACTAGAGACGACCAAGGTAACCACTAGAAAGCATATTTGTTTGCATTGTAGTAGTCTTTCTTACACAAAATATCTTCCTTTTATAAGGTCAAAACCCTTTTAACAATCGAGTTGAACTGTATTTTTAAGGAGGAATTAGGACACGATATCTGCGCACTCATTATTTTCACGTTTTGTATACACTCAAGTTATACAATTATTAATGGTCCAGCAATAAACACAAATGAGTTCTTAGAAATTGAACTACAAATCCTTCTGATTCAATAAGCTCTTTTATGTATTGGTCGAAAGGGGAACTGCAAAGAGATTAATAGAGGGCTTAGAGATAAATGAATACAACAAAACAACGCCTCCTGGGAACCATGCAGCCCGTCTGACACTAGTCTATTACTAAATATTTCTGAAATACCGACGTCAGGGAACTCTTTGTGCAGCGGTGGACATACATTGAGGGTGGGGATAAACTGCAGGTAGAGTGGATGCTCTTCCCTTCTTTCTGATGAGGACTAAAGTGAACTAATAAGCAATCAGAAATTGCCTCTAACATGTTCTTTAATATTTGCTTAAAATATACTTACGACACACAATTTTAGACACACTCTTATATGCAGATGATCAGGCTCTTTTCGGCAATAATGCAGATGAATTACAATATTCCACTCATCATCTTAATACAATAGCCCAACGATTTAACATGGAAATATCAACAACAAAATCTAAAGTTATGGCCTTTCAAGGGAAATTCCCAGTAAGAAGTAAAATTTGTATTCAGAATTCAATATTAGAGCAAATTAATTCATTTAAATACTTAGGATATAATCTAACTTATAATGAGGAATGTGATATATCCTTTAAAATACAAAACTATAATAAAGCTTTAAGAATTATCAACCAAGTTTTTAGACCATCAAAAGTGCAGAGACACACAAGAATGAAAATCTATAAAATTCTCGCTAAACCCATAATCTGTTATGGCAGTGAAGCTTGGACCATCAGAACTCTGGATGATCGTCATATTACAGCCACGGAGATGAAATTTCTGCGACGACCTGCAGGTTATAGCCTTCTAGACCAGCAAAGAAATTCAACTATAGCCAGAGAGTTAAACATCGTACCTATATCTCTTTCCTCAAGATATCAGGGGTTGCCGCACACTTGGCACCTTTAAGTCACGCTTATACAGTTACCCGTTGTCTAATAATTAATTTTTCTCTATTTATTTAATTTTATACTATGTCATTAATCTTTTCCTCGTTTTTTTTTATATATCTTGTACATATTATATATTTAATGGTTAAATTTAGAGTAAATCAAAATACATTATAAATATTAATTGTATTGTATTCATAACTTGTAATCGTTTATATATATATATATATATATATATATATATATTGTAATTTAGATTTAAGACTTTTCTTTTGTATTTTTTTAACCTGGTTGAGTGGTAGACAAGGCCTTAAGGCCTTAACTCTGCCAGGTAAAATAAAGCTATTATTATTATTATTATTATTATTATTATTATTATTATTATTATTATTATTATTATATCTGAATACCTCCAAGAATACAGAAACTATTGGCTAGCCCATATTCAGCGCATGGATCGTCACAGAATACCAAAACAAATTCTTCACTACATTCCTCGAGGGAGAAGATCTGTGTGTCGACCTTTTCGGAGATGGCGGGAGACCATAACGGGCCACTGGGCCTAATACTTGAAAGGACGATGATGATGATGATGCTACTTACTTACTCACTGGCACTATCGAACCCGTAGGTTCATGGCCGCGCGGACATAAGCTCTCCATACATCTCTATCCTGAGCTAATGCTTTCCAATCATTCCCTGTATAATCTACTTCCCTCAAATCATAGTTAATGTTGTTCTCCCACATAATTCTTGGTCTACCAACTGGGCATTTTCCCTCTGGCTTTCCTACAAGAGGCTTTCATGCACGTTTTTCATTCCCCATACGCGCAACATACAATTGCTTAAAATATAGGCCTATAATTTTTAATCAATGCTACCAGGTTGTCATTTCGACATTTCTGGTATTCTCTCCTGGCATTGCGTACTTGTAACCCACTTCTGAGGTTGGGGCGCCTTGAAGGCATCCTACCATTTAAAGTGGAGGTTACCTGAAATCCGAAATTAAAAATTAACACTAGTAACCGTTATATCCGATTCCTCTCAATGTACGGTTTATAATTAAATTAACCTTTATTTGTTTCTTACTATTTCGACTAATGATATATATATATATATATAATGATAATGATGCCTTATTTTATCTGGCAGAGTTAAGGCCATAAGGCCTTCTCTTCCACTCAACCACCGAATAGTGGAATTATACAAAAATTACATACATATTACAATTTTAAGATATTATTAAAATACAGACTAAACAAAATACAATGATGATGTGATCTGATACTAGCTAATACTAACAAAAACATAGAATATAATAAAATTAAAATGATATAAAATAAAGTAAGTAGCTTCCTAGATGATTATTTATAGAATGTTGTATACAGTTGTTATACAGTTAATGTTTTCATTGTGTCGAACTTAAGAGATCAGTTAATTTCGATTTAAATAATGATTATAGGCATATATATATGGAATGATAAGAAAAATAAATGCCTGGATGGGATTCGAACCCGGATCTCAGAGATCCGGGTTCGAATCCCGTCCACGCATTTATTTTTCTTATCATTCCATATTAAGCTTGCAATGCTCAATGTTAAACATTTAATTATAACTTATATATATATATATATATATATATATATACCTACACACACACACACACACACACACACACTAGCAGACCCGGCAGGTGTTGTCCTGCCTGAACGTCCTGCCAATTCTCGTGTCATGACCAGACAATAAAAAAAATTACATTTTTACCATATAAATCACTAATTAAGACCTAATTAGATATCATTAATTAAATAATTTCACTGCCATCTGTTGTGCCTTAAGAAGCGTGCATGTTAACGTCACACGGTTTTCGCGCGGAATATGTCAATAATGCAGATGACTACATACCTGACATAAAAATAAAATTACCATAACCCGATCGAAGCGCCATCTACCGAGTCCAATTGTGAATCTATACCATACAGGGACCCACTCAAATACAACAAAAAAATTAAATCAAAATCGGCCCAATCGTTTAGTTCCACTTCTAATTGTCGAATTTCGCTCATTTTTGGATAATGCCTACCTCGGTTATTTTAATCCGATATACTGAGTTTCGTTGTGAAACATAAAAGAAATGTGACCGCTAGAAGGGATTTTAAAATTTTCACTTCAGGCGAACTTGTATAGCTAATTGTTTTAGAGGGTCCAATTGTGAATCTAAACTTGTGTTTTGCACTCTTTTAACTTTACTATCTAACCTCCCTTGGTTAACTCTTGTTTTTTCGACCCCGACGCTATTAGGGCATCCTAGGGCTAGGGAGTCTTTCCTTTCTTTCATTTCTTCTTTCCTTTATTTTCTTTTCTTCTCCAGAAAAACCTGACCAGAGGCTATAAGATGGCAGCCCCATCACTGGTCTTGCCTTCTTTTGGCCAGCAACCAATCGAAGGGACTATTATTATGCTTTCAAATCTTATATGAGAATTTTCCGGAAGGATCAAACTACTTACGCTGGAGGGAAAATTTTCTATAGGATCGTAACAGGCCTTGGCCTAATACTTGGAAGGAAGAAGAAGAAGAACAATCGAGGGACCCAATCAGACACACACAAAACATTTAATCAAATTCAATTCAGTCGTTTGGGAGTTAACAAACACACGCACTGAAGAATTATTTATATATATATATATATATATATATATATATATATATAACGGTCCACCGCTGTGGTCTCGAAGTAGCTTGCTGCCTTGTCACACAGCGGGTCCGGGTACGATCCCCGTTCGGGGCAGTATTTTTCTGGATCAGGTTTTTATCGGGGGTTTTCCTCACCTGTCAATGTCAGGAAAACTTTAAGGCCCGAACGGTTCCCGAAATCATATGGCCATCATCATCCTTATCATTTTCATCATCATCCTTCACCGGTGTGGAAAGTAACGGGAAGCTAGCACACCTACAATTCGCTAGTAAAGCTGCAAGCATAGTATGAAAATGCTATGATTGCAGTGAAAGACCTGCCCTCGGGAGAATTACTATATATATATATATATATATATATATATATATATATATATATGTATATATATATATATATATATATCAATATGGTCTTTGTTTTCGATCTTTAATCATGTTATATAATAAGTAGGTCTGAGAAGTTGAATAGTCTGATAGTGCATTTAATGTCTGCAGGGTTCGGGGGGAGGGGGGGGGGTGATGAGCGTGCGGTGTGTATATGTATGGGGGTGTGTGGATGTATGTGTGTGTGTCTTTTTTTTCATTTGTTTTCTAGCATTTTTTTTTAATATTAATGTACGGAATGTGGATGAATGTAGATATGTATTATTTTGATTTAGTGCAGACATAGATTTTACTTATATGTAGCCTGTTATTGTTTTTTGATACAGGTGTATTTGTAGGTATTTGTTTATATTATTAGTTTTATTTTTTATTCATGGAAAAATAATGCACGTACGGCCAAGCAGGCCCGTGCGCAATGTAAATATGCATATGTATTTTCTTTATTCTGAAAACAAAAGGCAATAAATTCCATTATATTTTATTTCTAAGCATTTCAATCTTCCCTGTAAAGTTTCTTATTGAATCCTTTCCCTGTGTGTGTGTGTGTGTGTGTGTGTGTGTGTGTGTGTGTGCTTATGACTACAACAAATGTTGTTAAATATAGTAAATATTCCTCAGTTTTGAATAAAGCCGAAACATATCAAATAAATACGAGGAATAATTCATAAACCTCATTTAATTTGTAGTAGGATTTACATTTGAAATGTAAATATGATGTAAATGTATATATTTCCATGTTTCATTTAATTCAAAAAAGTTTATGAAAACTTCTGCTTCAACATCTTGAAATCATAGAGTAATACTAGAAGGTAAAACTTGTAATTTCATTCACAAGCGGCGCTTGTGTAGTATGCTCTCTTCTGCCATCTATTATCATGATGCTGGAATTAATTATACATCATCAAATCCAGTCGTAAATTATGAAGCTGTGTGCATATTTATTTATTTATTTACATATTTTGTTTTATCTGATGGAGTTACGACCATAAGGTCTTCTCTTCCACTTCACCAGGATAAATTATACATATCATCATAATCATCATCATCATCGTCGTCCTTTCAAGTATTAGGCCCAGTGGCCCGTTACGGTCTCCCGCCATCTCCGAAAAGGTCGACCCACAGAACTTCTGCCTCGAGGAAAGTAGTGAAGAATTTGTTTTAGTATTCTGTGACGATCCATGCGCTGAATATGGGCTAGCCAATTGTTTCTATATTCTTGGAGGTATTCAGATATAGGTACGATATTATTCATATAATAACAAATATAAATTATGTACAACTTGATTAATAATACATAATAGACATAGGCGCCACAATATAGGCCTAAAGTTGACAAGGAAAGAACAAAAAATATTGAAATAATAATAATAATAATAATAATAATAATAATAATAATAATAATAATAATAATAATAATGATAATAATAATAATTGTATTGTAAGCCTATATTTTCCCTTTACAGAGATTTAGGCGCTGTCCCCCTACAGGGAAGAATTTGAACCATACTGATTTAGTTACACTTGTTTTCGTATAGATGTAATTTTGAGTGGTACGTGGTCAGCGTTGCGCCTCATACTGACATCCAGGAAACCAAGGTAGTACTAGGAGGGGAAAGTTCGGTAAATTTTGCTTAGAGGCCTTTTCATTCAGGCTTAAGGATTTTTTACGAGCCTGAAAATCTTCAGACTCGGGACCCACGGCTTAAAGTCCCTCCCGGAGGACTTGCTCCTTGGATTTTTCCGTCCTGAAAAATCCATCGATCCCGGCCGGGTTTGAACCCGCGACCCTCGGGACCAGAGGCAAGGAGCACAACCACTAATAATAATAATAATAATAACCTATAATTTGATTAAGTATTACGTTTGGTAAAGAAAGTGTTTGGTCCCTCTTACCTGAAATTATTATTTTAATTATTCAATGTCAGTATTTTTTTTTTAATTTTCTAAGACTCCACAATTTTAACCGATTCGAGGAGATGCCTACCATTATGGGGGGAAAGAAAGAAAGAAGTTTGGCGTGCCTTGATAATGGCATGTTGCATCATGTGGAAACGTCAGAATTAGTGGCCAGAGACCAATCTTGAATCCGTGACGCGCGGAAAACCCAAGAAACCTTTCTTAATCATACACACACACACACACATATAAAACGAAGATATAAGAACAGAACTTAATATATTTAATCTCTGTGAAAGAATAAAATACTATCAAAACGCTTATCATCAGCACTTATTGTGAATGAATGGACAGCGCATACCAAGAAGAATGTATAATTATGAACCAAAAGGGAAAAGAATGTTGGGAAGACCATTGAAGAGATGGAAGAACCAATTCGACCTATAATGAGATCGTAACAGGCCATTGGGCTTAATCCTTGTTGTTGATGATAATGGGTTTAGGGCAGTAACATGGTAAGCCACATTCTATTGAGAAATGTCATTTATTACAATGATAGCAAATAAATGTATTGAAATATCCTTAAAATCATTTGTAAGTGCGCCAGTGATGAGTTAAAATATATAGACATACAATGTATTAACAACAATACTGCACAATTAGTATTTATAGGTTTTGTTTAATATTAAAATCCTATATCTCACAAAGAACAATGTTACTTAACATGTTATTGCTCTAAGCCCTTCATATATATACACACATTAGATTTTCGCGGATATCACTATGATAATTTTTTTTCTTGGGGTTTGTGAGACAAAGATTCAAGGTTTTCCTCAGAACAATGGTTCCAACGTTTCGACATGAAAATCTAAGAAATCTTTTGTAATCACGTAGACTTTCACGGCCGGAGTTGCTATGATGATCTTGATGAAGATTTTCGGGCTGTAGGCCGTGGTCGTGAGGCTTGTAGTTCCCCGACATTTCGCCAAATTCTGCGTCTGGCATCCTCAAGGGTTGTCTTGAGACGTGGTCGTGAGGCTTGTAGTTCCTCGACGTTTCGCCAAAGACTGCGTCTGGCATCCTCAAGGGTTGTCTTGAGACGTGGTCGTGAGGCTTGTAGTTCCCCGACGTTTCGCCAAAGACTGCGTCTGGCATCCTCAAAGGTTGTTTTGAGACACAGCCGTGGTCGTGAGGCTTGTAGTTCCCCGACGTTTCGCCAAAGACTGCGTCTGGCATCCTCAAGGGTTGTCTTGAGACACAGCCGTGGTCGTGAGGCTTGTAGTTCCCCGACGTTTCGCCAAAGACTGCGTCTGGCATCCTCGAGGGTTGTCTTGAGACGCAGCCGTGGTCGTGAGGCTTGTAGTTCCCCGACGTTTCGCCAAAGACTGCGTCTGGATCCTCAAGGTTTTGTTTGGCGAAACGTCGGGGAACTACAAGCTTAACGACCACGGCCTACAGCTTGAAAATCTTCATGAAGATCATCATAAGAAATCTTTGTTTGCCTATACAATTATAGGCCCTACGCACGTTTAAAGTTTAAGTCAATCTTAACCATTCGTTGTAGCGCCAAACTAACAATACTGTATATCATCATCATCATCATCATCATCATCATCACTCCAGGGATTAGCAATTGCCCGTTCCGACTTCATAATGCATCAGCCCAACGTCTTCTAGGTCTTCCAACATCACGTCTTCCTCTTGCTTGATAATTTCTTGCTAACAATGGATATCTCTCCTTTCTCATTCCATCCACATGATCAATCCATTTCTGTCTGTAATTCGTGACCTTATCCAATAAAGGTTGTACTTTCAATTCTTCTCTTATATCCTCATTTCTTATTCTATCAAGTCTTGTACATCCTTTAACTTGTCTTAGGAACCTCATCTCCGCCGTCTGTATTCTATCCTTCTGTTTTTTCATCATACTGTATATTGCAAGTTATTTTCCTTGTTTGACAGTTAGGCCCTATACATCAACAATGTAAGAGGGGAATATTTGACGCTTATCTACATAATGCAAAATTTAGATTAGCATTCATGTAGATTCTGGTTTCATAGCCGTTTGTTGCAAAACATATAATCTCTGATAGGACTGATGGCGTTTACGTTTTTCTTTAATAATAATGTTATATTTGAAGATTTTGACGTTAAAAGTGTGCGTACTCTTACTTCATGAGCCAGTGCAACAGATGACATCAAAATCTAATTTTTTAATGGCGCTTAGCCGATTGATGCATAACATCGTCCAATTTACATCCTAGTTTCTTTACGTTTTTGTTCACATAAAATTATTTTGACATGAGACAGTATTATCAAATAATTTAAAAAGTAATTTATCATTCAATATGTTGGCTGTATATGCTAACCCTTAAATCCGTAATGTATTCCTTTTGATATATCAGTTGGTTCAATTAATTAATATTTTAAATAAATCAGAAGAAAACGAACAATGAAACCACTTAAATGTGTGTCTAATTATACAATATATCTAATATGAACAGTTTTACAAGATTCCGTTTTCACCGCGGTCCGTCATATTCAAATAACTAACAGAAAAATTTGTGTTTTGCCAATTTAAGGGTTAATGGAATGTCTTATTTGAATTTGACCTATAAATACAATTATTTAAGAAAATACAGATATGTCAACTTGGTTTTTTCCAACCGTTTCCTTTGTGAATTAAGACAAACGAGTTAATTTAACAAGTTGTCAGTTAATTGAAGTTAAATCAGGATTTTTTGTTCGTTAATTCACTTAAAGAAAAAAATAAGCATTGAGCAAATTAAATTGTACGAACACTAGAGATGTAATTGGATTTCTGACAGAATGCGTGTTAATTGACATATGTCATTCATTTTGTCTTCCATCTCCTTTTCCAAGCTATCACACAAGTGACATAAACACACGTTGACAGTAATTGCATTCACTGGGTTTGTTATAATATTCCATGCATTTAATTTTCTCTTGAATGTTGTTTCCTTCATTATTATTATTATTATTATTATTATTATTATTATTATTATTATTATTATTTACAAAGTGTTATGTTGTATGATGCAGAGACCTGGACTTTAGGTAGACAGCAAGCAAAAATAAAATATTGGCAACAGAGATGGATTTTTGGCGAAGGGCATCAAGAACATCAAGAAAGGAGAAAATTCTCGGAACCAGAAAATTACAGAAATAATGAATGTTAAACATTAATATTATAGAAGTAATAGAAGAACGGAGATTTGAATGGTATGGACATCTGAAGTGGATGGAGAATAATATAATCCCAAGAATGTTGCTGGATTGGAATGCTGAAGGCAGGACGAGGAAACCCAGGGAACAGTGGACAGATGAAGTGAGAAGAAACATGATCAGCAGAAACGTCATAGAAGATGATGCTGAGCATAGAAATCTGTGCCGGAGCAATTTCCCGACGTCACACCATAGACTGCGTCAGGCATCCTCAAGGGTTGTCTTGAGACTGACCCTTAACCCTTGAATTGGCAAAATACAAATTTCTTCTCTTAGATATTTGAATATGGCGGACCGCAGTGAAAACGGAATCTTGTATAACTGTTATTATTAGGTATATTGTATAATTAGACACACATTTAAGTGGTTTATTTTTGTTCGTTTTTTTTCTGATTTATTTAAAATATTGAATTAACTAAACCAACTGATGTACATTACGGATTTAAGGGTCAAGGAAGCCGGACGCAGTCTCTGGCGAAACGTCGAGGAACTTCAAGCCTCTAGGACACGGCCAACAGCCCGGAAATCTTCTTCAAGATCTTCATACTGACTCCGGCCGTGAAAGTCTAGGTCAATATAGTATTTGGTAGTTATGGGAAGGTATATGATTGGGATTTTGGCGTCGAGATGCCATAACATAATACATGATAGATAATAAAAAAAAGTATATGTGAATATATATACGTATATACACATACACATACACATACACACACACACACACACACACACACACACACACACACACACTAGCGGACCCGTCAGACGTTGTCCTGCCCGAACGTTCAATTCTCGTGTCATGGCCGGACGATAAAAATATGTTACATTTTTTTACCGTAAAAGTCACTAATTAAGACATTCATTCATAGTGTTCTGCTCAAGAGCAGGTCTTTCACTGCAAACTCAGCATTCTCCACTCTTTCCTTAACTCAGCTTTCCTTTTTTGTATCTGCATACAGACCATTTATTTAAATATTTTCTATCAGTTAAGACATAATTAGATATTATTAAATAAGTTCGCAAGAAAACCTCCGCACTGCCATATGTTGTGGCTCAAGAAGCTTGCATGATAACTCACATTGTCGTCCGCGCGGAATATGTCGATAATGCAGATGACTACACATCTGTCGTAAAAAATTCCTATAACCCGATCGCATCGCCACCTACCGAGTCCAATTGTGAATCTAAACCATCCACTCGTCAAAATCGCTCCAGTCGTTAGACAGTTTCTTAATTTCGGGTTTCGAGTAAACATCCACTTCTAATTCGGATTTTGCTCATTTTTGGATAATACCTACCTCGGATTATTTTAAGGGAGGTGATGGGTGAAATTTTCAACATTTTCGGTCAAATTCAGCATTTTTTTCTGTATTAAAAGTTCTATATACCTTAAAGTATAATTTGGTGACGTTTTAGTGTCCTATGGCGCTTGTAAGTCTCCCTAATGACTGTTGGAGGGCATGTATGCTACATGTTCAATTTAACTGCATGCAAACTTTCAAATTGGCTTTTCCACTCTTTTATTTGCATTGCATTTCAATACATTCAAATCGAAATAGCGTTGACAAATTTAATGATAGAAGCACGAAATTTTCACTGCATGTCCCACACACTGCGGTTAACAATTCTATGCATGGATTTTGAAACAACGTTGATAGTTTTTGAAATAAAAAATAAAATATATGTAGTAATTTAAAAAAAAACATTAAATTTTCATATGCAGAGAATTATGCATTGCAGAGACTCTTGATGTCCCAACTCCTTTCAAAAAACGTTAAACTGAAAATATATAAAACTATTATTCTACCAGTTATATTATATGGGTGCGAAACATGGACTCTTACTTTAAGTGAGGAAAGGAGATTACAAGTATTTGAGAATAAAGTACTTAGGAAAATTTTTGGACCAAAGAGAGTGAACAGACAGGTGAATGGAGAAGACTGCATAACAATGAACTACATGGTCTTTATATGAAGCCAGATATATTAAGAACAGTTAAGTCTCGTAGACTGCGATGCGCAGGACATGTTGCATGTATGGGGAATGAAATACTTGCATGGAAGCTTCTTGTAGGAAAGCCAGAAGGAAAACGCTCAGTTGGTAGACCAAGAATGAGGTGGGAGAATAACATTAACTATGATTGGAGGGAAGTAGATTATACAGGGAATGATTGGAAAGCATTAGCTCAGGATAGGGATGTATGGAGAGCTTATGTCCGTGCGGCCATGAACCTACGGGTTCGATAATGCCAGTTAGTAAGTAAGTAAGAGGATGTATTTTTCCCCTTTAATAATAATGCTATATAAAAGTTAATGCGTAGCGTTTTTCTAAATAAGTCAGTGGTCGTGTACAAAACAATGAAATATTACTAAAAATTACTAAAAAAATATGGGACTAATTAAAGATTTTCATCATCATCATCAAACAACAAGGAATAAGCCCAATGGCCTGTTCCGATCTCATTATACGAGTAGGTCGAATTGGTCCTTCCATCTCTTCAATGGTCTTCCAAACATTCTTCTCCCTTTTGTTTTATAATTATACATTCTTCTTGGTATGCGCTGTTCATTCATGCGTAATACGTGCTGAAGATAAGCATTTTGATAATATTTTATTCTTTCACAGAGATTAAATACAGTGTGATTATAAAGTCCCAGTACATTTTGTGGATAACGTAGCGCAAATAAAACAAAAATTATAAGGTAGTTTCTACTATCCAGTTAGTGTTCAACATAACCTCCATCAATCTCAAAACATGTTCCCAACGACGCACCGTCGCCCGGAAAATATGCACCAACATATCCTCTGTAATCATTTCACTCGCTTGGCGCATGCGCTCTTTCAGCACTTGCAGATTAGGAAACTTGATTCTGTACACCTGTTGCTTGATGAACCCCCAAGCAAAAAGTCCAGGGGTGGGAGGTCTGGCGAATGAGGTGCCCAGATACGAGGAGATGCCCTTCCAATCCACCTTTCGGGAAACCTGTCATTGAGATACCCGCGCATAGCCAGAGCAAAGTGTGGTGGTGCTCCATCTTGTTGCAACACCACTGTATCAATGATACCATCTTGCTGTAACTGTGACTGTAAGAAAAGTTGCAACATATCAAGATACACATCTCCCATGATGGATTCCTTTGGAATATGTTTCTAACTTCCTCGTACGACTGGCCTCTTAAACGTGCAGCAACAATTTCTATCTGCTCTTCAATGGCGAACATATTTGTATCTTTCGAATGGCTGTAACAGAAATACGATATGTAAGCGATTTCTTTAAAATGTACTGAGACTTTATAATCACACTGTATATTAGTTCTGTTCTTATATCTTCGTTTTTCTAAATATTTTAATGTGCAAATTTTTAAATATATTTTCTTCAATAACTCAAAAACAATTAAGCCTAGAAGGATGAAACTTCAGCATAATATTACCTATTATGGCGTCAATGTGTGTACAAAAAATCAAATATGTGGCTTAAACAATTTAGAAAATAGAAAATAAATTTCACCCATCACCCCCCCCCTTAATAGTATACAGTGAGTTTCGTTGTGAAACAACGACAAATGTGACCTCTTGAGCAATTTTTAAATTTTCTCTTCTGGTGTATTCCTACAACTAATAGTTTTTGAGGGTCCATTTGTGGATCTAAACCATCGAGGGACGCACAAAACTTCATCAAATTCGATCCAGTCGTTTAGGAGGAGTTCAGTTACAAACACTTGTACAGAAGAATTATACGTATAATCTACATAAAAATGGTTCTGATGAGTTTTGACTCCTAAAAGTGAGTGGAAATAGCCTAGTGGCAGTTTATGACATTGTTTCATTGAGATACCTGCATGCCACAGGCTATATAATTGGTTGTGTATGGTCTAAAAACTCACCCCTGTGCTCAGGGTTAAATTGAAATCGTTGCTAGGGCTGGACGGTTCAGGAAGTGATGCGATATGCAGAGGATTTCTACATAAATGTCATTACATGAACAAACTGTCCCAGCCTTTATTTTCCTCATACATTCATAGGCTTCTCTGCACTGATTATTCCTATTGCAGTATTAGTTCTATTGTCATTATATTGGGTTTGTGTTACCTATAATACTTTTAAATTACTGACAAATTTAAAATAAAATAGTGTTTTCCTAAAATAAAATAAATAAAGCTATGGAACAGTAGGTCCAAGGAAACATGGCCTACTAAAATGTTTGTTTTCAAGTTATTCTAACAGAAATTAATTAATTTAAACCCAGTTTTCACAATCTAATTAACTCAAAGACGTTATCGAACCTGTAGATTCATGGACGCGCGGACGTAAGCTCTCCGTATATCCCTATCCTGACCTAATATTTTCCAATCATTACCTGCATTTTTTACTTCCATCAAATCGTAGTTAATGTTATTATCCTACCTAATTCTTGGTCTAATAACTGGGCGTTTCCCCTCGGGTTTTCCTACAAGAAGCTTACATGCACGTCTTTCATTCTTCATTTTTGCCAAATGTCCTGCCAAAAGCAATCTACGAGACTTGGCTGTTCTTATTATGTCTTGCTTCCTATAGATCATGTAGTTCCCTATTATGAATGTTCTGCATTCTCCTCTCTGTTTTCATCTCTCTTAGGTCCAAAATGTTTCCTAAGAACTTTATTCTAAAAGATGTGTAATAGTTTCTCCTCCCTTAAAGTAAGAGTCCGTATGATATAACTGGGAGGAAAATTAATGTCTCAACCAGGAATCGAACCGTGGACATCTAGTTCTCCAGACTAGTGTGCAGCTCACTACACCATTCTAGACTTGGCACAAACATTAACAATTCTTTCCACATATGAAAATCTATAATTATAGTTTCATCCTCTGCCAGGTAGGTGTCACTATCATCGCCAACGGCCGACTTTGTTTAGAAGTATCTATATTTGAGAATTTTACACCATAACTTTTATAAGCAGTAAACGATGTTATTTAACATTTTCCAATACTGTTATAGATTTGTATATGTGGAAAGAATTGTTAATATTGTGCCAAATCTAGAATGGTGTAGCGGGCTCCACACTAGTCTGGAGAACTAGAGGTCCACGGTTCGATTCCTGGTTCAGACATTAAATTTTCTTTTCACAATATCATTATAATATTATATGATCCATTATTGGAACTGAGTTAAATAACTATTGGAAAATGTTAAACAACTGGGAGAATAACATATTTATATAATTTCAGTTTAACATGATTTTGAGAAAAGTTGGGACAAGAGCTACTACAACGCACTATAGGATGAATTTCCAGAATTGAGCCTATGTTTAATTTCTTTGTCCATCGCATTCCTATTCGTAATTATTGTTCCTAGGTATTTGAATTCAGCCACTTCTTCGAAAGTTCCCTAATTGATTATGATTTTATTTAGATGGTTTAATCAAAATACTAATTTGTGGTATTAACTAACTAACTAACTAACTAACTAAGTGGCACTATTCGAACCCGTTTAAGGTTCATGGACGCGCGAACTAATCTCTCATTTGGGTTACAATACACTATTCTGAGATGATGTTTTCAAATAATACCCTGTAGAATTCGACTTCCCTCGAATAAATAGTTAAGGGTATTCTCCCATCTCATTGTTTGGCCTATCAATTGGGGTTTTTTACTTCTGGGTTTCATACAAGAAGCTTAAATGCAACGTCTTTCATTCCACATGCGTGACACAGGTCCTGGCCATCGCAGTATTAGAGACGTAAATGTTCCTTGTTATATCTGGGTTCCTATAAAGACCATGTAGTTCACTGTTCTCCATTCATCAGTCTGTTCATCTCTCTTTGGTCCAAACATTTTCCTAAGAAATTTATTCTCAAATACTCGTAATCTCCTTTCCTCCCTTAAAGTAAGAGTCCAAGTTTCGTATCCATATAATATAACTGGTAGAATAATAATTTTATATATTTTCAGTTTAACTTTTTTTGAAAGGAGTTGGGACATCAAGAGTCTCTGCAATGCATAATAGCACGCATTTCCAGAATTGAGCCTATGTTTAATTTCTTTGTGCATCTCATTCCTATTTGTGACTATTGTTCCTAGGTATTTGAATTGAGCCACCTCCTCAAAATTTCCCTCGTTTGTCATCAGCTGTCCATTTGCATTATATGATGTATTTCTATGTGTGACCATATACTACTTTTATTGATATTTTCTTCCAGTCCCAATTTCTTAGTGTTACTCAACAGTATGTGCGTGTTGTCCTTTAGTTCTCCTCGCTATCGGCCAATAGTACTACATCGTCAGCATAAACTAACAGCTTAAGAATACCATAGAGATATAAAATAATTATCCTAGATTATGAAGTTTATATCGATTTGTTAAGATTTTTTTTTTCAATAATATAAAGGAATATTCTAGTCAATTTTTAAAACTGTATTCTTCACATACGTAATGGTATAGACCGTAATTTTCATGCTGCATATTTGTTATTGTGATTTATTTGTGTATAATTAATAATATCCTGAGGGAATGGACACTTGTTATCCTACAAATGTAAAAGTTGTCGTTTTAACGTGACGATTTTTATATTCACATTATGTGTAATTTATTTTCAATCGTAATTTAAGCAAATTTATTACATTATCACTCATTTCTGATTGTATTCTATTAATTCGACATTAAATAAAAAAAATGGCATACGTTTCTGGTATTAATTCGACATTAAATGAAAAATGACACACGTTCCAGGCGATGTGAAAAATTCATTGCATTTGTTGCGGTTAAATAGGGTGAGCGCATTTCATTAATTTGTTCAGAGAACGGAAATCGGGATTCTCGAATGAACGGTTTTTATAAAATTAATTTATATAGGATTTAAATTCAGATGTAAGCAGATTACAAACAGAATGTTTGTAATTTTGCATAGTAAATTTAACAAAAAAATGGCGGTACCATTCTGTAAGTGGTTAGGCACTCGCCCTTCACTTCTCGGGTCCGAGTTCGTATCTCGGACACTCCATATAGGGTCCGTGATGGAAAAATCGGAGCAAGGCACGCGTTTCTAAAGTAAGAGTCCATATTTCGCATCCACATAATGTAACTGGGGGAACTAGTTTTATATATTTACAGTTTGTCCACCGCTGTGGTCTCGAGGTAGTGTGCTATCTTGTCACGCAGCGGGCCCGGGATTGATTCCCGGTCGGTACAAGCTTCCTGAGTGAGGCTTTCTTCGGGGTTTTTCCTCACCTATAAGACAAATGTCAGTAGCTTTGAGGCCCAAAAGGTCCCCGAACATCATCTGGCTGCCATCATCCATGTGTGGAAAGCAACGGGAAGCTACCACACCTACAATTCCCTCGTAAAATGCTATGATTGCAGTGGAAGACCTACATTAAGGCAGAACACTATAAAATAGAATATTATTTACATTTTAATGTTTTTTGAGAGAAGTTAGAACGACAAGAATCTCTTTAATACATGATAGCACGCATTTCCAGAATTGAGCCTATGTTTTATTTCTTTGTGTATCTCATTCCTGCATATAATATTGTTCTTAGTTATTTGAATTCAGCCACTTCTTCAAAATTTTCCCTCATTTGTCATTAACTGTCCATTTCCATTATATAATGTACCTCTTTGTGTGACCATATATTTAGTTTTATTGATGTTTACTTCCAGCCTCAATTTCTTAGTGTTAGTCAATAGAGTGAGTTTGTTGGCCCCTAGTATCTCGTCACTGAAAAAAAAAACACCTGGCGCGACAGGCCTAGATGGCCCTTAGCCTACCAGCCGGCTGCTGGCCTAATATCCACATGTGTCAATTACAGAGGTAGATGATCATCAGCTAGAGTTGGGGTGACATGTGGTCAGCATGTTGAGTCCCCCAACCATTATAGCTGGTTTTCTCAACCTGGAGCCACTACTTATTGTAGCTACCCACATGCCTCACGATGCTGGGTGGGCACCGGCCCATACTGGCCGAAATACCATGAGAAAATTTCTTCCCCCATGGAGACTCGAACCAGCGCAAGTCCCGTAGCTCTGCGCCAAGGCTTCCTGCCTTAACCACTCGCTATGGCGCGGGACATCTCGTCACTGTTGCCTAATAATTCTACACAATCAGCATATACTGACAGGTTATTTATTCCATTAAATTCCTATTCTACTACTACTACTTCTACTGCTGCTGCTGCTGCTGCTAGTACTACTGCTAATATAATAATAATAATAATAATAATAATAATAATAATAATAATAATAATACTAAATAATTGTAATAATAATCCATCCATCCATAGTAATTCTGCCCGAGGGCAGGGTTTCCACTGCAATCATAGCATTTTCATGCTATGCTTTGCAGCTTTACTAGGGAATTATAAGTGTGGTAGCTTCCCGTTGCTTTCCACACCGATGAAGAATGATGATGATAATGATGGCCGGATGATTTTCAGGTGAGGAAAAACCCCAAAAAAATCTCATCCAGGAGCCTGTCCCGACCGGGGATCGAACCAGGGCCCGCTGCGTGACAAGGCAGCATGCTACCTCGAGACCACAGTGGTGGTTTAATAATAATAATGATAATAATAATAATAATAATAATAATAATAATAATAATAATAATAATAATAATAATAATAATAATAATAACAATAATTTATTCATTTACATATTTTCTATGTTTACACATCATTCTGTGACTGAAGTTTTATTTTCCTCCTCCACTCGTCCCTATCCATCCAGTTCCACGTCCTCTGGTCCTCTCGTTCTCATTGTAGTGTTCTCATTTCTCGCATCTATGAGTTTCGAGGTCTTCCTTTCTTTCTTCTTCCAGGTGCTCACCATTATAATTTTTTTCTGGTAACTCATCTTCTTGCATTCGTCTTACATTTCCATACCAATT
The DNA here is from genome assembly GCA_030220185.1 of Diploptera punctata. Taxonomy (NCBI): domain Eukaryota; kingdom Metazoa; phylum Arthropoda; class Insecta; order Blattodea; family Blaberidae; genus Diploptera; species Diploptera punctata. The sequence continues at coordinate 276,061 of JASPKZ010010245.1, forward strand.
TATAATAATAATAATAATAATAATAATAATAATAATAATAATAATAATAGTAATAATATTAATAATAATAACAATAATAATCATAATAATGATCATAATCATAATAATAAAAATAATCATAATAGTAAAATTAATTCCACAAGCTAAACAAATAATTGCCAAATATTAGAGCTGTATTTTTTAAATTCGTTTCTTTATTTACTGAAAACAAGAATTGCCCAATTATTACTTAAAATAGATATGAATTGAATTAAATTTTATCCAGTTTTTTTTTAGTTTAGATTTCTTAACAATATTTAGTAAAAATATAGCATGGACGTTTAAGCTGTTAGGTTAGGATTTTGCCTGCACACATTTCTTCATAAAGGGGTAGAAGCTGCATTTATTTACAGTTACGCGGTTTTCTTCACAAATTGAAAAGAATGTGGAGCAGTTAGTAGGATTAGGCAAAATGAAGCAAGAATTCACTCATATAAGTTTTAATTAAGTCTGGGAATGCCTGTGTGTGGGAGAGAGACAGAGATATGTACTCTAATGAGTACCGGGGCAAATAGTACACGTTTCATCACCATGGCAACGGTACAACATATTCATAGAGTTAAGCACTCTTTTAATTCCCAGGGTTGTATAAAAAATGCATCTCTCGCTCTGGTTGTGAAACTTCATTCCTGGAAGAAATCGTTATTAAATGCATTTTTACACGCTTTATATTAGCTTGACCTGTATCTATCTATCTATCTATCTATCTATCTATCTATGTAACTGAATCTTTCAACGCGATTTTCACCCACTTAAAATAATTGGATCGACTTGAAATTTTGTATACTTGTAAAGGACCCGTGACAATACAATCCGATTCCGATTGAGGGTCTTTACACTTTTTCAGCGGTTGCCCTTTTACCAGCCGGTTGCTGGCCCTTCACATCCACATGTGTCAATCACAGAGGTAGATGATCAACAGCCAGTGTAGGGGTGACATGTGGTTAGAATGTCGAGTCCCGCAGCCGTTATAGCTGGTTCCTCAACCTGGAGCCGTTACTTATTGTAGCTTCCCAATTGCCTCACGATGCTGGGTGGGCACCGGTCCCATACTGGCCGAAATACCATGAGAAAATTCCTTCCCCCATGGAGACTCGAACCAGCGCAAGTCCCGTAACTCTGCGCCAAGGCTTCCTACCTTAACCGCTCGGCTACGGCGCGGGACGACAATACAATAATTTCATATTTATTATTATACTTTTTTTCATTATATTCAGTAAGAGTACGGTAATATCGGTATGCCTTCATATGTAATGGCTGGCAAGTCAGACTAGCATCCCAGATGTTTTGAGTTGAGCTCCTGGATATTTGCTTATATGTTTTCGCGAATTACGAAGGGGGTTGCTCTCATGAAAATAGTTTTTTTATTTAAAAAATCGAATCTTTATTAGATGACAAAATATTAATCGGAAATGTATATATATTCTCGTTCCAACTCATTCTAAAAACGTTAGGGGGGACCTACATCTTCGAGGGTCAAAAAAAGTAATTTTTCAATTTATTTGTTTCAAATAGATTGAAACTTCATATTTCAATTAGTGAAAGATTTTCATTGATATCTCTATTACTTTTCGAGTTTTGTTTACAAATGTGCACTCGAGTGAGCCCTTTAATTTTAGAAGGTACCTATATCTTTCAGAAAGTTTGTCGCTTGTTTTTGGTAACTTAATTTTTTTCAGTACGGTTTCCCTGATAACTCCCAAAGTTTCCAAGATATTGAAATGTAATTTTGCATGTATATGTAGTTTACAGAGATGAACAAAATATATAATTAGTAATGTACCTATTATATTTTATTTAAAAAATATTTTAATGCAAATTTTAACAAAAATGACTATGCGTCAATTTAAAATGACTATTTAACTCATGCCCCAAATGAGAGTCAATGACCAATCACGTTTCAATGATTTCTGTTTTACAACCAATCAGAGTCGTGTTTCACCAAATATTTATCAGTGTTATAATTACCATATTAAAGAAAGCTCCTCCTTACAATATTGCGTTCCTTTGGCAATAAATAGTATGATCTCGTTGCAGTGATAAACAAAAGAAGCAGTAGAAGCGTACCTATCGTTTCTCATTTGTTTTCAAACATCGCCGTTTACATTAAATATATAAATATTTTAAAATAACTATAGTTAAATAATGATTTGTGAGTAAACAGCTTAATTTTATTCGTTAAATAGTCCTAACAAATGCCACTCTTGATTTCCAAATTCTCTAGATAAATTCACTCCACACTTCGTGAGTCGTGAATTTATCGATAATTTGGAAATCACTCGTGGCATTACTTATGGTAAATAAAATATCTACACTCTACACTCTGTATAATTAAACAATTGTAGTATAATTTGTAGCTACAACATTAATGAGTAAAATAAAACAATAAATATTAAAAATATATTGAAATGTAGGAACATTATCAGGGAAATGGCAAGACGATGCAAAATTTGAGCTGACATTTTGAATATTTAATTAACCATAACGACTGAAGTTAGATTGTACTTAAGTACGTAAACATACTCACATTGTGATATAGATATCACATACCAAATTACATTTATCTGTACAAACATTGTTGCTGAGAAAAAAATTTAAATATGCCATATTTTTAATGTCTAAAGGGTAGGTAGGGTAGGTCCCCCTTAAACTGAAAATATATAAAACTGTTATTATACCAGTTATATTATAGGGGTGCGAAACATGGACTCTTACTTTAAGGGAGGAAAGAAGATTACGGTATTTGAGAATAAAGTTCTTAGGAAATTGTTTGGACCAAAGAGAGATGAACAGACAGGTGAATGGAGAAGACTACAGCGAACTACATGATCTTTATAGGAAGCCAGATATAATAAGAACAGTTAAGTCTCATAGGCTGTATAAATATATTGCCTAACTCCAGGAGGTTTTAGATCTTCTTCTGCCTCGTCTTCCCTCAGGTTTCCATTCCAAAACACATTTTGGTTGCCGATCCTCTTCCATTCGCTGGACATGTCGTACCATCTTAATTGCTGGTTTTTAATATAATCTAAAATAGTGTCTTCAATCTTCATTTTCTCCCTTATAACTGAGTTCCTAATTTTTTCTCTTCTTGAAATTCTTGCTGCCCTTCGTATAAAAACAATTTCCGTTGACAAATGTTACTTATTTGTTTTTGTTGTTAAATTACAATTGAACAGTCAGTATTTTTGGAACTCTGTACAGTATGATAACGTGGGTATTTAGTTTTGTGGACTTAGAAGTAGTGATCCATGGAAACTGAGGCGACATAGAGGCCGATATTTTGTTGACTTTGTAAAGGAGTTCAAATAGTTTGTAGTCTGTTTCTAGCTTTGATTTACACATGTGGTTTGTCTCCATGGCCCCCTAGTTCTGCTTATCTGCAAGTAGACACTTTGAAACTTTTTCACTCTCTTTTTCTCTCCAGGGGATTCTGGATCATTTGCTTCGGAATTCGAATGCCCTCAACTAGATGGAGAAGAGCCCATGATCCTCATCTGTTACCACACGAGAAAGACAAATGGCGATCTTTAAATTCATCCGTCAAAATTTCCCTCTCGACGTACAAAATTTCTCAAACCCAGTTTAAAGTCAGCATTGGATCAATACAGCTGCACTGTTGAATTCAGTTGAAATTAAAGATGGAGTAGTAGAAATTAAACAGTAGCTCTGCTCTTGTGCATTGTAGAGTGTCTTCATATCCCCCACATTTTCTAAATGAAGTCACATTAAAAATGCATAAGGTGCCAACTCCTTCACAGTACGGAGAAAGTTAGGGAGACTGTTTAACTCATTCCCCAAATGGGAGTCAATGACCAATCACGTTTCAATGAATTTTGTTTTACTACCAATCACACTCATGTTTCACCTCGAAATTTATCTACTTCTCTTTATCATAAGTAATGCCACGAGTGATTTCCAATTTATCTAGAGAATTTGGAAATAAAGAGTGGCATTTGTCAGGACTATTTAACGAATAAAATTAAGCTGTTTACTCACAAATCATTATTTAAATATAGTTATTTTAAAATATTTATATATTTAATGTAAACGGTGACGTTTGAAAACAAATGAGAAACGATTGGTACGCTTCATCTGCTTCTTTTGTTCATCACTGCAACCAGATCATATTTTTTATTGCCAAAGGATCGAAATATTGTAAGAATTCACTCTAGTGGAGAAAAAATGAAACACATCAAACTGTATATTAATTCATTTCTGATGTCTTATGATGTAAATATGACAATTATATTTTTCTGGAATGTTATTACCTGGGAAAAAATACATTTAAGAAAGTGCAAACAGTGGATTCCTTTTTGGTGGTATAATGAATTGCTACGAATGTTTTATATTAACTCCGCATGCGTTACGTGTTGACATTCATGCACTATATATACAATCTGGTAGCCGTATTTCTTACAGAGTCAGTCACAGCAAAATAATGCTATGACATATTCAGAATGTTAGAAAGGAGGTGCGTTCTTTATTATGATAAACTTTAGTTGGTAAATTTTAGGCGAAACAAGACTGTGATTGGTTGTAAATAAAAAATCATTTAAATGTGATTGGTCATTGACTCTCATTTGGGACATGAGTTAAATAGTCATATTAAAGAAAGCTTCTCCTTTTTAATATTCTGAACAGGTCAGAGCATTATTTTGCCGCCATATTTGAATGTTCAAAATGGCAGAAAAAAGATTTGGCTGCGCTTCAAATGAATATATAGACGAAATAATCAAGCAATCGTAATTAATGTTTTACCGAGTTGTTTTTTATAATTGTGTGTTCAATAATTGTGTTTTTATATAATGATTTTACCGAGTTCTTTACTGAAAAAAATAAATTAATAATCTATAATTTTGGTTATAATATACAGTTTGATGTGTTAAATTTTTTCTCCACTAGGGTGCATTCTTATAATATTGCGATCATATTTCAAGTTTTCCACGCCAGATGGCAATATATAATATGACCAAGTTGCAGTGGGTGACTAATGAAACACAGAGATATGTTTCTGATTTGTTTTCAAACATGGCCGTTTACATTAAATATTTTAAAATACAGGTAACTATATTTAAATAACGATTAAAAAAACACCTTAATTTTATTCGTTAAATAGTTCTAACAAATGCCACTCTTGATTTATAAATCGTTTAGATACATTTGGAAATCACTCGGGGCATTACTTATGACAATTACAGTACACTTATTTTGACAATTTCTCCCCTTAACTATTCATTTCATGTAACCTCAGAATTAATACCAGTCTTCCAACATTTATTATTGATTGATTACACCGAGCAATAAAAAAAACCTTTTTGTTTTTTGTCTCAGAAAGAAAAATATGTGATTCTGATAGTATTTCTTTTCCTGAATTCAGATATGATATCGGGTTTTCTCCATCTCGCAAGGTTTCCGAGAGACAGGAATTTATAATTTCAAACACTTGATATTTTCTACATTCGTAACTACACAATATTCGAACATTCGGACTCACCTAGAAAGTAAGAGATGACGATTTTCTGCTATTTTTCGCCTGTGGAGCATCCCTCTTGATGGTCCAACAATAATCGGCCAGCATATCAGGATTCCATTTGCCTTGATCTCTTTTCCATAGCTGAAACCATTTGAGTTAGCTCATTTGGTTTTATTTTACAATGGACAAATGGACGAAAAAAGCTTTTATTAAAAAAATAATTATTTAAATCCTTTAATTGAAATTTAAATAAAAAAAAACTGTGGGTGATGGAAAAATTCCGAATACATATTTGAAAGCACGACAAAAAACTGCAATAAGTGCAACTATTGGTACTCATGAGACAAAAATCATGTTGAGCAGTGTTATCCGCGTACGCCCCGCGTGGGGTATGGGTGATCCGTAGGGAGAGTTCCTTAATCAAGATAATTTAGTTCAGCTTATTTCCCTTGTTGTTCCAATTAAAATAAAATAAAACATTAAACTGAAAATATATAAAACTATTATTCTGCTAGTTACACAGAGTGGTACATAATATATATTACAAACTTCTGGGGCTTGTAGATGGGACTGAATAGATAAGGTTTTCTTTAGAAACCCATGTCCGGAAACGTACCATTTCGATGTAAAATAAGTTTGAAGATCGAAACACAATGGACTGATATCTTGTGTCTTGTGTTTCAGAATAAGTATTACAGACTTCTAGGGGTTGTACTACAAGTGTAGTGCCACGTGGCGACCCTGTTGTTCATTGCACAAAGTGTACCTGCGACGTATGTTTTCATACACACGTCCCACAAGACCCACTAGTCATCATCATCATCCAGGGATTAAGCCTGTTGGGTCGTTCGGTTTCATGAAAGCTAGAACTGTCAAAATTGTTCAGACCATCTTCTGTGTATGCGTCCAACATTTCTCCTTCCTTGCGGTTTATAATTAAGCAATAATTTTGGAACTCTTTCTTCTGGCATTCTATCAATATATTCTTTCCTGTCGTTCCTATATTTAATCATTCGGTCTGTAAGTTTGAAAATATGTAATTCCTTTCTAATATCTTCATTTATTTTCTTATCACTAGTGTGTGCTTAATAATTTCTGCTGCCGCCAGAATTCGTGCAAGAAGATCTTCCTCCGACTCGAAAGGTGCAGTACAACCCCAAGAAATCTGTAATACTTATTCTGAAACACAAAACACGCGATATTAGCCCATTATGTTTCTATTTTCAAACTTATTTTACATCGAAATGGTAAGTTTCCGGACAAGGGTTCCTATTCAAAACTTTATCTATTTAGTTCCCTCTACAACCTCCAGAAGTTTGTAATATGAATTATGATCCATCCTGTATTATATTGATGCGAAACTGGGCTCTTACTTTAAGGGAGGAGAAAAAATTACGAGTATTTGAGAATAAAGTTCTTAAAATTATTGGGCCAAACTCACTTGTAACATTTGGATAATAAATTATTTAATTATTGACAAAATAACTTACAGTATATTGCAAGGTAACCATTTTAAATTTTACATTATCTTCGGCTTAAATTGGCATGCTATTTCAGGTTAGTTACAGATTATAGTTGCAAGAAATGCATTTCTTACCATCCATTTGGCACCCTCTCATTTAAACAGGCTCACCATTGTTAAGAATCTTCATCTCACTTCACAGGTGATGCACAAAGGAACTGCAACCCTCTACCTTATTAATATATAAGGGTAGGAGAGAGATGATTCATATGTATAACGCCAACTTCTACCCTTCATGTCTAGGGGAGACTTTTTCTGTAAATTCCATATGTATTTTTAAATAACACACCTATGATGTGAGTAGAGCAAGTCGTTTATTCTTGCAAGATTAAATGAAAAATCTCTACGACCAGAGAATACTAGAAATTCAATATGGATTATTAACAATTACACTGACCAACAAAAAAGAAACTTTTTTTTTGTCTCAGAAAAAAAACATATATGATTCTGATAGTATTTGTTCTCCTGAATTCAAATATGATATCGGTAATTTCTCAATCACGCAAGGTTTCCGAGAGACAGGCATTTATAATTTCAAACACTTTAATATTTTATGCATTCGTAACTACACAATAATTCGAACATTCGGACTCACCTAGAAAGTAAGAAATGACGATTTTCTGCTATATTTCGCCTGTGGAGCATCCCTCTTGATAGTCCAAAAATAATCGGCCAGCATATTAGGATTCCATTTGCCTTATCTCTTTTCCATAGCTGAAACCATTTGATTTTATTTTGCAATGGATAAATGGACGAAAAAACATTTATTAAAAAATAATTATTTAAATCCATTAATTGAAATTGAAATAAAAAAACTGTGGATGATGGAGAAATTCCGAATACATGTTAGAAAACACGATAAAAAAACTGCATTAAGTACAACTATTGGTACCCATGAGACAAAAATCGTGTTGACCAGTGTTATCAGAGGATTCTAGTGTAATTAAGACACTAAAGTAATTGGAAGAAAATGTCAAAAAACGCAAAATGTGTCGTAACAATACAGTAAAAGCTCCTTACTTGCGGTGGCTATGTTCCGTAAATATACCGTGAATATGGAATGATAATTTGTGTGGGTATATAGGGGATACGTTCTAAGGTTACAAAATAGAAAAAAAATTATCATAAGTAATGCCACGAGTGATTTCCAAATTATCGGTACATTCACGACTCACGAAGTAAGGAGTGAATTTATCTAGAGAATTTGGAAATCAAGAGTGGCATTTGTTAGGACTATTTAACGAATTAAATTAAGTAAGTTTACTCTCACAAATCATTATTTAACTGTAGTTATTTTAAAATATTTATATATTTAATGTAAACGGCGATGTTTGAAAAACAAATGAGAAACAATTGGTACGCTTCATTTGCTTCTTTTGTTCATCACTACAACCAGATCATATTATTTATTGCCAAAGGATCGCAATATTGTAAGAATGCACCCTAGTGGAGACATTTATAACTAATATTATAGGTATTAATTAATTTCTGATGTCCTATGATGTAAATATGTCAATTATATTTTTCTGCAACGTCATTTCCTGGAAAATAATTAGTTTAAGAAAGTGCAAAGAGTGGTTCCTTTGTTTGTGGTATTAATAAATTGCTACAAGTAGTTTTATATTAACTCTCGCATGCGGTATGTGTTGACATTCATGCACTATATATACAATCTGGTAGCCGTATTTCTTAGGGGGTCAGTCACTGCAAAATAATGCTATGAACTATTCAGAATGTTAAAAAGGAGGAGCTTTCTTCAATATGATAAACTTCGGTTGATAAATTCAAAGCGAAACACGACTGTGATTGGTTGTAAATAAAAAAATCATTGAAATATGATGGTCATTGACTCCTATTTGGGGCATGAGTTATATAGTCAAAATAAAATCAATTTAATGAGAGATTTTGAACAATTTCTATTAAAAGAATTCCTTATTTTGTTTTCGGATTTCTTGTCGAATCGTACAGTTGATTCATTAACATTGAACAGTGTGATGTGGATGAAAACGACTCGCCAACCAGTAAACAGTCAAGCATTTATATTCTTAGTTTGAGCAGAAACACTACTTTTATCCGCTTCACAACTAATTTTTCTTTCCTTTTACTGTACATTATAAACTGGGAACGAAGACGAAGAGACACGTGTTGTTGAATCAAAATTATTATTGCGAATGACAAGTTGAAACAATAAAACACAGATCGTGGCGAGGGCGGCATTTATGAAAGCACATAGCGGCACGTGAAATATGGCGGCGGCCGCTTTTAACAACGAACTTTAGGCTTCGTGACAATAAGGTTTGTTTTATTTTGATATTTATTTGTCCATTTGGTTTGAATCACTATTCGTAAAAGCCGCCTTGACACGTGCCTACAGTAAAAAAAAAAAGAAGGTGCTGGTGCGTTAATAAAATATACCAAATCCTTCTAACATCCCGATTGGATCCGCGAATAAATACATTGAAATATGTAAATTATACGATCTAAAAATTTCTGTAAGGAAAACAAAGACCATGGCTTTTAGAGGAAGAGATCCAGTGAGATCCAAAATTATTTTAGAAAATCAAAGTATAGAACAGGTGTCTAGTTTGAAATATTTGGGCTGTGATGTTGGCTACAATGTGGAAAGAGATATTGACTCCAAAATAAATAAATTTCAGACGGTGTGTGGAACAATACAGAGAACATTCAAAAATAAAATTAGAAAAGAAACCAAGATAAAAATGTATAACTTAATGTTATGGCGGTTCCCACAATATTGTATGGGTGTGAAACTTGGGCTCCAGTGAAAAGACAGAAGGATAGAATACAGACGGCAGAGATGCGGTTCCTAAGACAAGTTAAAGGATGTACAAGACTTGATAGAATAAGAAATGAGGATATAAGAGAAGAATTGAAAGTACAGCCTTTATTGGATAAAGTCACGAATTACCCAGAAATGGATTGATCACATGGATGGAATGAGTAAGGAGAGATATCCATTGTTAGCCAGAAATTATCAAGCAAGAGGAAGGCGTGATGTTGGAAGACCTAGAAGACGTTGGGCTGATGCATTATGAAGTCGGAACGGGCAATTGCCTAATCCCTGGAGTGATGATGATGATGATGAATAAATACATTTTTAGCCGCGAATACAGGGAACGTGTCGCAATTTTTAACCCGCGAATAATGAGTAAGGAGCTGTATGTGAATAGGTACTTACATGCGCACGCACGCACACACACACACACACACACACCAGCAATAGTGGAAAACACATGTGCGGTGAATGAATCGTAATATAGTTCCAAAAGCCATGCTTCAATACCGTTGTCAAGGGAAGAGATATTTGGGACGTCCTAGAAAAAGATGGACTGAGAATGCTTCACTGAAACCGTAATAGGTTTTTTAACGAGCCTGAAAATCTTCAGACTCTGGTTCTTAGCATGTTTTTTTGGACCAAAGGTAGATGAACAGACGGGTGAATGGAAAAGACTTCATAACAATTAACTACATGGTCTTTATAGGAAGCCAGATACTCGTATAACAAGAACAGTCAAGTCTCGTAGTCTGCGATGGGCAGGACATGTTGCACGAATGGGGAATTAAAGAGGTGCATTGAAGCTTCTTGTTAGGAAAACCAGAGGGAAAACGCCCTGTTGGTAGACCAAGAATGAGGTGGGAGAATAATATTAATTATGATTTCAGGAATTATAAATAATATTTTCAAGCCAAACACAGTACAGCAACACAAACGAACTAGAATTTATGAAACACTGGCCAGACCCATATTATGTTACGGCAGTGAGGCCTGGACAATTCGCAGTGTAGATGAACAAAGACTAACTGCGGCAGAAATGAAATTTATGAGACGTACTGCAGGCTACTCAAGTACAGACCATAAAAGGAATTCTGAGATTCACAAAGAATTATAAACAGAATCAGTCATGGAATATGTGCAAAAATACAGAAACAACTGGAAATCTCACGTAAGAAGAATGAGCAGAACAAGAATACCACGTCAGATCTTAAATTACCAGCCACCAGGCAAGAGATCTTTGGGCAGACCCTTCAAACGTTGGATTGAAACCGTAACAGACTACTATGTCTATCACATGAAAAGAAGAAGAAGAAGAAGAATTATGATTTGAGGGAAGTAGATTATACAGGGCTTGATTGGAAACATCTCAGGATAGGGATGTATGGAGAGCTTATGTCCATGAGGCCATGAACCTACGGATTCGATTGTATCAGTCAGTCAGTCAGTCAGTCAGTTAGGTAGTTAGTTAGAAAGATACAGCCTTGGAAAAAAAAAATTCTGCTTAACACAATTTTGAAGCTCTATTTAAAAAAACAGGCTTACAGTTGTTTTATTTTTTCAGCCACCGTATGATTTTTTTCTGTGTACATATGTAAAATTACATGCAAAACTAACTAACTAACTCACTGGCACTATGGAATCCTCATGGATATAAGTTCCCTATCCTGAGCTAATGCTTTCCAATCATTCCCTGTATAATCTACTTCCCTCAAATCACAGTTAATGTTATTCTCCCACCTCATTCTTGGTCTACCAAGTGGGCGTTTTCCTTCTGGTTTTCCTACAAGAAGCTTCCATGCACGTCTTTCATTCCCTATTCGAGCCATATGTTCTATCCATCGCAGTCTACGAGAGTTAACTGTTCTTATTATATCTGCTTTCCTATAAAGACCAAGTAGTTCACTGTTATGCAATCTTCTGCATTCACCTGTCTGTTCATCTCTCTTTGGTCCAAAAATTTTCTTAAGAACTTTATTATCAAATACTCGTAATCTGCTTTCCTCCCTTAAAGTAAGAGTCCATGTTTCGGATCCATATAGTATAACTGGTAGAATAACAGTTTTATATATTTATAATTTAACGTTTTTTTAAAGGAGTTGGTATGACAAGAGTTGCTGTAATGCATATTAGTAGGCCTATGCATTTCCAGAATTCAGCCTATGTTTAATTTGTTTATGCATCTCATTCTTATTTGTGATTACACTGAGCAACAAAAAATAAACTTTTTTTTTAGTCTCAGAAAGAAAAATATGTGATTCTGATAGTATTTTTTCTCCTGAATTCAAATATGGTACCGGTTTTTCTCCATCACGCAAGGTTTCCGAGATATAGGAATTTATAATTTCAAACACTTTAATATTTTGTACATTCGTATCTACACAATATTCGAACATTCGGACTCACGTAGAAAGTAAGAAATGGCTATTTTCTGCTATATTTCGCCTGTGGAGCATCCCTCTTGATGGTCCAACAATAATCGGCCATCATATTAGGATTCTATTTGCCTTGATATCTCTTTGCATAGCTGATATCTCCTGAGTTAGCTCATTTGGTTTTATTTTCGATTGACAAATGGACGAAAAACTGCATTAAGTACAACTATTGGTACTCATGAGACAGATATATTGACCCGTATTATTGTTACTAAGTATTTGAATTCAGCCACTTCTTGAAATTTACCTCATTTGTCATTAGCTGCCCAAAATTAATAAAAATCCCAAGCTAATACAAATCATCTGATTCTTCTCATTCCCTGGTCGGTTTCGGATCGCGAACCCTTGTTATAGAAAAGTGAAACAGCCTATTGGAGAAGAAACGCTTGCCTTTATAATTGTTGCAATACAAAAGAATTCGTTGCTAGGAAACCGGAATGGAAACGTTTTAGTACAGAACCTCTTAGCATTATGAGAGATTTCCTCGCAAACCTGCGGTTTCTTTCCATTCAATTAAATGGAAGAGCTCTCCCACCCAAAACCAAAACTCATTTCATTGAAGAATCATATCACTTAGTAGATTTATTCTGTATCGTATAGAATTACTGCTTGCTTCCTTTTGTGTTACAACTTTCATATGAGAGCAAACTCCAGTAGCTCAAGATTTTGTGATCAATTGAGTTGGTGTTTACTTGATGAAAATCCATATTTATTAATTAAATAAAAATAAAACGTAGTTTTATTTGATTTTCTTATTTATTATATAATTCAGTGACAGCTGTTTCGGTACACTGTACCTTCTTCAGACATGTTAACAAATTATGAATTGTGTTCCAACTGATCTAAGCAACAATACAACAATATTTATTTAAATTTTTTAATTTAACAAAGGGGATTCATTCAAATCAAGTTGAGAATTTAACAGTTTGTTGTTGTTGTTGTTGTATTGTTGCTTAGATCAGTTGGAACACAATTCATAATTTGTTAACATGTCTGAAGAAGGTACAGTGTACCGAAACAACTGTCACTGAATTATACAATAAATATGAAAATCAAATAAAACTACGTTTTATTTTTATTTAATTAATAATCAAGATTTTGTATTATAGTCTAGATATTTTTGTTACAAGTATTGAAAGTGAAGTTTTCAGACTGGTTGAGATGTTTCGGTACACTGTACCTTCTTCAGACATGTTAAATTATGAATTGTGTTCCAACTGATCTAAGCAACAATACAACAATATTTATTTAAATTTTTAAATTTAACAAAGGGGATTCATTCAAATCAAGTTGAGAATTTAACAGTTTTTTTTGTTGTTGTTGTATTGTTGCTTAGATCATTTGGAACACAATTCATAATTTGTTAACATGTCTGAAGAAGGTACAGTGTACCGAAACAACTGTCACTGAATTATATAATAAATATGAAAATCAAATAAAACTACGTTTTATTTTTATGTAATTAATAATCAAGATTTTGTATTATAGTCTAGATATTTTCGTTACAAGTATTGAAAGTGAAGTTTTCAGACTGGTTGAGATGTTTAGACGTAAGATAGAAGCATAGCTAAAGCTGAAAATTGAATTGAATTCGTAAAATGTTACAAAAAAAAATAGTACTAAATGACAAAACGCTAGAACAAGTAAAATATTTCAATTATCTACGTGAATTTTTAAGATGAAATGGAGAAAAAGACATAAATAATAAATTACAAATATTTCTTCTTCTTCTTCTTCACGGTTTAGGCTTATTTACTAGCCTGTTCCGACTCCAGATTGCTGCCCTTTCCATTGGTCTTCCCAAACCTCTTCTTCTTCGTGGTGAATAGCTGTATGCTGCTTTTGGTATTCTATTCTCAGTCATCCTTGCTAAGTGTTCTTTCCAGTTTGTTCTGTATTTCTCTATTGTTGTGTTTAATTCCTCTACTTTTAGTTGTTGTCTCATTTCTGTGTTATGTTTTTTGTCTGTTCTTTGATATCCTGCTATTGGTCTGAGGAATCTCATTTCAGCAGCTTGTATTCTGGCAGATTGTTGTGTTGTCACTGTCCATGTTTCGGATCCATAATATTTCCATGTTGTATTTTTTTGGTATTTCATTTAGTTTATATAGCATTCTTTGTAGTTCGTCCTCTGTTTTTGCTATTAAAATCTGGTCATCTGCAAAGGCTACTGTTTTCTTCTTCTTCTACTACTACACGGTTTAGGCTATGCAGCCTGTTCCGGCGAAGTTAAAAGTGGAGTCCATCTTCTGCGTGGTCGGCCAACATCTCTTGTTCCTCTTGAATTATACAGGAAGGTTCTTTTTGGTATTCTTTCGTTGTTCATTCTCATTAAGTGTTCTGTCCATTTCTTATTATTTTCGCTGATTTTATCTTCAATTTTATATATATTTAATTCTTCTCGTACTGTTTTTATTACTATATTTCCTAAGTTAATTCCCCCAGTCGTCATTTGCTTCCATGATCGTATCATGTCGTCGAAATAAATGTTAAAAAGAGTGCTTGATAGCGGACAACCTTGTCTAACCCCTCCTGTTATATGTATTGGCTCCCTTTGATTTATTTTTATTTTTGTTCTGTCATACAATTTCTTAATTACTGCTATCAAGTGTAGTGGAATTCCTTCTTCACTTAATATGTTCCATAATTTTGATCTAGACACTTTATCAAAGGCCTTATTATAATCTATAAAGAGGATGTGCGTTTCTAAGTTGAATTCTCTTCGCTTTTCTATTATTTGTTTTAAAGTTAATACGTTGCCTGTGCAGCTTCTTCCTTTCCTAAAACCTGTCTGCTCTTCTGACATTATTGCGTCTACTATAGTTGTTAATCTTTGGTTGATCATTTTTGCAAATATTTCAGTATTTGTTTATTTATTTTACCTGATGATGTTTAGACCGTAAGGTCTTCTCTTTCACTTCACCAGGTTTAAATTCTACATACAATAAAAATTACGATTAATGAATGATACATAATAGATATAGACTTATACAATATAAAGTTGACAAGGGTAAGAAAGAAAACATAATAATAATAATAATAATAATAATAATAATAATAATAATAATAATAATAACAATAATAATAGCAAAAATAGTAACCTATAATTAGATCAAGTAAATGACTTATATAGAAAGTTTAAAGTAACGGGCTTCCAATATAAAACCGGACCGGCCTCACGGAGTTTCACCCGGCACGCAGTGCTGTCTCTTCCTCCCGCAATTCACCCTGCCTGCCACCCGTCCTTGAACTGTTTCTTACCTTATAGAAAATGCTGGAAATGTTGTCCTCCCGCAGTTAAACAGGCATTATACCGAGTAAACACATTTAGATTGACACGCTGTAGTTCGGGCACTGTCAAGTTTCTGATTTCATTTCGTAGTCGAGCGGTTAAGGTAGGAAGCCTTGGCGCAGAGCTACGGGACTTGCGCTGGTTCGAGTCTCCATGGGGGAAGACATTTTCTCATGGTATTTCGGCCAGTATGGGACCGGTGCCCACCCAGCATCGTGAGGCAATTGGTTAGCTACAATAAGTAGCGGCTCCAGATTGAGGAACCAGCTATAACGGCTGGGGGACTCGACATGCTAACCACATGTCACCCCTACACTGGCTGCTGATCATCTACCTCTGTGATTGACACATGTGGATGTGAAGGGCCAGCAGCCGGCTGGTAAAAGGGCAACCGCTGAAAAGTGGAAAGACCCTTAATCGAAAATGTTGTTCTTCTGTTCTTCCAATGTGTGCGGATTTGTTTTGTACACTTTGTCTTTCAGGCTACCCCACAAATAAAAATCACACATTGTTAGATCTGGGGAGCGAGAGGGCTATACACCAGCACTAATCACTCTATCTTCAAACACTTCCCTAATTTTATTCATGGACTCCTCTGCTGTATGAGCAGTAGCAGAATCTTGTTGAAACCACCCATATGATTTCTCTTCAAATTTAGTCACAAGATTGTGGATTGTCGATCTGGAAGGAGGTAATTGTCCAGGGAAGTTCCGAATAAATTCCTCGCGAACGCGACGAGCTGATTCGTATTTATAATAACATTTACACACATAAATGCGCTGCTCTAATGTCAGCTGACGTTTCATCTTGTCGAACGATAGTAAACTGACTAGTTCAAGGACGAGCGGCTGGCAGAGTGAAATGCGGACGAGGAGAGAGCGCTGCCTGACGGGTGAAACCCCATGAGGCCGGTCCGGGTTTATATTGGAAGCCCGGTATAAAGGAATAATAAAAGTATAAATGGGGCATGGTTATATTATCTAAGGAAATATTAAGTTAGTTTCTTTTTAAAGTGTTTTTTAATCAGGGTTTCCTTGATATACTAGGGGAGGAAATTCCAGAGACGGGTGGCTAAAACAAGGAAGGGTGATGAATAGTGAGATGTTCGATGTAGAGGATCGTGTTTTTAAGTCATGGTGGGAGAATAGCGAATAGAAGAGAGTAGAAATATAAAGGGGTGATGAGGTAGACAAAATGTTAAAGAACACAGGGAAAGAAAGTATGAAAAGAAACACATTTAAAATGTTATAAAGTATTGGATGTACCTGCAATATTGTATGGCTCAGAAATATGGACTCTGAATAAACAGTCAATTAAAATAATAGAAGCAGCAGAAATGAAATGTTTATGATTTATAATAATAATAATAATAATAATAATAATAATAATAATAATAATAATAGCTTTATTTTACCTGGCAGAGTTAAGGCATTAAGGCCTTGTCTACCACTCAACCAGGTTTAAAAAATACAAAAGAAAAGTCTTAAATCTAAATTTATATATATATATATATAAACGATTACAAGTTATGAATACAATACAATTAATATTTATAATGTATTTTGATTTACTCTAAATTTAACGAATTAAATATATAATATGTACAAGATATATAAAAAAAAAGAGGAAAAGATTAATGACATAGTATAAAATTAAATAAATAGAGAAAAATTAATTATTAGACAACAGGTACTGTATAAGCGGGACTTAAAGGTGCCAAGTGTGCGGCAACCCCTGATATCTTGAGGAAGGAGATTCCAGGAGCGGGCAGATATAATAAGAACAGTGAAGTCTCGTAGACTGCGATGGGCAGGACATGTTGCACGTATGGGGAATGAAAGACTTGCATGGAAGCTTCTTGTAGGAAAGCCAGAGAGAAAACGCCCAGTTGGTAGACCAAGAATGAGGTGGGAGAATAACATTAACTATGATTTGAGGGAAGTCAGGATTTTTAAACTGACCCAAACCCTCTGGCGGCACTATGGTCCTGGGGGTCGACTCAGCCTCTAATGGAAATGAGTACCAGACGCTTGTTCTGGGGTAAAGGCGGCCGTCACGCAGGGCTGACAACCCGGCTGACATCAAGTGCCGATTGTCTAGAAAAAGTGGGAGCCTTAACCTCCTACTACCCAAAAGGCCTCCTGATGCCTGTTGTGGGATCACTTTACCTTTTAGATTATACAGGGAATGATTGGAAAGCATTAGCTCAGGATAGGGATGTATGGAGAGCTTATGTCCGTGCGGCCATGAACCTACGGGTTCGATAGTGCCAGTGAGTAAGTAAGTATAGATGAAAATGGTTTGAACATGTCTGCAGAATGGATACCAGCAGATTGCCTGGGAAAAGTCTGAACTATCAACCAAGAGTAGGAAAAAGAGATTTGGGACGCCCACGAAAGAGATGGACACAGCACTTATAATACTTGTAGCCGGAACGAACCAAGAAGGTTTAATCCATGCAAGAAGAAGAAGAAGAAGAAAATGTTATAAACATGCCAACAGAATAACTGCAGTTGAAATAGATTTTTAAAGAAGAACTGCCAGAAAATCTCGACTGAAAATAATTAGAAAAACAGAAATTAGAAAATGGATGGATGCAGAACGAAGTATATTAGGAAAATGTAATGATTTAGAATATTGGAGACGTCAGTTATTACCGGAAAGATTTCTAAATTCAAATCGGGCATGCTACGAGTTACTGGTAAATCCAGAAAATTGGATAAACCTCGGTAAATTTCTGGACAAAACGCGGAAAATAAGGCCAACACTCATTCATGAATAAATATATGTTATCAAAATTCAATACCATTAATTCTTAACAATTATATGTAAATTAATTAGTGTATAATGCTATTGTGTTATTATTTAATTGTAATATTACTGTGTTTTCTTTATGTAATTGTAATGTTAATGTTTTTTTAGTGTATAATGTTATTGTGTTATTATTTAATTGTAATATTATTGTGTTTTCTTTAAGTAATTGTAATGTTATTGCTTTTTTTGTTGTTTATTTTTCTTTACACTAGTACCAATTATTACTTTATTGTAACGGACTGTCAACAGCACGTACGGCTTACTGCCCGTGCGACCCATATTTGTAAATATCTTACTTTTTGTCTAATAAAGTCCTACTACTACTACTAATGGATGAGATTGAACACAGAAGGCTAATATGATATGGACACGTAAGAAGAATGCAGGTTGGAAGACTACCAAAGGCCATCTATGCATGGAAAATTGAAACAAGGAGCAGAAAAGGAAGACCAAGAACAACCTGGAAGGATGGCATTCAGAATTCAATGCGGCAATTTGGTATAACGGATGGAGACGCAGAGGACAGAGAACAATGGATAACTTTAATTTAGGGAAATTTGTGAATGTGTATTAGAAACTGATAACCTGTAAGTCCGTAGTCATTTATGCGTTTTTTTAACTCATGTTAGTTATGATGATTGGTTGGAGAGAACCCTCGATGACGAGGAAAATTCTCAAAATGAATGAATGATCTTTTTTTTTCGTTTATACTGGTTTTTCTTCTTGTTTTACCTTTTTTCTGTTTTACCTGTTTGTTACCTTTCTTTAATTCTCACATAGACACAAGAACAGGACACACACACCCAGACCCAAGGTTTAAAATCCCATACCCCGCCAGGAATCGAATCCGGGTCGCCGGAGTGGAAGGTAGGGACTCTACCGACTACGCCACGGCGACGGTCAACATTTTATAAAACACTCCATTTTGTTCGCCTCTGATTTCGAGAGTTGAGACATATTTGTAGGTCTATGGTCCCTTCGGAAGGGAAGTACATCTATGGATCCCGTAATGCAAATGAAAGCACATAAAATAACCATAAGCCTGAAATATAATAATAATAATTTATTTTAGCTGGCAGAGTTAAGGCCATAAGGCCTTCTCTTCCACTCAACCAGCGAATAGTAAAATTATACAAAAATTACGTACATATTACAATTTTAAGATATTATTAAAATACAGACTAAACAAAATACAATGATGATGTGATCTAATACTGGCTAATACTAACAAAAACATAGAATATAATAAAATTAAAATTATATAAAATAAAGTAAGCAGCTTCCTAGATGATTATTAATGGAATGCTCTATATAGTTGTTATGCAGTTAATGTTTTCATTGTGTCGAACTTAAGATATCAGTTAATTTGGATTTAAATAATGATAGCGATTGACAGTCCCTGACATGACTGGGAAGTGAGTTCCATGCTCTAGCCATAGATATTCTGAATATGAGGCATTTGAGCAAAATTTCTCACAGGGGAACTGTCAACCATTGCATATCGAAACCTACCCTAAAATTTCTTCCTGAGACGGAATCAAAGAATGCAAACAAAATTGATTCGACTACATTCAATGCATGGATCAAAATCTTATAATAAAAGTTATTTACGCACAATAAATAGAAAGAAGGGCGCACAAATGTGCATTAGATTGGTCTCTGCTGTATGCCAGCAACGATTTTGTTCTCTGTAAACAGACATTGAAATATTATCTTTCACACAGTCTATCACAGAGCTTACACACGCAGTCCATTGACGGATCATGATAGTTTGAAATTTTGCAAAGTTTGTTGTGATACCCATGCACTGCGTATCTTGTTGTTTGGTCCAATCCAGTCTCGATTGATCATTGCATCTGTTGCGTGAAAATCGCCCGGTATTTCTTTTCTCTTCTTTTGTCTTACCTCCTTCAATTTCCGCGTAGGACACAGGGGTATAGATGTGTGGGACGACCAAGAGCACGATGGAGAGATCATTTTTCTGCTTGAGACCGTAACTAACCTTTTGCTGTCCATCCGTGAAGAAGATGATGGTGGATTTTGACTTAGTATTTCTTTTCTCTTCTTTTGTCTTACCTCCTTCAATTTACGCGTAAGACACAGGGGTATAGATGTGTGGGACGACCAAGAGCACGATGGAGAGATCATTTTTCTGCTTGAGACCGTAACTAACCTTTTGCTGTTCAATCCGTGAAGAAGATGATGGTGGATCTTGACTTAGTTTCCAGGTTTCCGCTCCATACGTAGCTAGATTCTCAATTACTGACTGATATATAAATGTATTTTAGTTTAATTAAAAATATTCTCTCCACATTGTATTCTAATTAGAATTGCTGTTGCTGATCTTCCTTTGTTTGTACTGTGTTTAATATCAACATATTGCGTAGATTTTTTTTTTAATTTTGACGCCAAGGTACTCAATTTGATTGTACCTTTTAACGCTTCCATTTCCATCTTGAAAATTATATCTCCTGTTGTTGGCCGATAGAGAGGAGATACTAAAGGACAATACGCACACACTGTTGAGTAACACTAAGAACTTAGGACTGGAAGTAAATATCAATAAAACTAAATATATGGTCATACGTAGAAATGCATTATATAATGGAAATGGACAGCTAATGACAAATGAGGGAAATTTTGAGGAAGTGGCTGAATTCAAATACCTAGGAACAATAATCACAAATAGGAATGAGATGCACAAGGAAATTAAACATAGGCTCAATTCTGGAAATGCATGCTATTATGCATTGCAAAGACTCTTGATGTCCCAACTCCTTTCAAAAACGTTAAACTTAAAATATATAAAACTATTATTCTACCAGTTATATTATATGGGTGCGAAACATGGACTCTTACTTTAAGGGAGGAAAGGAGATTACAGGTATTTGAGAATAAAGTACTTAGGAGGATTTTTGGACCAAAGAGAGATGAACAGACAGGTGAATGGAGAAGACTACATAACAATGAACTACATGGTCTTTATAGGAAGCCAGATATAATAAGAACAGTTAAGTATCGTAGACTGCGATGGGCAGGACATGTTGCACGTATGGGGAATGAAAGACGTGCATGGAAGCTTCTTGTAGGAAAGCCAGAGGGAAAACGCCCAGTTGGTAGACCAAGAATGAGGTGGGAGAATAACATTAACTATGATTTGAGGGAAGTAGATTATACAGGGAATGATTGGAAAGGATTAGCTCAGGATAGGGATGTATGGAGAGCTTATGTCCGCGCGGCCATGAACCTGCGGGTTCGATAGTGCCAGTGAGTAAGTAAGTAAGTAAGTGTTTCACCGCATCCCGTATAGAATGTATTTTCAAAATTAATTTCTAAACCCCATTTTTCACACTCTTCAATCAATTTTCTAAATATACATACATTAGCGTTATAACATTTTGGACTTTTGTGAAATAAAATATTTCCTGTACCATGAATGGGTGAAATTTTACTTAAAACCATTGAAAAAAGCCTTCATTTCACTGAGCTTCAAGAAAAGGTCACCCCCCCCCAAATCAATATTAAATATTGATATATAAATATATTTGGGGGTGACCTTTTCTTGAAGCTCAGTGAAATAAGGCCATTTTCAATGATTTTGAGTAGAAGTTCATCCATCCATTGCACAGGAAATATTTTATTTCACAAAAGTCCAAAAAGTTATAACCCTAATATATATATATATATATATATATATATATATTGTCTTGGAATTCTTGGGTAGCTCAGTTGGTTAGAGCGCTAAAGGTTCAGACTTTAGAGACTCGAGTTCAAATCCCGACTCAAGCATTCATTTTTCTTTTCATATCATATTTGCCTTCATTGCCAAATGTCAAAAATATATTTATAATATCTATATATACACGCGTTACTGCTATAAAGTAAATATTCTCTTTAATAATTTGCTTAACTGTTATGTTAGCCGCTAGATGGCAGTCGGAAGATCTTTCCGCTACCTCTTGTGTGAATTGAGAATACTACATGTATAAGAAAATTGTATGTTTGTCTTGGAATTCTTGGGTAGCTCAGTTGGTTAGAGCGCTAAAGGTACAGACTTTAGAGACTCGAGTTCAAATCCCGACTCAAGCATTCATTTTTCTTTTCATATCATATTTGCCTTCATTGCCAAATGTCAAAAATATATTTATAATATCTATATATACAAGCGTTACTGCTATAAAGTAAATATTCTCTTTAATAATTTGCTTAACTGTTATGTTAGCCGCTAGATGACAGTCGGAAGATCTTTCCGCTACCTCTTGTGTGAATTGAGAATACTACATGTATAAGAAAATTGTATGTTTGTCTTGGAATTCTTGGGTAGCTCAGTTGGTTAGAGCGCTAAAGGTACAGACTTTAGAGACTCGAGTTCAAATCCCTACTCAAGCATTCATTTTTCTTTTCATATCATATTTGCCTTCATTGCCAAATGTCAAAAATATATTTATAATATCTATATATACAAGCGTTACTGCTATAAAGTAAATATTCTCTTTAATAATTTGCTTAACTGTTATGTTAGCCGCTAGATAGCAGTCGGAAGAGCTTTCCGCTACCTCTTGTGTGAATTGAGAATACTACATGTATAAGAAAATTGTATGTTTGTCTTGGAATTCTTGGGTAGCTCAGTTGGTTAGAGCGCTAAAGGTACAGACTTTAGAGACTCGAGTTCAAATCCCGACTCAAGCATTCATTTTTCTTTTCATATCATATCATATATATATATACTGCTTCATCATGTTCCTAAGCTATTTTCACTACAAATAGGAATGAGATGCACAAAATAATTAAACATAAGCTCAATTCTGGAAATGCGTGCCGTTTACAGGGACTCTTGTCATCCCAACTCCTCTAAAAAAAACGTTAAGCTGAAAATATATAAAACTGCTACTCTTCCAGTTATATTATATGCATGCGAAATTGGACTCTTACTTTAAGGAAGGAGAAAAGATTACGAGTATTTGAGAATAAAGTTCTTAGGAAAATTTTTGGGCCAAAGAGAAATGAACAAACAGGTGAATTGAGAAAACTACATAACAGTGAACTACATGATCTTTATAGGAAATCAGATATGATAAGATATAATATCATAAGTCTCGTAGACTGCAATGGGAAGGACATGTACCATAAATGTGGAATGAAAGAGGGGCATGAGAACTTGTAGAAAAAACAGAGAGAAAACGCCCAGTTCCGTTAACCAAGAATGAGGTGGGAGAATAATATTGACCAAATTTGAGGGGCGTAGATTACACGGGGAATGATTGGAAAACAGTTCAAGATAAGGGTGTATGGAGAGCTTACGTCCGCGTGCCATGGACCTACGGGTTCGATAGTGCCAGTGAGTTAGTGAGTTAAATGGGTTAAGTATTAAAGTTATTTCTCTAAAGCATTTATTTAAAATATTTGTAAATCTTTTAGTTCTTCTCGGTTGTTTTCTCAAGTTAAATATAATGTAATCGTTTAGTGACATCAAAGAGTATAAATAGTTGGTTGTTATTTCAGTGTTTACAATCCCTATCTCTTTGGTTTCACAAATAGAGCGATATAATAAATGACGGTCATAAAAAAGTTGAAGATTATCGCTATGACAAAGAAACATAGAGATGCGCTTGTCAGTTTTTCCAAGAACTCACTTTTACTTTGTACAGTCCGATACAAAGAAAAGTTACCTCTAAAGCCTAAAATTGTATCATTCGATTCTTTTATTGTTTGGATTTGACATTTGAATAAAATAAATAAGATATATTTTATTTTTCTGTATCTTAGTTTAAACTCTCCCTTTGCAAGTACCTTTACGGTCCCCGTCCCACTAGGATCTTACTCGGACAGAAGCTGTCAGACATGATTTTTAATTCTGGATCACACACACGTACATTTTCCTGACAATATGTCACTGCTCTATTAATTGGATGACGTTCACCTCTGTGATTAACACTTGTGGATGTGAGACCAGCACTAGGGTAGCCTCCTAGGCCTGTTGCGCCATGATTTTTGCTTTTAATTTAGATAAGATTTAAATCGGGTTCGGGAGGTTCCAGTTTCAGATATTGGTGCTGAGCAAATAGCATATCCGTTGTTCCTCGGGTGGACATTTTCAAAGCGAATTTGTGTTTAAAAGCGCCTACATTTGCTTGCAGTAACTTCGAATAAAGGGAGAAGAAAACCAATAAATTTCATGGGACCGGTGTTTGTATTCGAGATTTATTGGTTTTATGTTTGACACAAAGTTGAAAAGTTCAATTCAACGAATAGAAACAGCAGAGTTGGATAATTACAGTGTTTTACAAACGTTGCCTGTAATTGAGTGTTTGATATGCACCTGTTGGCTTCTGTGTGTTTAATCTCGTCTAAGTAACACTTCACGCTTCACTACTACCAGAAAATATATCATTCATACTACAAAACCAAAGATGATAAACATGAGGATTAAAGATGAGGCCATTGAGCAAGTGGAGAACTTCAATACATGGGTTGTACTATCAGTAGTAAAATGAACTGCTGTCAAGAAGTAAAGCAGAGGATAGCAATGGCAAAAGATGATTTTAACAAGAGGAGAAGCATTTTCTGCGAACCTTTGGCAAAATAATTACAGAATAGGCTAGTGAAGTGCTTTGTCTCGAGTGTAGCATTGTATGGTGCAGAGACTTGGACATTGTGGCGGAATGAGGAAACACGACTGGAAGCTTTTGAGACGTGGATATGGAGAAGGATGGATCGTATAAAATAAACAGACAAAATAGAAATAAAGATGTGCTAGACAGAGTAGGTGAAGGAAGAACAATGCTGCAACTCATAAAGAAGAGGAAAATAAATTGGATTGGCCACTGGCTAAGAAGAAACTGCCTACTGACGGATGTCCTAGAAGAAATGGTCAACGGAAAGGAAGTTAGAGGCAGATAAAGACATCAGATGATAAATAATTATATTAAAATAAATGGTTTGTGCGCGGATACAAAAAAGGAACTCTGAGTTAAGGAAAGAGTGGAGAATGCTGAGTTTGAATGAAAGACCTGCTCTTGGCAGAATACTATGTATGTATACTAGAAAAAATTAAAATGTTTAAACAAATAGGCCTATATTACTATCTATCTATCTATAATGGCGTGGCCCATTGTTGAGTCATGGCCTCTCCTATGTGAGGAGTTACTAGATCAAGTTAATTTTTAGTTGCCTTATTTACTCATAGATCTTGTGAATGGCATTTGGTCAACACACCGACTCAATAAGACATCTAGTAGCCAACTGAGGTATTAATAGGACGTAGAGGCCTGTAAATTTTCCTTAGAAGCATTTTTATTAAGGTTTAAGGATCTTTTACAAGCCTGAAAATCTTCATACTCGGAACCCATGGCTTAAAGTTCCTCCTATACGATTTGCTCCGTGGATTTTTCTGTCCTAAAAAAATCCATCGACCCCGGCCGGGTTTGAACCAGCGACCCTCAAAACTGGAGGCAAGGAGCATAACCACTAGTCCACCGCTTACATATCGCTCATTTGCTGCAACAACGCCATAACTAAAAAATGGTCGATTTTGAGTTATTGGTAGGCCTACTACATGAAAGACAGAACTCAGTTCTATATTCAGATTGAAGGTACTACCCGTACTTGTGTATGGACTCGATTTGATATGGGAATACCTCACATATAAGCAACTGGAAGATATGGTGAAAGTGAAGTCAAGATACCTCAAGATACTCTTAGGAGTATCACCGAGTACGAGATCGAGGCTGGTTTACGAACTCACCAGAGAGACGTTTTTAATAGAAGATCTGCGGACAACAGTACTCCTACCATCTAGTAAGGCCTACAATGTACTCTTGCAAGACCTGCAAGAGAAGAAGAAGGACATACCATCATCATTCTATGCGACCTGTGCGATGCAAGACAGACGATGGACAGAATGGAACTGTGAAATGCGTCATGTCACTACCAGGCTGGCAGTCCATGGCTTCCATCACAAGATATGCTGCAACAAGACATTTCATGAACCTTCTTCTTCTTCCTTCCAAGTATTAGGCCAAGGCCTGTTACGATCCTATAGAAAATTTTCCCGTATGGGAAATTCTCGTATAAGACTTGAAAGCATAATAATAGTCCCTTCGATTGGTTGCTGGCCAAAGGAAGGCAAGACCAGTGATGGGCTACCATCTTATAGCCTCTGGTCAGGCTTTTCTGGAGAAGGAAAGAAAATAAAGGAAAGAAGAAATGGAAGAAAGGAAAGACTCCCTAGCCCTCGGATGCCCTAATAGCGTCGGGGTCGAAAAAACAAGAGTTAACCAAGAGAGGTTAGATAGTAAAGTTAAAAGAGTGCAAAACACAAGTAAGTGGAAGAAATGTTTTGCACAGCTTGGGCACCTTGTGGTCGCCATCCACATATCCCCTAGATGAGGACCCCTGAGGGCTTTCATGAACCTAACATGTGCATATGTGTTTTGTATCCACAAAAATGTGAAAAGTACCATATTCTGAATTGTAAAAAACGACTTAAATCAATCAGTGCTTATAGCAAAGACAATTAAGCACTTCACATGTAATATCTGCACGGTTTGTGCGCATTTCTCCTTTATTATATCCAGGAAGAACGACATAACCTATTGTATACAATGAGTTGGTATAGTAATTTGATATTTATGACAAATATAGGCAAAGGTACATGCATTTCAAACCTCTAAATGCTTCTCCTGAAAAACTATGTTCTTCGAGTTATGACGTTGTTGCAGCAAATGAACGATATGTGTATAACAATAAACTCTAAACACACAGGTATGTACTTACCTACCAACCAACTGTCTGCTGGCCTCACATTAACATGTTATTCACATAGGTAGATGATCATGTACCCAGTATTGGAGTGACATGTGGTCACCATGTTGGGTTCTCAGCTGTTATAGCTGGTTTTCTCAACCTGGAACCGCTACTCATTGAGCTATCTAAAATAATATGGGTCAACATGATTTTTGTCTCATGAGTACCAGTAGTTGTACTTAATGCAGTTTTTTTATCGTGTTTTCAAATATGTATTCGGAATTTCTCCATCACCCACAGTTTTTTTTATTTCAGTTTAAATTAATGGATATAAATAATAATTTTTTTAATAAACGTTATTTCGTCCATTTGTCAATTGTAAAATAAAACCAAATGAGCTAACTCAGGAGATTTCAGCTATGGAAAAGAGATATCAAGGCAAATGGAATCCTAATATGCTGGCCGAATATTGTTGGACCATCAAGAGGGATGCTCCACAGGCGAAATATAGCAGAAAATCGTCATTTCTAACTTTCTAGGTGAGTCCGAATGTTCGAATATTGTGTAATTATGAATGTAGAAAATATTAAAGTGTTTGAAATTATAAATTCCTGTCTCTCGGAAACCTTGCACGGTGGAGAAAAACTGATATCATATTTGAATTCAGGAGAAAAAATACTATCAGAATCACATATTTTTCTTTCTGAGACAAAAACGTTTCTTTTTTGTTGCTCTGTGTTATTTAAGATTGGTCGGAGAAAACCTTCAATGATGAGGAGAATTCTCAAAATGAATGAATATTATGTATAGGACCTACATTATGACTGTTTGTTTTCTTGGGCAATCAATATTTACAATAAAATCTAAAAAAGAAATCCCTGGGGAAAACAAACAGTTTTACAATTCAGCGTGATGTTGTGATGCATATTACATGTAAATAAATGTAAATATAATAATTTTACAAGTTTTGCCTGAACTGATGTTGTCGTGAAAACAGAACTCCTTGCTCTTCCCATCTAAAAGTATAATTTGAAGACTGTCTAATTAGTCTTGATTACTTCTAAGTTCTCTTCTGTTTTGTCTCTTTTAGAGATTTATTCCTTCGCTCTGATCTTGTTCTTGAATTTTTAATTCTCATTACTTATTTCTCTTGAAGCTATTAGTTTTCTCCTTTCTTTTCACGATTCTTTATTTGCTTACTCGGGGCACTATCAAAGGTTCCACACATTTATCAGTCAGTCACTCTGTTTAAAACATTGGCATCAATTGTGCGTTATGCATCAACCGGCTATGTCCCATTATGTTGGTATCGAGAAAAATACGTTTAAAGTGTAGGTCAATCTTCACTATTTATTTGTAGCGCCAAACTAACAATAGTGCATATTGCAAGTTATTTTCCTTGTTTGGCAGTTATGCATCAACAATCTAGGAGTGGAAACATTTGGCTCTTAGCTGTATGATGTAAAATTTAGATTAGCATTTACGAAGAACTGGTTTCATAGCCAAGAAAACCACTTAATCTTAATAATCAGGCATATATAAATGTTTTTACTTGAAGTTTAGAATATAGGCTTTAGTAAAAATATGACATGTTTGAAAACACAGAATCTCTGATAGGACTGATGGCGTTTACATTTTTTCTGTAATATTAAGGCCATATTTAAAATATTGGCACTAGAAGTGTGCGTACATTTTTTTGATGTGCCAATGCAACAAATGACATCAAAATATCATTTTTTACATGGCGCTTAGCCGGTTGATTCATAAAATTGTCCAATTGAATTTTTATTACATTTGTAACGTTATCCTCACAATACTTTTGTGTTATAGCTCGCGCATTATAAGCTTACAGGTCCGTGACGTCATTGTTGTACTTTGTGAAACAAGAGGTGAATTAGTACTACTAACTGACTTAAAATTCGAATCTTCAGTTATTACTGAAGATGCGTATAAAATGTGAATCTGTACTTACAAAGGAACTTTGAACCATTGCGTGCCGAGACCTACTTTGAAATTTCTTCCAGAGAAGCGTTGTGATGTACGAAGGTCGTGTCTAAAAAACATATCTGCCGTTTTTAACTGCAAGACACTAATATCCAGCGACAAATATTCCATTTAAACTACAAGGAGGTAATACAAAAAAATTATGACCGAGAAAAGAAATTCACCGTGGGCTCCGTGGTGCATGCGGTTAGACGCTCGCCTCTCACCGCTGGAGTTCCGTGATCGAGTCTCGGTCACTCCATATGGATTTCGTGTTGGACGAAACGGAGATTGCGCTGGAGATTTTTTACCGTTTTCCCTGCCATAATTTTATTCCACCATTTCTCCATACTCATCTCATCCATTTCGTTCATCTGCGCCTGTGATAGTGCGTCAGGCGTGGTCGGCCGACACACTTGTCATTCACAGAACTGTATATTTAGGGGCCTCATCTCATCTCATCCCTCGACCCGATCCTGAGTTGGACACGAGTTGAGTATTTTATTTTGAGAGAAATTCACAATTGGAATACAGATTTTATACAAAATGTTGAATGCTTTTTTTTCTTGATTTTGTGATAACGATGGTCAACAATGCATTTGTCTCATGAGTACCAATAGTTGTACTTAATGCAGTTTTTTATCGTGTTTTCAAATATGTATTAAGAATTTCTCCATCACCCACAGTTTTTTTATTTCAATTTCAA
Organism: Diploptera punctata; assembly: GCA_030220185.1. Taxonomy (NCBI): domain Eukaryota; kingdom Metazoa; phylum Arthropoda; class Insecta; order Blattodea; family Blaberidae; genus Diploptera; species Diploptera punctata. The sequence continues at coordinate 305,867 of JASPKZ010010245.1, forward strand.
TTAATGGATTTAAATAATTATATTTTAATAAACGTTTTTTCGTCCATTTGTCCATTGTAAAATAAAACTAAATGAACTAATCAAATGGTTTCAGCTATGGAAAAGAGATATCAAGGCAAATGGAATCCTAATATGCTGGACGATTATCGTTGGTCCATCAAGAGGGATGCTCCACAGGCGAAATATAGCAGAAAATAGTCATTTCTTACTTCCTAGGTGAGTCCGAATGTTCGAATATTGTGTAGTTACGAATGTAGAAAATATTAAAGTGTTTGAAATTATAAATTCCTGTCTCTCGGAAACCTTGCGTGACGGAGAAAACCGATTTCATATTTGAAATCAGGAGAAAAAATACTATCAGAATCACATATTTTTCTTTCTGAGACAAAAAAAAAGTGTTTTTTTTTTTTGCTCAGTATAATGGTGAGTGGAAGAGAAGGTTACATGGCCTTAACTCCATCAGGCTAAATAAATCTAATCTAAATCTAATGGAACCCAGACTAGGGGAAGTACTGACTCTCGGAAATAAATGTACCAGCTTAAACGCACCAATAGAAATTGGGTCATGCTTTAAGTTAAAAAAAATACAGTATAGGAATTCTAATGTTGTTCCACTTTTACTAATATGTAATGGAGATGTACAAAAAAATACAACTTTATTCATGATTGTAGTGCACGCTGAGAGATTTTAAATATCTTCCACCAAAGATAAAAATACATTGAAGTTGGTTGCTAAATATTTCTCTCCCTTCTTTAGATCGAGAATGTTCTGCTACTTTTATAGTTCGTAAAATTCCCTTCTTTATCATTATTATTATTATAAAACAGATACCAACTTTTTATCCCCTCACATAATTGTTTTGAATTTTTTACCAAACTCACCGCTGTGTTAAAAACAAAAGGTAGCTGTTTTTCCATTAAAAGTTTTAATTAATATTAAGTTGTTTGCATATCGAGTGGTTTATAAAACTGCGCATGCGTTTTATAGATTGGCATCAGGTGTTCCCCTAACAGGTAGGCACAACTCATAGCATCACAGGTGTGAAATCCATGGTTTTATTTACTGCGAGGGTCGTAAACGTAGTGATGCGAAAATAATGAGGAACAAAACACTAACTTCCTGTACAAGCGCCTCTCTAACATTTTTGTGCTGGAATTTAGTGGGCAGTGGCTACATGTTATACACCGTCATTCAAAATTGAGTTTACAACTTTACAAGCTTATAGAAATGTATTTAGAAGACCTACGGAATTGGTTTTAATGCCATATGATAGCACAACTCATCAAGTTTTCACCGACATAGTTTTATAGTACCTAGTTCTCTCACCGCGTGGCTAACGTAGTTCATATCAAAATGGCTGCTTTCACAGGTGCCGAGCGGCTCGTTGTGTGTTTTTGTTCGAAGAAACTAAATCTGCGACAATTGTTCAGCGTAGATTTCGTACCCAGTATGGTAAGGATCCTCCTAGCAGGCCAACAATTTATTCTTGGCACCAAACATTGTTAGGACTGGCTGTTCTGTTAGTCATTCCAATCATACTGGCCGTCCACGTACGGCTGAAGCTGTGGTTGAACAAGTGAGGGATAGCTTTGCTCGGAGCCCTAGGAAATCAACGCGGCGTGCGTCACGTGAGACTGGCATTTCACAACCGACCATTTGGCGCATACTACGGAGACGTTTGCACTTGAAACCATACCGATTTTCGATGGTACAAGATATGACATTTAAACCAATTCTGTAGGTCTTCAAAACTTGATGAGATGTGCTATCATATGACATTTAAACCAATTCTGTAGGTCTTCTAAATAGATTTCTATAAAGTTGTAAAGTCAATTTTGAATCACGGTGTATATAGGCGCTGGCATACAATAAGCTACTTAGTGTTCACCAAGTGGTCGAAATCCGACAATATGTAACACCTCACTCTATATTATATTATATATTGCTAGTTTTAAATTGTATTAGACAATACTCATAAAAAATACAGGTGTACATTTATGTTGGAGTGTAACTGATGATTGCCTTAGCGCAGCGCTATGGGACTTGCGCTGGTTCGAGTCTCCACGGGGGAAGAAATTTTCTCATGGAATTTCGGCCACCCAGCATCGTGAGGCATTTGGGTAGCTACAATAAGTAACGAAATTGGACAATATGTAACACCTCACTCTATATTATATTATATATTGCTAGTTTTAAATTGTATTAGACAATACTCATAAAAAATACAGGTGTACATTTATGTTGGAGTGTAACTGATGATTGCCTTAGCGCAGCGCTATGGGACTTGCGCTGGTTCGAGTCTCCACGGGGGAAGAAATTTTCTCATGGAATTTCGGTCACCCAGCATCGTGAGGCATTTGGGTAGCTACAATAAGTAACGAAATTGGACAATATGTAACACCTCACTCTATATTATATTATATATTGCTAGTTTTAAATTGTATTAGACAATACTCATAAAAAATACAGGTGTACATTTATGTTGGAGTGTAACTGATGATTGCCTTAGCGCAGCGCTATGGGACTTGCGCTGGTTCGAGTCTCCACGGGGGAAGAAATTTTCTCATGGAATTTCGGCCACCCAGCATCGTGAGGCATTTGGGTAGCTACAATAAGTAACGAAATTGGACAATATGTAACACCTCACTCTATATTATATTATATATTGCTAGTTTTAAATTGTATTAGACAATACTCATAAAAAATACAGGTGTACATTTATGTTGGAGTGTAACTGATGATTGCCTTAGCGCAGCGCTATGGGACTTGCGCTGGTTCGAGTCTCCACGGGGGAAGAAATTTTCTCATGGAATTTCGGCCACCCAGCATCGTGAGGCATTTGGGTAGCTACAATAAGTAACGAAATTGGACAATATGTAACACCTCACTCTATATTATATTATATATTGCTAGTTTTAAATTGTATTAGACAATACTCATAAAAAATACAGGTGTACATTTATGTTGGAGTGTAACTGATGATTGCCTTAGCGCAGCGCTATGGGACTTGCGCTGGTTCGAGTCTCCACGGGGGAAGAAATTTTCTCATGGAATTTCGGCCACCCAGCATCGTGAGGCATTTGGGTAGCTACAATAAGTAACGAAATTGGACAATATGTAACACCTCACTCTATATTATATTATATATTGCTAGTTTTAAATTGTATTAGACAATACTCATAAAAAATACAGGTGTACATTTATGTTGGAGTGTAACTGATGATTGCCTTAGCGCAGCGCTATGGGACTTGCGCTGGTTCGAGTCTCCACGGGGGAAGAAATTTTCTCATGGAATTTCGGCCACCCAGCATCGTGAGGCATTTGGGTAGCTACAATAAGTAACGAAATTGGACAATATGTAACACCTCACTCTATATTATATTATATATTGCTAGTTTTAAATTGTATTAGACAATACTCATAAAAAATACAGGTGTACATTTATGTTGGAGTGTAACTGATGATTGCCTTAGCGCAGCGCTATGGGACTTGCGCTGGTTCGAGTCTCCACGGGGGAAGAAATTTTCTCATGGAATTTCGGCCACCCAGCATCGTGAGGCATTTGGGTAGCTACAATAAGTAACGAAATTGGACAATATGTAACACCTCACTCTATATTATATTATATATTGCTAGTTTTAAATTGTATTAGACAATACTCATAAAAAATACAGGTGTACATTTATGTTGGAGTGTAACTGATGATTGCCTTAGCGCAGCGCTATGGGACTTGCGCTGGTTCGAGTCTCCACGGGGGAAGAAATTTTCTCATGGAATTTCGGCCACCCAGCATCGTGAGGCATTTGGGTAGGGCTACAATAAGTAACGAAATTGGACAATATGTAACACCTCACTCTATATTATATTATATATTGCTAGTTTTAAATTGTATTAGACAATACTCATAAAAAATACAGGTGTACATTTATGTTGGAGTGTAACTGATAATTGCCTTAGCGCAGCGCTATGGGACTTGCGCTGGTTCGAGTCTCCACGGGGGAAGAAATTTTCTCATGGAATTTCGGCCACCCAGCATCGTGAGGCATTTGGGTAGCTACAATAAGTAACGAAATTGGACAATATGTAACACCTCACTCTATATTATATTATATATTGCTAGTTTTAAATTGTATTAGACAATACTCATAAAAAATACAGGTGTACATTTATGTTGGAGTGTAACTGATGATTGCCTTAGCGCAGCGCTATGGGACTTGCGCTGGTTCGAGTCTCCACGGGGGAAGAAATTTTCTCATGGAATTTCGGCCACCCAGCATCGTGAGGCATTTGGGTAGCTACAATAAGTAACGAAATTGGACAATATGTAACACCTCACTCTATATTATATTATATATTGCTAGTTTTAAATTGTATTAGACAATACTCATAAAAATACAGGTGTACATTTATGTTGGAGTGTAACTGATGATTGCCTTAGCGCAGCGCTATGGGACTTGCGCTGGTTCGAGTCTCCACGGGGGAAGAAATTTTCTCATGGAATTTCGGTCACCCAGCATCGTGAGGCATTTGGGTAGCTACAATAAGTAACGAAATTGGACAATATGTAACACCTCACTCTATATTATATTATATATTGCTAGTTTTAAATTGTATTAGACAATACTCATAAAAAATACAGGTGTACATTTATGTTGGAGTGTAACTGATGATTGCCTTAGCGCAGCGCTATGGGACTTGCGCTGGTTCGAGTCTCCACGGGGGAAGAAATTTTCTCATGGAATTTCGGTCACCCAGCATCGTGAGGCATTTGGGTAGCTACAATAAGTAACGAAATTGGACAATATGTAACACCTCACTCTATATTATATTATATATTGCTAGTTTAAATTGTATTAGACAATACTCATAAAAAATACAGGTGTACATTTATGTTGGAGTGTAACTGATGATTGCCTTAGCGCAGCGCTATGGGACTTGCGCTGGTTCGAGTCTCCACGGGGGAAGAAATTTTCTCATGGAATTTCGGCCACCCAGCATCGTGAGGCATTTGGGTAGCTACAATAAGTAACGAAATTGGACAATATGTAACACCTCACTCTATATTATATTATATATTGCTAGTTTTAAATTGTATTAGACAATACTCATAAAAAATACAGGTGTATATTTATGTTGGAGTGTAACTGATGATTGCCTTAGCGCAGCGCTATGGGACTTGCGCTGGTTCGAGTCTCCACGGGGGAAGAAATTTTCTCATGGAATTTCGGTCACCCAGCATCGTGAGGCATTTGGGTAGCTACAATAAGTAACGAAATTGGACAATATGTAACACCTCACTCTATATTATATTATATATTGCTAGTTTTAAATTGTATTAGACAATACTCATAAAAAATACAGGTGTACATTTATGTTGGAGTGTAACTGATGATTGCCTTGGCGCAGCGCTATGGGACTTGCGCTGGTTCGAGTCTCCACGGGGAAGAAATTTTCTCATGGAATTTCGGTCACCCAGCATCGTGAGGCATTTGGGTAGCTACAATAAGTAACGAAATTGGACAATATGTAACACCTCACTCTATATTATATTATATATTGCTAGTTTTAAATTGTATTAGACAATACTCATAAAAAATACAGGTGTACATTTATGTTGGAGTGTAACTGATGATTGCCTTAGCGCAGCGCTATGGGACTTGCGCTGGTTCGAGTCTCCACGGGGAAGAAATTTTCTCATGGAATTTCGGCCACCCAGCATCGTGAGGCATTTGGGTAGCTACAATAAGTAACGAAATTGGACAATATGTAACACCTCACTCTATATTATATTATATATTGCTAGTTTTAAATTGTATTAGACAATACTCATAAAAAATACAGGTGTACATTTATGTTGGAGTGTAACTGATGATTGCCTTAGCGCAGAGCTATGGGACTTGCGCTGGTTCGAGTCTCCACGGGGGAAGAAATTTTCTCAAGGAATTTCGGCCACCCAGCATCGTGAGGCATTTGGGTAGCTACAATAATTAACGAAATTGGACAATATGTAACACCTCACTCTATATTATATTAGATATTGCTAGTTTTAAATTGTATTAGACAATACTCATAAAAAATACAGGGTGTACATTTATGTTGGAGTGTAACTGATGATTGCCTTAGCGCAGAGCTATGGGACTTGCGCTGGTTCGAGTCTCCATGGGGAAATAAATTTTCTCAAGGAATTTCGGCCACCCAGCATCGTGAGGCATTTGGGTAGCTACAATAATTAACGAAATTGGACAATATGTAACACCTCACTCTATATTATATTAGATATTGCTAGTTTTAAATTATATTAGACAATACTCATAAAAAATACAGGGTGTACATTTATGTTGGAGTGTAACTGATAATTGCCTTAGCGCAGAGCTATGGGACTTGCGCTGGTTCGAGTCTCCACGGGGGAAGAAATTTTCTCATGGAATTTCGGTCACCCAGCATCGTGAGGCATTTGGGTAGCTACAATAAGTAACGAAATTGGACAATATGTAACACCTCACTCTATATTATATTATATATTGCTAGTTTTAAATTGTATTAGACAATACTCATAAAAAATACAGGTGTACATTTATGTTGGAGTGTAACTGATGATTGCCTTAGCGCAGCGCTATGGGACTTGCGCTGGTTCGAGTCTCCACGGGGGAAGAAATTTTCTCATGGAATTTCGGCCACCCAGCATCGTGAGGCATTTGGGTAGCTACAATAAGTAACGAAATTGGACAATATGTAACACTTCACTCTATATTATATTATATATTGCTAGTTTTAAATTGTATTAGACAATACTCATAAAAAATACAGGTGTACATTTATGTTGGAGTGTAACTGATGATTGCCTTAGCGCAGAGCTACTGGACTTGCGCTGGTTCGAGTCTCCATGGTGGAAGAAATTTTCTCATGGAATTTCGGTCACCCAGCATCGTGAGGCATTTGGGTAGCTACAATAAGTAACGAAATTGGACAATATGTAACACCTCACTCTATATTATATTATATATTGCTAGTTTTAAATTGTATTAGACAATACTCATAAAAAATACAGGGTGTACATTTATGTTGGAGTGTAACTGATGATTGCCTTAGCGCAGAGCTACTGGACTTGCGCTGGTTCGAGTCTCCATGGTGGAAGAAATTTTCTCATGGAATTTCGGTCACCCAGCATCGTGAGGCATTTGGGTAGCTACAATAAGTAACGAAATTGGACAATATGTAACACCTCACTCTATATTATATTATATATTGCTAGTTTTAAATTGTATTAGACAATACTCATAAAAAATACAGGTGTACATTTATGTTGGAGTGTAACTGATGATTGCCTTAGCGCAGAGCTACTGGACTTGCGCTGGTTCGAGTATCCATGGTGGAAGAAATTTTCTCATGGAATTTCGGTCACCCAGCATCGTGAGGCATTTGGGTAGCTACAATAAGTAACGAAATTGGACAATATGTAACACCTCACTCTATATTATATTATATATTGCTAGTTTTAAATTGTATTAGACAATACTCATAAAAAATACAGGGTGTACATTTATGTTGGAGTGTAACTGATGATTGCCCTTAGCGCAGAGCTACTGGACTTGCGCTGGTTCGAGTCTCCATGGTGGAAGAAATTTTCTCATGGAATTTCGGTCACCCAGCATCGTGAGGCATTTGGGTAGCTACAATAAGTAACGAAATTGGACAATATGTAACACCTCACTCTATATTATATTAGATATTGCTAGTTTTAAATTATATTAGACAATACTCATAAAAAATACAGGGTGTACATTTATGTTGGAGTGTAACTGATGATTGCCTTAGCGCAGAGCTACTGGACTTGCGCTGGTTCGAGTCTCCATGGTGGAAGAATTTTCTCATGGAATTCGGTCACCCAGCATCGTGAGGCATTTGGGTAGCTACAATAAGTAACGAAATTGGACAATATGTAACACCTCACTCTATATTATATTAGATATTGCTAGTTTTAAATTATATTAGACAATACTCATAAAAAATACAGGGTGTACATTTATGTTGGAGTGTAACTGATGATTGCCTTAGCGCAGAGCTACTGGACTTGCGCTGGTTCGAGTCTCCATGGTGGAAGAAATTTTCTCATGGAATTTCGGTCACCCAGCATCGTGAGGCATTTGGGTAGCTACAATAAGTAACGAAATTGGACAATATGTAACACCTCACTCTATATTATATTAGATATTGCTAGTTTTAAATTATATTAGACAATACTCATAAAAAATACAGGGTGTACATTTATGTTGGAGTGTAACTGATGATTGCCTTAGCGCAGCGCTATGGGACTTGCGCTGGTTCGAGTCTCCATGGTGGAAGAAATTTTCTCATGGAATTTCGGTCACCCAGCATCGTGAGGCATTTGGGTAGCTACAATAAGTAACGAAATTGGACAATATGTAACACCTCACTCTATATTATATTAGATATTGCTAGTTTTAAATTATATTAGACAATACTCATAAAAAATACAGGTGTACATTTATGTTGGAGTGTAACTGATGATTGCCTTAGCGCAGCGCTGTGGGACTTGCGCTGGTTCGAGTCTCCACGGGGGAAGAAATTTTCTCATGGAATTTCGGTCACCCAGCATCGTGAGGCATTTGGGTAGCTACAATAAGTAACGAAATTGGACAATATGTAACACCTCACTCTATATTATATTAGATATTGCTAGTTTTAAATTATATTAGACAATACTCATAAAAAATGCAGGGTGTACATTTATGTTGGAGTGTAACTGATGATTGCCTTAGCGCAGAGCTATGGGACTTGCGCTGGTTCGAGTCTCCATGGGGAAATAAATTTTCTCAAGGAATTTCGGCCACCCAGCATCGTGAGGCATTTGGGTAGCTACAATAATTAACGAAATTGGACAATATGTAACACCTCACTCTATATTATATTATATATTGCTAGTTTTAAATTGTATTAGACAATACTCATAAAAAATACAGGTGTACATTTATGTTGGAGTGTAACTGATGATTGCCTTAGCGCAGAGCTATGGGACTTGCGCATGTTCGAGTCTCCATTGGGGAAAAAATTTTCTCATGGAATTTTGGTCACCCAGCATCGTGAGGCATTTGGGTAGCTACAATAAGTAACGACTCCACAATGTAGTGTGCCAGGAAATTTGCAGGGAATCAAAGGATGTGGATGAAAGTATAGTTAGTGAGTGGAAACTGAAACTGCATACATTAATTTCAGGATACGCGCGACATTTTTAACGCTGACGAAACGGGACTGTTTCTTTCGCGCGTTACCGTCGAAGTCGGTCATAGATACTATACTTCACTTTCCAACGGCAGCGGAACTACAATTAATCCAAGGTACATAAAATGATACATACGGTGATCTATAATCTAAGATTGGTTAATATTTTTTTTTATAATGCGGAATGTTGTCTAGTATAGAAAAAAATTGGCCCCGTGCTATTCCCCTTTGAACAAGTTTTACTGTATTTATAAACAAAACACAGTCTCATTTGAAAAGGCAAATGCTTTCTTATATAAACAAAAGAAGAGAGAAAAAATTGAATTTGCCTCAAGACTTACTAATTTCTCTGCATATCGAAGAGTGTGGGAAACATCGGCCACAAAATCTTTCTGGCATGCGAAGAACTCGCTAAAAATATCCCGCCACTCGAAAATAAGACGGGAATAATTAAAATCGTGCTTTATCTGTTCCATTCTTCTCAAGTTGGCACCAGACTGTGTTTGTTATTCTAAAATTAATATCAAGGTTTGTTCTAAATGTGACCTTTCAATCTCTTTAAGAAAACTTCATCTTCTTCTAACTTTACAGCCCTTTATGGGCCCTGGCTGCTGTTACGACACTCCTCCACGCTTCTCTGTCCAACGCCCTCCTTCTCCATCCACGGACCCCGAGCTTTCGGAGGTCCTCCTCAATTCCATCCATCCATCTCAGCTTCGGTCTTCCTCTTCTTCTTCTTCCTCCATCTGGTCTCAGTAGTGTAAGCTTTCTAGTAGTATTCTCCTCCTCCATTCTCATTATATGACCCACACATTTCAGTCTGCCAATTTTAATAGCATTTACAATATCTGGATCTGAATACAAATTGTAGATTTCATCATTATATCTCATCCACGATCATTTATAGGTCCCAGGATCTTCCTCAGGATTTTCCTTTCAAAATTCTCAGTCTTTCTGAAATCTCTCTGCTAAGTGTCCAGCATTCACTGCCATAAATAGCAACTGGTCTCAGTATGGGTTTGTAGATTTTTAGTTTTGCATCCAACCTAAAGGTATCATTTGAATTGGTCCTTAAGTGCAAATAGCATCTGTTGGCTTGGAGAATCCTGCTTCTTATTTCTTCTTCTTCTTCTTCTTAAACATAATTTATAGGATTTTCATCCTGTTTATTTCCAAAATCACTCCTCGGAGGAAGACGTATTGGACGTGCATTCACTGTCTATCCATCTCTTGGTTGGTCTTCCTCTTATTCTTCTCCCGTTCATTGGTATATCTTCTTTGGCTCTTTTTCCAAGTCGGTTTTCTTCCATTCTTTCTATATAACCCTTCCAATATTTTCGTCTATCTATAATAAATTTGCTCGCATTCCCAAGGATCAAGCCTCGGATCAAAGATGGAAACAAAAAAAAAGTATGTAATATTTGCCAAACAAAATAAACCAGAAGAACAAAGACCATGGGCAATTATTAAAGTATAAGACCCACAATACCCTCAATAAGTTAAAGTTATTAAACCACCAATAACAATCCCCATATGTGTCACTGAAGAATAAGCAATTAAAGACTTCAAGTCAGTCTGACGCATACAAATCAAACTGACTAAAGTGTCAAGTTTATCTAGCTACCGTCTTAATAAATGACAAGAAAGAGATGTTCTGTTCACTTTTTTATTTTTAAGTTAAAAGAAATAGAAAATAACGATCTCGATCGGATTGGAACCTACGAACTTTAAGTCAGAATGTTTAAAACGGGTTATTACTCGAGTCAGAAATAAAAAAAAGTAGGAAACCTAAAAGCGAATCTTTTAAACGCCATATTAATACGTTGTGCAGTTATAACCACCCTTTGCTACCAATTTTGCACCGTATAGGTGCTGGATCAAACCGTTATTGTTGATAAATATTTTGATTAGGAAACATAGACTGCTCAAATTATGACATATGTGGGCCCATAAAAGACAAAGATTAATTCAACTTTCCTTAATAAATTTTCAAACATGTAATGTGCAGTGAGCTACAAGCTATAATCGTGGAAGCTTTAAGGAAAGAGGAACTAACACACGCTTGAGCAAGCTTTGGGATTTTACTTTCATATCTGACATAAGCTAGCTACTAAATGATTAGGCAAAAAGGTACTTAAAATGAACAACTAAAACTTTAATGCGAGTCAAAAAGTATAGTCAGATATAACATGAAAATAAATGAATAAATCATTAATTTAACAAAGAAAATAATACTATGATTGCTCATCTATACAAAAAAAAAATAATATGAACAAACATACATACTTTTACATTCATACTAGTCCAGCCTCGGGTTGAGCTATACAGTCCTTGCGTCCCCACCCTGGCCTACAGGACTAACAAACCAAACTAGCTCTTGTGAGCTACACTGACCAGACTCCCGACGATCACTTAACAGATGATTATGCGATGTTACAAAACATATCTATTTATGAGAGTTCACAAGGAGAGGGGAAAATGCGCGTTAGCACACGGTGCGTACTAGGAAGGGAAGGGGTAGGTGGGGGAGCATTTGGCACTGTTCACCAAGATCGCACACGAAATGGAGACGTGATGACGTATAGGTTGCGCAGCATGACGTAATCCCTGTATAGAAATCTCTATTTCGGTACAAAGTTAAAATAATAAAATTAGTAATTGAGAAAACAGACGCCCTCAACATTAAAATTGTGCAAGCCTTTCAGAACTACTTGTTCCATCTTCAGCAGAATTTTAAAAGTATTGACGCCATATTAGTTATTAAAACAGTATATTTAAAACTTGTTTTTATTATTCAATGCCTCAGGTTGTCATTTTGACATTTCTGGTGTTCTCTCCTGGCATTGGCGTAATTGTAACCCACTTCTGAAGTTGGGGCGCCTAGAAGGCGGAGTTACGCTATCCCGATGATATGATGGGTGATGATGATGATAATGGTGCGCTAGGAGAGTGTATCTAAAGTTAACCTAAATTCCAGACCATGAGCAACCACAGGAATAATTTTCTTTAAGGAAAATTTTCTATGACTTGACCGGGAATCGAATCCGGACCTCATGAACAGTAGTCAGAAACGCTGACCACTAGCCCATGAGGCTGGTCATATTTAAAACTTGAAAATGCGCATTTATTTACCAGGAGTCTCTGTAGGCCTTATTTTTTTCGGTAATGTAAAATATTTATAAATATTCAGAGTTTATGTCTTCTATATACTCCATGTGGGTTTCGTGATAGACGAAGTGGAGCTTGGGCATTTTTTTCTTGAGGTTTTTTCCCGTTTTCCCCTGCCACAATTTCATTCCACCATTTCTCCGTACTCATCTCATCCATTTCGTTCATCTAACCCTTTGATGGTGCATCAGGCGTGGTCGGCCGGCACCATTGTCATTCACATACCTCTTTAAAGAGGTTCATCTCATCTCATCCCTTGACCCTACCCTGAGTTGGACATGAGTTGACGATATTTATTTATTTATATTTTCTATAGCGTGCTGACTTGTCACGAAGCGGGCCTGGGTTCGATTCTCGGTCGGGAAAGGCTCCTGGGTGAGGTTTTTACGGGGGTTTTCCTCACATGTAAGACAAATGTCAGAACACTTAGAGCCCAACGGTCTCCGAAAATCATCCGGTCATCATCACCATCCGTCACCGGTGTGGAAAGGAACGGGAAGCTACCACACCTATAATTCCCTAGTAAAGCTGGAAAGCATAGAATGAAAGTGCTATGATTGCTGTGAAAGACCTGCTCTCGGACAGAATTACTATGTATGGACCATTGTAAACTTCAGCTCACATTGATTTTTCTGTCTTGAATTGGGTCATTCCATAGAGTTTTAGGTTACTCCAGATCTCTTAGCCAGAATTCTATTGCTTATTTGATAAGTCAGTCCCGCGCCGAAGCCAAGTGGTTAGGACAAGTTGCCTTGGCACAGATCTGCGGGAGGCGCTGGTTCGAGTCTCCGTGGAGTAAGAAATTTTCTCATGCAATGGGACTCTTACTTTGAGGGTGGAAAGAAGATTACGAGTATGAGAATAAATTTCTTACGAAAATGTTTCGATCAAAGAGAGGTGAACAGACAGGTGAATGGAGAAGACTACAGAACAGTGAACTACATGGTCTTCATAGGGAGCCAGATATAATAATAACAGTTAAATCTCGTAAACTGCGATTTGCAGGACATCTGGCACGAATGGGAAATGGAAGACTTGCATGGGAGCTTCTTATCGGAAATCCAGAGGTAACGCGCCCAGTTGGTAGACCAAGAATGAAGTGGGAGAATAACATTAACAATGATTTGAAGGAAGTAGATTATACAGAGAATGATTGGAAAAAAATAGCTCAGGATAGGGATATATGGAGAGCTTATGTCCGCGCGGCCATGAACCTACGGGTTCGATAGTGCCTGTGATTTAGTTAATTAATGGGACCGGTGACCACCTCCACCTAGAATGTTTCTCCAGATTGAGAAAGCCAGCTATAATGGCTAGGGACGCGATATGCTGACCACATGTCACACCTACGTGAGTAAATTACATTTAAAACAGGGAAGGAAAAAAACATTAAAATTCTCCACTGTTTTTAGGTATTGTATGACATTGAATTCAATAAACTTTGAATCTTATAATAAACTGCATTCTACAAAATCATTACGTTCTAAGTACGTCATAAAATATTGTATAATTGCGTCATTAAAAGAGAAATGACGTGAAGGTTAGAAATTTGGTTTATCAGGTATTGGTATAACGATCTGCTCTAAAACTGTTTAATGTTATTACCCAGGTTGCCTGTTAAACCCCATAATTATTGTACCGTCATTTGAAAATAATGTATCCCTGGTGTAAATTATCATATGGCGTTATTTAACATAACCTATAATTCATTGTTCTCCAATGAACTTTCTACAAATAGTAGACTAGTCTGTTTGCTTTAGAAGAAAGAAATATTTTGACCTACTGCTCTTTGGAACCTTTAAATGCGTAAGTATTCTATAATTAAAAACGTTAGGTTGAAAAATATTAAGTAATTTGTTTTAGGGGCTTAGTTTTGAACTACAAAAAACAAAAGTGTTTCCTTTAAATTAATTACTTATTTTACAAGGGAACTGTCAACATTGCATGCCCTCTATCTTGAAATTTATTCCTGAGAAGCATTGTGTTGTACAAAGACCGTGTTCAAAAATTGTCTGCATTTTTTAACTGTTATCGTTTCCGGTCCCCAAAACGCTATTAACTAACTCACTGTCTCTATAGAACCCGTAGGTTCATTTCCGCATGGGGATGAGCTCTCCACACATCCGTATCCTGAGCTAATGTTTCCTAATCATCCCCTGTATAATCTACTTCCTTCAAATCATTGATAATACTCGTATTATTTTCCCACCTCACTCTTGGTCTATCAACTGGGCGTTTTCCCTCTGGTTTCCATAAAAGAAGCTTCCATGCACATATTTCATTCCCCATTCGTGTCACATGTCCTGCCCATCTCATTCTACGAAACTTAACTGTTATTTTTATATCTGGCTTCCTATAAAGACCATGTAGTTCACAGTTATGTAGTCTTCTCCATTCACCTGACTGTTCATTCTCTTTGGTCCAAAAATTTTCATAGAACTTTATTTTCAAATATTCATAATCTCCTTTCCTCCCTTAAAGAAGAGTCCATGTTTCGTATCCGTATGATATAACTGGTAGAATAATAATTTTATATATTTTGAGTTTAACGTTTTTTGAAAGGAGTTGGGACGTCATGAGTCCATTGCTCCTCATGTATAGGCCTACCTCTGAATTTCATCCAAATTATTGTAACTTTCTTCTGAAACCATCTCTTTTTTTGCATTTCTGCAGGCATCCATTTCATTATTAAACACAAGATCACAACATAGTCTCCTACTTAATATACCGCAACATAGGACATCACATCACTCCATGTCATATACCATCTCCACTTCTCGCAACTGGAATTCCCTACCACAAGAAATAAGGGGCTGCCGGACATTGGCATCTTTTAAAAGAAATCTAAATTTATATTTGCTCTAAACTCGACTTCATTATTATCCAGTGTAAGATATATATATATATATATATATATATATATATATATATATATTAATTGGTGTTTCCCGTATAATGTATCATATTTATATTATTATTATTATTATTATTATTATTATTATTATTATCGTATCATTATTGTTATTACCCTATAAAATGTTGTTTGTACATGACATTTACATTGCTACATTTATTGTATCTTTAACTGTTTATAATTAGTATAGTGTATATCTATATTTGTCGAATATTTATTTGTATTTGTGCTGGTTGAGTGGAAGAGAGGGCCTTATGGCCTTAACTCTGCCAGAATAAATAAAGTATTATTATTATTATTATTATTATTATTATTATTATTATTATTATGTTTTATAAAGAAGTACAATATAATATGTTTTACATTTATTTAAATTATACTCTTAAATGATAATTTAATTACAATACTAATTAATTATAAAATTGTATTCTTCAATGAGTCGACCGGGATGGACTTTTGGTTATGCTCTTGCCTCTGGTCCCGAGTGTCCCGGGTTCGATGGATTTTTTAGGATGGAAAATCCAAGGAGTAAGTCCTCCGATAGAGACTTTAAGCCGTGAGTCCCAAGTATGGAGATTTTCAGGCTCGTAAAAGATCCTTAAGCCTGTATAAAATTGCCTCTAAGCAAAATTTACCGACATCGTCATCTTACAAGTACCTTAGTTGCCTATTAGATATATAATTGAGTCGGTATGTTGACCGCTCATGACATCTATGGGAAAATAAGGTAACTAAATTAACTTGGTCTAGTACTCCTATCAAATGAGAGGCCATGGTTCAATATTGGTCTACGCTATTATAGATTCTAGAACAGTCCATGTAACTTCGTCTTAAAATAGGCTACATCTGTGCTTGAACATTTAAATTGCTGTAAAGTTACAAAGAAAGTTTCTTTTTTATCTTTTTTAGAGAAATATATTGCCTACCATTAAACGGACAAGGTAAATGTAAGCAGTTTAAGTTGGCATTCGCACGCTAAGCTATAAACCAGTTGAGGGTGTAATTACGTCGCGATGACGCATGCGCCTTCTTGTATCGCAACAAAATAAAGCGAAATAAATTTCTCAGTTAACCACCCCGACACGTAGATACTGTTAGGATGCAGTTTCTCCAGTACTTAATATGTACTCGCTCTAAAGAAGCCTAGTATATTTAAAGGTGATACTTCAAACCTGAGGTGTTGTAAGCTCACTATTTCTGGGTCCCGTGTTCGCTGTCAATCATTCGCATGCCGAAACCACCCTCTATTTTTTTCCCAGGAAAGCGTTGTGATGTACCAAGAAAGGTATTTTAATATAACTAAATAGGATGCATTAAAGATAAAATTCACATCCGAAACGGAAAATAATTCAATAAATTATCTAGATCTTAACAAAAAAAAAAAGCCCATCCCCCCCCTTAGATCTTAACTTTAAAAAGAAAATAAAAACAATTGTTTGGACATGTATATAGAAAACCTACAAGCAACACAATCGCAAACCTTCATAAAAAATAGCACTTTTATCATAAGTAATGCCACGAGTCATTTCCAAATTATCGATAAATTCTCGACTCACGAAGAGAGGAGTGAATTTATCTAGATGATTTGGAAATCGTGAGTGGCATTTGTTAGGACTATTTAACGAATAAAATTAAGCTGTTTACTCACAAATCATTATTTAAACATAGTTATGGATAAATCTTGATTCACGAAGTGAGGAGTGAATTTATCTTGAGAATTTGGAAATAGTGATTGGCATTTGTTAAGGCTATTTAACGAATTAAATTAAGCTGTTTACTCACAAATCTTTATTTAAATATAGTTATCGATAATTCTCGATTCACGAAGTGAGGAGTGAATTTATCTAGAGAATTTGGAAATCTAGAGTGGCATTTGTTAGGACTATTTAACGAATAAAATTAAGCTGTTTACTCACAAATCATTATTTAAATATAGTTATCTTAAAATATTTATATATTTAATGTAAACAACGATATTTAAAACAAACGAGAAACGTTTGTTATGCTTCATTTGTTCATCACTGCAACCAGATCATATTATTTATTGCCAAAAGATCGCAATATTGTAAGAAAGTGGAGAAAAATATGAAACACATCAAATTGTTTATAACCAACTATATGGGTTATTAATTAATTTCTGATGTCCTATGATGTAAGTTACATTTTTTAACGTAAATTCTTGGGAAATAATACTTTTAAGAAAGTGCAAACAGTGGTTTATTTTTTGTGGTATAATCAATTACTACGAATGTTTTTTTCTATTATATCCCGCAAGCAGTATCTATTTACATTCGTGCATTATACATACAATCTGGTAGCTGTATTTCTTGGAGAGTCTGTTACTGCAAAATAGTGCTATGACCTATTCAGAATGTTAAAAAGACTTGATTTTAACATGTTAAATTAAACTGATAAAATCGAGGTGAAAAACGACTGTGATTGGTTGTAAATCAAAATTCATTGAAATGTGATTGGTCATTGACTCCCATTTGGGGCAAGAGTTAAATAGCTTAACCCTTAAATTCGTAATGTATCCTTTTGGATACATCAGTTGGCTTAATTAATTTATTTTTTAAATAAATCAGAAGATAACGAACAAAAAGAAACCACTTAAATGTGTGTCTAATTATACAATATACATAATAATCACAGTTACACAAGGTTCCGTTTTCACTGCGGTCCGCCACATTCAAATAACTAACAGAAGAAATTTGTGTTTTGCCAATTTAAGGGTTAATCAACAGAATTATGAAATTACCACTTACCCAAGAACGTAATAATAAGGAATTTAATTATATAAAGCTTCTGGTTGATAAAAATGGGTATAATGAAGAAATTATTATTACATTAATTATAAATCTAAAGAAAAAGAACTAACAAATATAACACAATTAAGTAGAGAAATTGGTAATAGTGATAACAAGTGGGTATCATTAATATACACACAGGCATAGAAACACAAATGCTAGAAAAATCTTCAAAAATATGATAAAACATAAAAATTGCCTACAGAACAAATAGACTAGCTAAATATAATTTGAAATAAAATGAAGGAAACGAATATATATATATATATATATATATATAAAGGATTGGGACCGTAACAGACCACTAGGTCTATCACATGAAAGGAAGAAGAAGAAGAAAATAAAGGAGTTTATGAATTGAAATGCAATAGCTGTGACAAATTTTATATTGGAAGAACTGCTAGAAACTTCACTATATGATTTAATGAACATTTTAGAGATTTCATGAACAATGAAGGTAAATAAAGTTTTTTCAAAACACATAGTAGAAGCAAGACAACAATTTAGCGTAAGAGACAATGAATTATCGATCTTGCATAGAGAAAACGATACATCGAAAATCAATGTTCTCGAAGAATTAGGAAACCACAAACAAACACCTGTTAAATGAGAGCATACCCAGTAATGTGAACCCTCTGTACAAAATCATTTACCAGTAAGAGTAAGTACCAAACTGAAAGCAGAAGATGAAACTTGAGTTTTCGAAAGGCCTCCTACAAAACTACACTGTTGAGGAAGACTGAGATCTCAGGTTCTGTTGTATACTTCTTAAAATTTTAACTAGTGACCTCATGAGTTTCGTAAATGTATTTTAAAAATCTTGATAGTTGATATCGTACAGTGCGATGGGCAGGACATGTGGGGTACAAATAGGAATGGGAGAGAGCATGGAAGCCTCTTGTAGGAAAACCAAAAAAAAAAAAAAACGCCCACTGGAAAGACCAAGAACAAGGTGGAACCGTGATTTGAACAAGGCGAATTTGCAGTTGATTTTGCTCAGGATGTGGATGCATGGAGAGCTTATGTTCATGAACCTCTGGGTTCGACAGTGCCAGTGAGTAAGTTAGTGACATGTGGTATTTGCTACTTATAAAGTTACGATACACGTGTGGTGTTTGCATGAGCAGAGTTGTAACGTAGTGTGACGTGATACGACCACGTAGTGGCGTGACTGGCATTCAGTCGAGGTATTTAATCCTGAGTTCATAACCCACACAGGATATCCTCTATAAATTTACCACCAGCTATTTAAAATTTATAATCTCCTTTCACACTCTAAACTGCAATTAAATTTTATCTTCTTGGAGAGAATCATTAAGAAAACTAAATAATGCATAAGAGCGAATTAACTTCACAATAAGTGAAATGCTGCTTGATTTGAAAAGTGTCACTTCTGGTTAATAAAATTAATATATATATATATATTCCGTTTAGTTCCGAGAAAAGAAAAAATGGCGGCCGCTAGAGTGATGTTTAAATTTTGGATTTCAAACAAACCCCCACTTTAAATTTGAAGAGAAAAATTATACGCTCAGACCGGGACTTGAACCCGGGACCCTTGGTTCTCTAGACCAAGGGTCCCGGGTTCAAGTCCCGGTCTGAGCGTATAATTTTTCTCTTCAAATATGATTTATCCATCATTGAGATGTACGAAATCAATAATACCCACTTTAAATGATTGGATTTCACTAACAAGGGAACGGTCTACCATTGCATGCCGAAATTTAACCTTAAAATTTCTCCCAGAGAAGCATTGTGATGTACCAGTGTCGTGTCCAAAAAATGATCTCTCTTTTTAAGTGCAAGAAACTAAAATCCATCGCCAATGTTCTCATTTAAACTGCAAGGAAGTAATACAACTCCTAAATTGGTGAAATGGATAACCCTGACAACCTGCACGCATGCCGCGTCGCACCACACTACATCCCGGTTTACTCACGCAGGGAGTGAAACTGCTTCGCACAGTGGATTGCCATTGTTGGATTCTGGTTTCAATTTCTCTGCCTTGCAGCTGAAAACGGCAGATGTTTTTGAACACTGTCCTGGTACATCACATCGCTTCTCTGGGAGAAATTTCAAGGTAGGTTTTGAAATGCAATAGTTTGTTTATTTATTTATTTATTTTTATTTAGCCTGGTGGAGTTAAGGCCATGTGGCATTCTCTTCCACTCAGCAGGACAAACATATGTTACATTTAAATACAAAAAATAGTTGATAGTTCCCTTGTATGTTTATTTTATTCATTTATTTATTTAAATACATTTCACTTTTTATTCAAAGAACATTTACAGATTTTCTTTCCAAAAAATCCAAAATTGCAGACGCTAGAACTGTTTTAAGTTTTTGCTTCCGGTTAACCCCACTGTAATTGGTCCGAATTTGCTAGTTAATTAAATAGTCCTTACTTTTCCTAATCGATTGCTATATCCGAGTTTGATTCCTAAAAAAAAAATCTAAAATTGCTGCTGCTGAAGTGTTGAGGCACACGCGCATATGAGGGATTTGGAGCAAAAATGGACCAAGTACGAAAATAAAACATCCTAGTTTTAATTGAATTTAGGTTCAAAATATGATTACTTCAGATTAAACTTTTAAGAGATATAAAACACTAGCTGACATCTTAGTCGTTCTTAATAATCAGCCGTGTAGTTTTGTAGGCGGCCTTTCGAGAACTTAAGTTTCATCTTCAATACCAAGCTGAAAGCAGAAGATGAAATTTTCGTTTTCTAAAGGCCTCTAAAAACTGCACTGCCGATTGTTGAGGACAACTGAGATATCAGGTACTGTTTTATATTTCTTAAAACTTTAACACAGTGACCTCAACGGAGTTTCGTAATGTATTTTAAAAATATTAATTCTTCAGAGCAATGGTAAACCAAGTATTGCATTTGTTCTTTCTTATTGTAAAAAAATAGCACAGCTCTACAAACAAAAATTGTTGCCCTGGATATCTCTGCGAATTTCTATGTTTTCAAGTGCACAGTATACGAATATATTCATGAAAGTGCTGAATGTGCTTTAACAAATTATAGAAGAAAATCTTATAAAAGGCGTTTCACTGAAGCATAACATGGACCCAGCATCGTGAGGCATTTGGGTAGCTACAATAAGTAGCGTCTCCAGGTTGAGAAAACCAGCTCTTACGGCTGGGGGACATGCTGATCACATGTCACCCCTACACTGGCTGGATGATCATCCACCTCTGTGATTGACACGTGTGGATGTGAGGCCAGCAGTCGGCTGGTAGGCTAAGGGCTTTGTTGGCCTGCAGCGCAAGGACTTTTATAACATTGGTTTTCGACATTTTTCTTTCTATTTACGTCGGTGTATACTAATTTCCGTATTAATTAGTATGTCTTGGATTAAAAATTAAACAGAATGTGTTTTGTATCACCAAAGAGAGATGAACAGACAGGTGAATGGAGAAGACTACATAACAATGAACTACATGGTCTTTCTAGGAAGCCAGATATAATAAGGAACAGTTAAGTCCCGTAGACTGCGATGGCAGGACACGTTTCGCGTATGGGGATGAAAGACGTGCATGGAAACTTCTTGTAGGAAAGCCAGAAGGAAAACGCCCAGTTGGTAGACCAAGAATGAGGTGGGAGAACAACATTAACTATGATTTGAGGGAAGTAGATTATACAGGGAATGATTGGAAAGCATTAGCTCAGGATAGGGATGTATGGAGAGCTTATGTCCGTGCGGCCATGAACCTACGGGTTCGATAGTGCCAGTGAGTAAGTAAGTAAGTATGTGTTTTGTATCACGTATTGAAGTAAACATGTCGACTTTTTAGAACACTCAAATAAAGTGAATGTTTGTGTAGCGTGCATTAGAGTATATTGCAGTCAATGTTTATTATATCCCCTGAAGTTATACCACCTCCTATAAAATGTTAATAAATGAGTTACATCATCCAGAATTTGCTGCAGTTAGTGTCCGTATTTATTTTATATCCTCGCTGTAAACGAATCTATCAGGTGATGCAGAAATGCTAATTCCCTACACGGTGGCCCTCATTCTTCTGGCTCGTAATATATCAAGAAACAATAAAATATTAATAATAATAGTAATATAATTTTTATTCCATCTTTATGTATATATATATATATATAGGCCTATATATGTTATAATTAAATGTTTAACATTGAGCAATGCAAGCTTAATATGGTATGATAAGAAAAATAAATGCCTGGACGGGATTCGAACCCGGATCTCTGAGTCTGTACCTCAGTGTGATATCCATTACACCACCAGGCGAATCCAATTCAAACACTTATTTTTCTTATATGTGTATTATATTCTCCATTATTACTAGATGTCGCGAGAACTCGGTCTTCACTGCCATCTAGTAGCTGACTATAACAAGTAAGCATTGCTCAATGTTAAACATTTAATAATAACATCGATAAAGCGTCACTGCTATAAAGTAAAAATGTTCTCTTTAATTTGCTTACTTTTAATTTGCATTTAATGGTTTAACTCATAGATTGGTAAACTTACCCTTAAACGAAGAAGATTTCAAACATGAGAAAAAACACATAATCAAAGTAGCAAGAGAAAATGGGTTTGATGAAAAAATGGTACATAAAAGGATAGAAAAGTATAAAAAACAAAAAATGATAAACAGAAGTAATCTTGAAAAAGAAGAACCACCTATGAAAAAATATAGGAAATTCACTTATCACCCTTGGGTACATAATACATTTCAAAAGATATTTGAGAACTTTAATATTAAATTAGCACCAAAAAATAACTACAGTTGACATAAACTAATAAAAATCAACAAAAATGAAAAAAAAACTGATAAAATAAAAAGTCAGGAATATATCAAATTGAATCTATGGGTTGTGAAAAGATATATATAGTGAAAACAAAAAGAAACCTACAAATTAGAACCAAAGAACACATAAGAAATATTAAAAATGGGGAAATAGAAAAATCTGCAGTTGCTGCTCATGTTTGGTCTGAAAAACATAATATAAATTCAGACACTAAATTATTAAAATAGTTAGAAATTACAAAAGACCTGACTATTTGGGGAAAAAAATTATATTCAGAAGAACAAAAACAGAGTTATGAATTTTGATATACCGATGGAGCGTGACCTTGTTTGGAAGTTCTTTGGCCAACCACAGGATGGAGCTGACATCGACATCCAGGTTGTGCAACATAAATAAAACCAGCTGGAAAAGCTGACGATAAAACAATTGTTTTGAAACATGTTCAAGAACAAATCAACATTGATATTGAGGTAAGATGTTCAGACTAAAAGTAATATAATTAAGGACTCTCCTGGCGCACCACTATCATCATCATATCATCAGCCTTCCAGGCACCCCAACCTCAGAAGTGGGTTACAAGTACGCCATGCCAGGAGAGAACACCAGGAATGTCGAAAGACAACCTGGGGCATTTCCAAAATATATATAATTCTTCTGTACGTGTGTTTGTCACTCTACTCCTGCTAAACGACTGGATTGATTTTGATGAAATTTTTTGCGTGTGTTTGGTTGGGTTCCTCGATGGTTTAGGTTCATAATTGGACACTCTAAAACCGTTAGGTGCAGGCCTTCACCTGAAGTGAAAATTTAAAAATCGCTCTAGCGGTCACATTTTTCGATGTATCACAATGAAACTCAGTATATCCTAATAAAATAAATTGAGGTAGGTATTATCCAGAAATGAGCAAAATCCGACAATTAGAAGTGGAGGTTTACTTGAAACCCGAAATTAAAATTTTTTAAAAACCTTATTTTCAAATACTCGTAATAATTTGTCCTCCTTCAATGCAATAGTCCCATGTTTCACATCCATGTAATATAACTGTTAGAATAACAGTTTTATATATTTTCAGTTTAACGTTCTTTGCTAGAAGTTGGGACGACAGAAGTCCGTGTAATATATAATAGCACGCATTTCCAGAATTGAGCCTATGTTTAATGTATTTGTCACCTCATTCCTATTTGTGATTATTGTTCCTAGGTATTTGATTTTAGCCACATCTACAAAATCCCAATCATTTGTCAGTAACTATCCATTTACATTATATAATGTATTTCTATATGTGAACATATATTTAATTTTATTGATGTTTACTTCCAGCCCCAATTTGTTATTGTTAATTAATAGAAGTGTGCTTGTTGGCCTTTAGTATATTTTCATAGTCTAAGATCCGGCTGCAAGATTACTACGTTGATCGAGTGTATGAACAAAATTTATTTTTTTCCATAAAATCATGAATGACTGAATACATTTTTGCCGAGTTGCCTATTAAAATTTGACCGCCAGTATGTTTAATTAAAATATAATGTATTTATTTATTCGAAATAATTCGATTCACTTGTTATTAAAATTAACTATAATCCAGTTCGCAGAAATCGATGTATAGAGCTTGAAAAGTTTTGGTTGCCATTGCAAACTGGCCGTAACCTCCTCGCAGCGGGAAGTAAAACCACTGCCCTTTATGTATACTACGTAAAATGTATATACAAAAATAATCTAAAAGGTAGTGTTAATATACATCATACGAAAAAAATAACAGCATTTTAAATGAACTGGACTTTATTTGAAACAATATAATACAATAAATACATACTTACCGCCATTTTATTACTGGTTGGTGTCACAGCCTGCTGTAGCCGCGAGGAGGTTTACGGTCAAGTTTGCAATGACAACCAAAACTTTTTCAAGCTCTATACATCGATTTCTACGAACTGGATTATAGTTTATTTGAATAAAAAGTGTATCAAATTATTTCGAATAAATAAATAATATTTTAATTAAACATACTGGCGGCCGAATTTTTATAGGCAACTCGGCAAAAATGTATTCAGTCATTCACAATTTTATGAAAAATATAGATTTTGTTCATACACTCGATGAACGTAGTAATCTTCCAGCTGGATTTTGGACTATCGCTAAATCATCAGCATATATTAACAGCAATAAAAATAAAATTGATTTCAAACTAATTAGATCATATTAAAAATCCACGATGAAAATATTTCAGATATATAAGTTCATTAAGGGGCACGCCGTAGCGTAGTGGTTAAGGCACTGAGCTACAAGCCGGAGGGTCGAGGGTTCAAGTCCCGTTGGGGTCAGGATTTTTAAACTGACCCAAACCCTCTGGCGGCACTATGGCCCTGGGGTCGACTCAGCCTCTAACTGAAATGAGTACCAGACGCTTGTTCTGGGGTAAAGGCGGCCGTCACGCAGGGCTGACAACCCGGCTGACATAAAAAGTGCCGATTGTCTAGAAAAAGTGGGAGCCTTAACCTCCTACTACCCCAAGGGCCTCCTGAGGCCTGTTGTGGGATCACTTTACTTTTTTTTTTTATAAGTTCATTAAAGAATAGATCTAATGAGAATAAATTCTAAATTTAACATAAATGCTACATTGATCATAAGGATGTGCCCACTGCATAACAACTATATAAAGCATTCCATTAATAACCATCTAGGAATCTACATACTTTATTTTATATCATTTTAATTTTATTATATTCTATGTTTTTGTTAGTATTAGCTAGTATTAGATTACATCATCATTGTATTTTGTTTAGTCTGTATTTTAATATCTTAAAATTGTAATATGTACGTAATTTTACTATTCGCTGGTTGAGTGGAAGAGAAGGCCTTATGGCCTTAACTCTGCCAGCTAAAATAAATCATTATTATTATTATTATTATTATTATTATTATTATTATTATTATTATTATTATTAATTTGTTGAATCCCTTCTTTTGGTGCAAAAACAGCAATTATGGACAACCCTAAATAGGGAACTGCAAACTCATTAGTAAATAGAAATATGATAAGCGTATTTATTTCCAAAAGATACAACTGTATAACAATAGTTGTTACTATTGATTGACAGAGGGCAGCACTTCTGCCATATAAATATCTGACACATCCATTGACCCTCTTTCGCGGCTGTCATCCTGGATGTAGAGGGGGGTGTGATGTCATGTTATTATATTATTAATTCCAGCTTCAAACACCAGACTAATTAGGAGTGATATATTTCGTTATAAAATATTATTAAATGTCCAGACGGATTTTTTTTTTGATGTTTCGATTTGAAAATAAATTGGTTTTATTCAACACTTGTCATTCTCAATGTAAACATTGGTGGTGTTTGTACAAAGGACCAGCATTCTAAATTGCTTGATATTTTTTATACAAATCACGCAACTCGATTACAGCTTCACAGAAAAAAAAATTGACCCATCTCCTTTATTAACTATTTCTAGCAGCAGATACTGCCCCATGAGTTCGTTATAATGGACAATTATTTAGACAACTAGTAACAACACGCACACACTATTGAGTAACACTAAGAAATTAGGACTGGAAGTAAATATCAATAAAACTAAATATATGGTCACACGTAGAAATTCATTAAATAATTGAAATGGACAGCTAATGACAAATGAGGGAAATTTTGAGGAAGTGGCTGAATTCAAATACCTAGGAACAATAATCACAAATAGGAATGAGATGCACAAAGAAATTAAACATAGGCTCAATTCTGGAAATGCATGCTATTATGCTATTATGTCCCAACTCCTTTCAAAAAACGTTAAACTGAAAATATATAAAACTATTATTCTACCAGTTATATTATATGGGTGCGAAACATGGACTCTTACTTTAAGAGAGGAAATGAGATTACAAGTATTTGAGAATAAAGTACTTAGGAAAATTTTTGGACCAAAGAGAGATGAACAGACAGGTGAATGGAAAAGACTGCATAACAATGAACTACATGGTCTTTATAGGAAGCCAGATATAATAAGAACAGTTAAGTTTAGACTGCGATGGGCAGGACATGTTGCATGTATGGGGAATGAAAGACTTGCATGGAAGCTTCTTGTAGGAAAGCCAGAGGGAAAACGCCCAGTTGGTAGACCAAGAATGAGGTGGGAGAATAACATTAACTATGATTTGAGGGAAGTAGATTATACAGGGAATGATTGGAAAGCATTAGCTCAGGATAGGGATGTATGGAGAGCTTATGTCCGTGCGGCCATGGACCTATGGGTTCGATAGTGCCAGTGAGTAAGAGTAAGTAAGTAAGAGTAACAAAAGAAGAGATTTAGTAACGAGATGCTCAAGTTAGAACACGAATAGCGGTGAGTTACTAAACTTAATTTTGTAGCGTATTGTCTACAATATTTTATCTACGTTCAGAGTATTTTAGTACGTGTTGTATATTTAGTATATTTAATGAAATTCATTTATTGCGTAATAGTATATTACGTGTCAAAATTTCAAATGTTATGTGGAACTATACATAGAACATTAAATAACAAAACAAGAAGAGATACTAGATTGAAGTTTTATAAAATATTGGCAGTTCTGCATTACTTTATGGGAGTGAAACTTGGGTAATGACCAAACAATTACAAAGCGTAAAAATGAACTTCGTTAGAAAAACAACAGGCCTGACAAGAATGGATCGGATAAAGAATGAAGATGTAAGAACAGAGTAATATATATATATATATATATATTGAACGGTAAAATAAAAAAAATATAGAGAAAAATTGTTTAGACATGTAGAAAGAATGAATGTAACAAGATTACCAAAAGCAGCATTTAACCACAAGCCAAGAGGTTCAAGGAATGTAGGAAGGCCAGTGAAAAGATGGACAGAACAACTTTGAGGCGGAACAGGCAATTTGCCTAGCCCGTGAAGTGTAGAAGAAGAAGTATATTACGATACGAGGTTGGGAAGTGTTTTTTACAGAAGTGAGAAAATGTTTAAAAACCGAGCGATAGCTAGGTTTTTAATTTCCGAGATTGTATAGAACACTTCACAAACGTGCATTGTACATTTTTTTTTGCGCGATGGTGTTTTCAAAATAATATATAATAATAAAATAGTAACACCTTTGTTGGAAATATTTGCGTTCATTATAAACAACTGACTAACGTTAACAGTGTGGGCAATGCTTTATTAGTTGAAACAACATGAGGCCGTGACACCAATCAGTGATAAAATGGCGGCAAGTACGTATTTATTGTTTTATATTGTTTCAAATAAAGTTCAGTTCATTTAAAGTGCAGCGATTTATTTCATATAATGTATATTAACATTGCCTTTTGGATATGTTTTTGTATATACGTTGTACGTAAAAAAAACTCATGGCACACAGGTCTACAAGGCCCTTAGCCTTACCAGCTGGCAGCTGGCCTCACATTCACATGTGTCGATCACAGAGGTAGATGATAATCAGCCAGTGTAGGAGTGACATGTGGTCAGCATGTCGAGTCCCCCAGCTGTTATAGCTGGTTTACTCAACCTGGAGCCGCTACTTATTGTAGCTACCCAAATGCATCACGATGCTGGGTGGGCACCGGTTCCATATTGGCCGAAATACCATGAGAAAATTTCTTCCCCCATGGAGATTCGAACCAGCGCAAGTCCCGTAGCTCTGCGCCAAGGCTTTCTGCCTTAACCACTCGGCTGCGGCGAGTGGTTTTACTTACCACACGTGGTTTGTGATATGTAATATTTCTTTATATATATTTAGGTTGACAACCTCGAAATGTGGGAAATTGAACTTTCAATCATGGTCGTCATTGCTGTAAGCATGACAAAACGCATTATCGCGCAAAAGGTGTATTTTACGTTTGGTTGAACCTGTATTTTATGTTTTGATAGCGTGTTTTGTTAGAATATAAAGTATTGTTTTTGTTGTCTAGTAACTACGAACTAAGGCGTCCCTGATTATTACAGTAGTGGATACATTTTATTAAAAAACGCCAAAACAGTTGAAGTACAAGTTTTTTTTTTTTCAAACAAACATTAACAATTAATTTCTAAAATGTATATTTTTGTTAAATTGCACCATCTTAATTTGTTGATTTTTTTTAACTCTGTGGTCTCGTTCGCCGCGGGTCCGGTTCGTTCTCCGGTCGGGACAAGTTTGTTGGACGAGTTTTTTTTTCGGGTTTTCTCGTCACCTGTGGGGGCCCGGCATAGCAGTTGATTAAGTCATTACGCTACAAGCCGGAATGTCGAGGGTTCCACTCACGATGGGATCGGAATTTTTAAACTGACCCAAAGTTTCTGGTGGCACCATGGCTCTCGGGTCGACACATCCTCTAAAGGAAATGGGTACTGAGCGCTTATTCAGGAGGTAAAGGAGGTCATCACGCAGGGCTAATACCCGGCTGAGATTAAGAAACGTTGGCACCTTAATCTCCTACTATTTCAAGGAAATCCTAAGGCTTGTAATGGGCCACTTTACTTTACATTTTTCTTCTCACCTGTAAAACAAATGTCAGGATACTTTACGGCCCAAATGTTTCCCGAATATCATAACCATATCATATTAGACACGTTTATTATGAGTATTTAACTCTTGCCCCAAATGGGAGTCAATGACCAATCACGTTTCAATGAATTTCGTTTTACGACCAATCACAGTCGTGTTTCACCTCAATAATTATCGAATTTTGATTACTAAAATAAAGAAAGCTCCACCTTTTTAATATTCTGAACAGGTCAGAGCGTTATTTTGCAGTGACTGACTAACAAATATGTTGAATATAGCAAATAATGAACAAATTCCTTCGACCTAGATATTTAATAGTTGTGTTTTAAATACTGAGTTGCTTCCGAAAAAAATGAATTAATAACCTATAATGTTGTTTATAATATACTGTTCGATGTGTTTCATTTTTTCTCCACTAGGGTGCATTCTTACAATATTTCGACCCTATTTGGCAATGAATAGTATGATCAAGTTGCAATGATGAACAAATGGCACATGACCAAACATTTCTCATTTGTTTTCAAACATCGCCGATTATATTAAATGTATAAATATTTTAAAATAACTATATTTAAATAATGATTTGTCAGTAAACAGCTTAATTTTATTCGTTAAGTAGTCCTAACAAATGCCACTCTTAATTTCCAAATTATCATAAGTAATGCGACGAGTGATTTCCAAATTATCGATAAATTCACGACTCACAGTGAGGAGTGAATTTATCTAGAGAATTTGGAAATCATGAGTGGCATTTGTTAGGACTATTTAACGAATAAAATTATGCTGTTTACTCACAAATCATTGTTTAACTATAGTTATTTTAAAATATTTATATATTTAATGTAAACGGCGATGTTTGAAAACAAATCATAAATGTGAGGTTATGTTCATTCACTGCTGCTTGATCATATTATTTATTGCCAAATAAGATCGCAATATTGTAAGAGTGCACCCAAGTGGAGAAATAATGAAACACATCAAACTATATATCATAATCAACATTACGGGTTATTCATTTTTTTTTAGTAAACAACTTAGTAAAATGAAAAAATCTTTTCATTATTTGCTATATTCAATGTATTTGTTGGAGAAAAATAATGCTTTGACCTGTTCAGAACATCAAAAAGGAGGAGCTTTCTTTATCACAAAAGCAGGAGCTATAAAGAGAAATCGATAAAGAGCGAGGTGAAACACGACTGTCATTGGTTGTATAACAACATTCATCGAAAGGTGATTAGTCATTGACTAGCATTTGTGGCATGAGTTAAATAGTCTAGATATATTCACTCCTGCACTCTAATCTACGTGGACTCCTGGGATAGAGTCCTTTTATATGAGTAAACATGTTGGCAATTGGCTGTAGCGAGAACGTGTGTTATCACATTGGCCAATATTATTGTAGCAGTCGCTTGTTCTCCGATTGAATATTCACAGGTGGCACAGAAAAGCCTGGTTAAACTAAGAGAGAAACAAAACAACGCTAAGAGGAAAGAGAGGAAGGATAATTGGCTGGATACAATTTCAGCGCCTGCTTGTATATTCCACAATTATAGCAGCAAAGTCAACAGTAACCAGAGAGTCAAAATGATCTGATGACGTATAATTTCACACTCATCTCCGTTGATTTTATCGCCCCACTACCATCTGTTTGCTTGCGTGACCCTTTCCGCGTCAAAATATAGTGCGTTCTCCAATTCCCTACATCGTTCTATTAAATTACTATTTATTATTTCTTTTGTAACGTTTCTTCTTCTTCTTCTTCTTCTTCTTCCTTCCAAGTATTAGGCGAAGGCCCTGTTACGATCGTATAGAAAATTTTACTTCCAGCGTTTCATAGGACGGCCCAGAGATCTTCGTCCTCTTGGTATGTAATTATAAAGAGCTTTGGGGATCCGATTTGAACTCATTCTTTCTAGATGATGTTTCCAATTTAGTTGATTCTGTTTAATATATTCCAAAATTGGCGTAGTCTTCAATTATTTTAAGATATCAGTGTTCCTTTTCCGATCCCATCTGGTGTAACCCGCTGTTCTGCGCATGAATCTCATTTCACAAGCCGTTAGGCTGCTTTCGTGTTGTCTTTTTAGTGTCCATGCTTCACTACCATGGGTCAACACTGATCTAGCCAAAGTGTTATATAAACGTAATCTTGTGTTTTTTTGTACAAGGGATGGTTTCATAACTTGATTAATAATTCCTAAACTTTTATTATAACTAGTAACTTTTTCAGGGATATCCTTTTCCCTTCTTCTTCTTCTTCCCTCCAAGTATTAGGCGAAGGCCCTGTTACGATCGTATAGAAAATTTTACTTCCAGCGTTTCATAGGACGGCCCAGAGATCTTCGTCCTCTTGGTATGTAATTATAAACAGCTTTGGGGATCCGATTTGAACTCATTCTTTCAAGATGATGTTTCCAATTTTCTGTTTAATATATTCCAAAATTGGCGTAGTCTTCAATTCTTTTAAGATGTCAGTGTTCCTTTTCCGATCCCATCTGGTGTAACCCGCTGTTCTGCGCATGAATCTCATTTCACAAGCCGTTAGGCTGCTTTCGTGTTGTCTTTTTAGTGTCCATGCTTCACTACCATAGGTCAACACTGGTCTAGCCAAAGTGTTATATAAATGTAATTTGTAACGTTTACAACCATAAAAAGAGTCGGCCGCGGTGGACTAGTGGTTAAGACTCCATGCCTCTGGTCTCGAGGATTGCGGGTTCAGATCAGGCCGCTGTCGAGGATTGTTTTATGATTGAAGAATAAAAAAAGCAAGCCATCCGGGAGAGACTTCAAGCCATGGGTCCCAAGTCTGAAGATTTTCAGGCTAGTAAAGGTACATAAATCTGAATTAAAAAGGCCTCTAAGTAAAATCCTAGTGATGCCTTAGTTGCCGGCTAGATGTCTCATTTAGTCGGTGTTTTGACCGCTTGCCGCTCATGACATCGGTGGGCAAACAAGGTAACTACATTAACTTGGTCTATTAATTCCTAACAAAGGAGAGGCTTTGGCTAAATATTGGGTTACACCATTTTATAGATATAGAATAATAAAAGAGGTGTCATGCTAGATCAGGTGTAGACTTGCTGACTCGCGGGCCAGGCTGCTTCACCGGCGGAATTTGAAATTTAATACGTCTTGTTCTTTATTAGGAATTTCCCTACAATACAGTAGTTTCCCTACAACCCACTGTAAATTGTACTCCTCCATAAATCCCTATTCTCTGGATCACTCTCTATTAATCATCTCGGCAGCATAGTCCTATGCACTCCTTGAATCCACTGTTCTTTTGAGCTTCCCCTTTCATTTTTTGTCTTCCGCTTCAAAATGTAGTAACATCTTAGGTATCCGGTCATCTGACAACTCCTTTACGTGGCCAAACCATTTCAGTTTTCTTTCTTCAATAAACTGGTAGAACATCTTTTTAATCATCCATTATTTCACTGATTGTAGTATTCCTAATTTTGTCTCTCCTTGAATTTATAGAAGCCCTCCCTCCTCCAAAAGTCCATTTATATCAACAATAGTTTATGTACTTGCTCTCTGCTTAATTGTCCACGTTTAATTCTTCTTCTTCTTCTTCGGCTTCCGTCTTCAGTTTCCATTTATCTCTATCATTCCAATCTCCCTCTTCCTAATTCCTATCATCCATTATGGTTCTGACTATGGTACATATATATTTATGCCTGATCTAACAACGGGGAAGGTGTTCTGTTGGTAAGAATGACAGCAGAGGGCGTGATTGCATCAATCAGTTGGTAGTTAATGAATAAACGCACGCATGCACGCGCCTACCTGGTTTGACGGATGTCTGCGTTTAGGGTGTAACAACAGGTTGAATCAAAAGTTGTTCACTATCACCTTCTTTATACAGGATGCGCTGTAAAAGTTATTTTACTTAACGAAGGCCCTTGACAATTACTATTATTAGCGTCACCATTCAAATCAGTGCGTGAAACAGCCGGCAAAATTTGCTGAGAGGTCGCTGTTTTTCAGGCTTGAGGTTTTTTCTTACGTGCCGTAAATCTACTACACAGGACCCATGAGTTTAGTTCGCTTCCGAAGGAATCCATAATCATGGTTTTAACTCCATGGCCAGAAAGGGCTAGAAGACCTTTGGCCTACCAGTTGACAGCTGCTCACATCCACAGTTGTTTAACATTTAGGTGGAGTATAATCTAATCAGTATTTTGGTCTTATGTGGTCAACATGTCTAGACCCCTAGTCGATAAAGCTAGTTTTCTCAACCTGAAGCCGCTACTTATTGTAGCTACCCCAATAACTCTCAATGCTGGGTGGGCACCGATCCCATACTGGCCAAAATTCCATGAGAAAATTTCTTTCTCCCAAGGAGACTCGAACCAGAGTCCCGTAAGCATAGCACCAAGAACTTTATTCTCAAATACTCGCAAATTTTCCTCGTCTCTTGAAGCCAGAGTTCGTATAGAATACGACTGGAAGAATAACAGTTTTAATTTTGTTTAGTTTAACATTTTTCAGAGAAGTTAGGGTAAACAAGAGTCTCCAAAAAACATAATAGCATGCGTTTCTAGATTTTAGCCTGTGTTTAATTCCATTGCTGTTTATAATTATTATGTAGGCCTATAGGTATTTTTTAATTCAATATCTTCAAAATTTCCCTTATTTCTATTTACTGCCCATATTTGCAAGAAACTTAAAAAACTATGGAAATTTATTATGAATTTCATTAATTATAATTAATTGATCAAAATACCGACTGCTCCATCAATTCTTACACTCTTTGTGTGTATTAGAGGATTTTTCAAATGCACTGGTATGATGGAAAAAATTATTTCATACATGTCTTAACCCTTAAATTGGCAAAACACAAATTTCTTCTGTTAGTTATTTGAATATAGCGGACCGCAGTGAAAACGGAATATTGTATAACTGTTATTATTAGGTAAATTGTATTATTAGACACACATTTAAGTGGTTTCTATTTGTTCATTTTCTTCTGATTTATTTAAAATATTAAATTAACTGAAGCAGCTGATGTGTCCAAAAGGATACATTATGAATTTAAGGGTTAACAAATCAATTTGGTCTGTATAAGGTACAGTAATATCTCCTTAATCGCGGGTTAAAAAATTGCAACACAGTTCCTGTATTCGCGGCTAAAAATTTCTTTATTCGCGGATCCAGTCAGTATATTAGAAGATTAGTATCCTTTATTAACTCATCGGAAACTTTTTTACTGCAAGCACGTGTCAAGGCGGCTTTTACAAAGAGCGATTCAAACCAAATGGACAAATTAATATCAAAGTAAAACAAACCTTATTGTCATTAAGCCTAAAGTTCGTTGTTAAAAGCCGCCGCCGCAGTATTGCACGTGCCGCTATATCCGTTATATATGCCACTGTCGCCACGATCGGTGTTTTATTGTTTCAAATTGTCATTCGTAGCAATAATTTTGAGTGTCTGCTTCTCTTCTGCTTTGTCGCCAATTTATAATGTTGAGTAAAAGCAAAGAGGGGGCACGCCGTAGCGTAGTGGTTAAGGCACTACACTAAAAGCCGGAAGGACGAGGGTTCGAGTTCCGGTGGGGTCAGAATTTTTAAACTGACCCAAACCCTCTGACGGTAATATTGCCCTGGGGTCAACTCAGCCTCTAGCGGAAATGAGTACCATACGCTTGCTTTGGGGGTAAAGGCGGCCGTCACGCAGGGCTGACAACCCGGCTGACATAAAGTGCTGACTCTCTAGAAAAAGTGGGAGCCTTAAACTCCCATTACTCCAAGGGCCTCCTGAGGCCTGTAGTGGGATCACTTTTAAAAGGAAAGGAAATTAGTTCCGAAGAGGAAAAAAGTAGTGTTGCCGCTTAAAGTAAAAATGGAAATGCTTGACCGTTTATACGCGTTGGCGAGACGTTTGTGTCTATATCACGCTGTTTCAATGTCAATGAATCAAGAAATCCGAAGACAAAATAAGTAATTCTAACGCAGAATTCACAGCTGAATATCAATCTTAATTGAAAGACCTTTTAAAAGCAGCAAAACATGAAAACATTACTAAATTCTTTAAGCCCTTGCCTAAACCTGACAGTAATAATTAATAGAAAATGTTGAAAATCTCTCATTAATTTATTTTATTTTGACTATTTAACTCATGCCCCAAATGGGACTCAATGACCAATCACATTTCAATTATTTTTTTATTTACAACCAATCACAGTCGTATTTCGCCTAGAATTTACCAACTAAAGTTTATCATAATAAAGAAAGCACATCCTTTTTAACATTCTGAATAGGGCATAAGCATTATTTTGCAGTGACTGACTCCCCAAGAAATACGGCTACCAAATTGTATATAATAGTGCATGCATGTCAACAGATAGAGCATGCGGGAGTTAATATAAAAACATTTGTAGCAATTGATTATACCACAAAAAAAACACTGTTTGCACTTTCTTAAATGTATTTTCCCCCAGGTAATAACATTCCAGAAAAATATATTTGTCATAGGACATCAGAAATTAATTAATATGGGATTTGATGTGTTCATTTTTTCTCCACTAGAGTGCATTCTTACAATATTGCAATCCTTCGGCAATAAATAATATGATCTGGTTGCAGTGATGATGAACAAAAGAAGCAGATGAAGCTTACCAATCGTTTCTCATTTGTTTTCAAACATCGCCGTTTACATTAAATATATAAATACTTTAAAATGACTAGGCCTATATTTAAATAATGATTTGTGAGTAAACAACTTAATTTTATTCGTTAAATAGTCCTAACAAATGCCACTCTTGATTTCCAAATTCTCTAGATAAATTTGGAAATCACTCGTGGCATTACTTATGATAATTTTAATTTTATTTTGTAACCTTGGAACATATCCCCTATATACCCATACTAATTACCATTCCATATTCACGCTTTCTGTATTCGCGGCATATTTACGGAACATATCCCCCGCGAATTGGTAGCTTTTACTGTATTTATAGCGGGTTACTTAGGCCTATATCCGATCCTTCAGCTTTCATCTCTGAATAACCTTTGAACATTTTTATTAATTTCTGTATCTTAATATTGCTTCACTTGTGTTTCTCTGAGGTATCGAGCAAAATACAGCAGAGTAAAGTTTGTGCACTTGGAATCTGATGATAAGAAAAGTTTCTCTTGCTCTCATATTGAATATCGTTACAAGTTTTGTCCTTGCCTGGAGGTACTATAATTATTCAGCCCCCAATCCACTTATTTTTATTGTAATTAAATTATAGATTGCTCCAATACAAAATGTAACTAATTTTATAACTAAAGCTACAGTTCGTAGAAAACCGCCATGCTATTTGCAAGGGGAATTTCTGCTCAATATTTACGGACGTATTCGTTCACATTAAAATACAAGTTCGTGGTCTAAGGAAGCCAGATATAATAAGACTGTCGGCCGCGGTGGACTAGTATTCTCCTTGCCTCTGGTCCCGAGGGTCGCGGGTTCAAACCCGGCCGGGGTCGATGGGTTTTTTTAGGACGGAAAAATCCAAGAAGCAAGTCCTCCGGGAGGGACTTTAAGCCGTGGGTCCCGAGTCTGAAGATTTTAGGCTCGTAAAAAATCCTTAAGCCTGAATGAAAAGGCCTTTAAGCAAAATTTACCGAATTTTCCCGTCCTAGTACTATCTTGGTTTCCTAGATGTCAGTATGAGGCGGAACGCTGACCACGGACCACTCAAAATGGCATCTATACGAAAACAAGTGTAACTAAATTAGTATGGTTCAAATTCTTCCCTGTAGGGGGAGAGCGCCTAAATCTCTGTAAAGGGGAAAACATAGGCTTACAATACAATACAAAAAAGTATCGTAGACTGCGATGGGCAGGGCATGTGGCACGAATCGGGAATGAAAGACGTGCATGGAAGCTTCTTGTAGGAAATTCAGAGGGAAAACACCCAATTGCTAGACCAAGAATGAGGTGGGAGAATAACATCAACTATGATTTGGGGGAAGTAGATTATAGGGGAATTATTGGAAAATAGTAGCGCGGGATAGGGATGCATGGAAAGCTTATGTCCGCGCGGGCATGAACCTACGGGTTCGATAGTGTCAGTGAGTTAGAGTTATAATGGACATTCTTCTAAAACTGATTTTAATTATCTTTACTAACATGGGAACTATCAACCATTGCGTGCCAAAACTTGAAATTTCTCCCCGACAAGCGTTGTGATGTACCAAGGCCGTGTCCAAAAAAATTATCTGCGATTTATTTAAATTAAAAGGCTAAAATCCAGGGCAAAATCTCTCACTTATACTATAAGGATGTAATAAAAATCCTGAATTGGTAGATTGGATAACCCTCACTTGCTGTAATTCACGCCGCGTCCGACCCCACTCATCCTCCTCATGCTGGAACAGACACGGGCATCTGCTCCGTACAGTGGGTTGCCATTGCTATCCAGAAATCAAAGTCATGGCCTACAATATATTACATTTTATACAACAATAATAATATTTACGATAATAATAACAATATTTACTTCTTCTTCTTCCTTCCAAGTATTAGGCCAAGGTCTGTTACGATCCTATAGAAAATTTTCCCTCCAGCGTTTCATAGGACGGCCCAGCGATCTTCGTCCTCTTGGTATATAATTATAAACAGCTTTGGGGATCCGATTTTAACTTATTCTTTCTAGATGGTGTTTCCAATTTAGTTGGTACTTACTTACTCACTGCCACTATCGAACCCGTAGGTTAATGGCCGCGCGGACATAAGCTCTCCATACATCCCTATCCTGAGCTAATGCTTTCCAATCATTCCCTGTATAATCTACTTCCCTCAAATCATAGTTAATGTTGTTCTCCCACCTCATTGTTGGTCTACCAACTGGGCGTTTTCCCTCTGGCTTTCCTACAAGAAGCTTCCATGCACGTCTTTCATACCCCATACGTGCAACATGTCCTGCCCATCGCAGTCTACGAGACTTAATTTAGTTGGTACTGTTTAATATATTCCAAAATTGGCGTAGTGTTCAATTCTGTTAAGATATCGGTGTTCGATAATAATAATAATAATAATAATAATAATAATAATAATAATAATAATAATAATCATAATAACACCATCCATATGTTGTTATTATCTTTATTATTATTATTATTATTATTATTATTATTATTATTATTATCGTAAATATTATTATTGTTATTAATATATAAAATGTAATATATAGTAGGCCATGACTTTGATTATGGTGAAAGTGAAATTCTTTTGCTATATTTGGGTATTTTTGGGTTGTTTAAGTGATTTATTTGTTCAGTATTATAATATATTATATAATTGTCACAAATGTTGAAAAATATGTTAAATGTTTATTACAGCAGTTATATGTAACTAGGGACTTGTTTACCCTAGTTACATGAAATATAAAATATAAATCTTATTATTTTAATTATAACTGCACCCAAAATTATAATAATAATTATTATTATAAATAATCACCAACAATTGTATACAAGATATAACGCAAAGACTTTAACATGTTCATAATTCTTGCATACGTTTTATTTGAGATATACGTAGATTTGATCACGTTACACCATCCCTGGAACAACTGTCATGGCTTCGTCTACAAGATCATAGAACCATCCATTCCCTATGTCTTCTCTATAAAATATTACACACATCATTACCTTATTATTTATCACACCGCTTCACTAGACTCTCTGATACACATAACTTAGATACCCGATCTCTTGAGCACCGTGTCCTTTATTTCCCTTCTCATCACACTACCTATTATTCGAAATATTTTACAATTTCTCTTGCTAGAACATGGAATTTCCTTCCACCCTATGTCAGAGACTGCCAAACTTTACCATCTTTCAGAAACAAATTGAAAATAAAATTACTAACAGAAACAAGTCTCTAATATTACTTTTTAAAAATGAATGTGTTTTTTTTTCATTATTTAATAAAATAGATTTAAGATTCGTTAATATATTTACCTAATGCCTTGTATAAAAAGCGTAGATTAATTCATTGTAGTTTATTACTTTTTTTGTATTTTTTTTTTATTTTTATGTATAGTAGATTCGAGCTGTTATTCCTTTCTGTATTAATTCTATCATTAATTTAATTTTAATTGTATTTAATTTCATTGTATTATTATACATTATTTTCATTATTATTCAATTAGACAGATAATTAATTGTTTAGTATGACTATTATTGTAATTTTTTGTATTTATATGTAACATATGTTTGTCCTGGTGAGTGCAAGAGAAGGCCACATGGCCTTAACTCCACCAGGCTAAATAAATCTATTCTATTCTATAATATAAGATGGCCGTTAATCTAGACGTTACATCTATGTTCGGTTCTGCTTTATTTGAGATAGATAATATACTTCAAGTGCTTAATAAAGACAAAAGATTTCTGTGCCTTGCAGTTAAAAGCTGCAGATATTTTTTTTTGACGCGGCTTTGGTACATCACAATGCTTCTCTGGGAGACATTTCAAGGTAGATTTCGGTATGCAATGGATGACAGTTCCCTTACAAGAATGCTCCTAAGGAGCGCACAAAATAATTAGCTTAACAGCTTAACTTCGCATTCTTGAAGTATTGCATATATAGCTCGGACAATATAAAATACGTCAATAATAATATATAATAATAATAATAATAATAATAATAATAATAATAATATAATAATAATAAGTTAATAATAATAGGCCTAATAAGTTAATAATAATAAGTTAATAATAATAAGTTAATAATAATAACAATAAGTTAATAATAATGATAATAATAATAATAAACACCAAATAGTCCACCGCTGTGGTATCAAGATAGCGAGCTGCCTTGTCACGCAGCGGTCCTGGGTTCGATTCCCGGTCAGAACAGGCTCCTGGGTGAGGTATTTTCGGGGTTTCTCTCCATCTGTAAGACAAATGTCGGGAAGCTTAGGCCCAACGATCCCCGAAAATTATCTGGCCATCATCATTATCATCCTTCTCATTTCATCGGTGTGGAAGGCAACGGGAAGCTACCACACCTATTATTCCCTAGTAAAGCTTCAAAGCAAAGCATGAAAATGCTGTGATTGCAGTGAAAGACCTGTCCTAGGGTAGAACACTATAGAATAGATAGAACAGAACACTAAAGAATGAGGCAAAAGTCACGAATATACAAAAATAATTATCAAATAAAAGTGCATTTTTATAACCTGAGGATTGTAATTAGGGTTTAGTTAGATTAAGATTTAAGCCCATGTTGCTCTTAGTTCCATTTCATTTTTATCTCGCAAATGCAGACTTTTTTTTTTTTCGTGTACGTTGTCTCAAAATCTAGTAGTAATTATACCCTGAAAGTGAAATTAATTTACACATGTTAATGTACTTCTGTCCACTCGGGTGTATTAGTGACTATTTAACTCATGCCCCAAATGGGAGTCAATGACCAATCACGTTTCAATGATTTCTGTTTTACAACCAATCAGAGTCGTGTTTCACCAAATATTTATCAGTGTTATAATTACCATATTAAAGAAAGCTCCTCCTTACAATATTGCGTTCCTTTGGCAATAAATAGTATGATCTGGTTGCAGTGATAAACAAAAGAAGCAGTAGAAGCGTACCTATCGTTTCTCATTTGTTTTCAAACATCGCCGTTTACATTAAATATATAAATATTTTAAAATAACTATAGTTAAATAATGATTGTGAGTAAACAGCTTAATTTTATTCGTTAAATAGTCCTAACAAATGCCACTCTTGATTTCCAAATTCTCTAGATAAATTCACTCCTCACTTCGTGAGTCGTGAATTTATCGATAATTTGGAAATCACTCGTGGCATTACTTATGATAATAGTAGTGCAAGTATATGAATGTTTTTCGTTCTTTTTCAAAGATTGTTCGTTTATGCTGGTTGTTATATGTAATTAAGCCATTGCCCTCTGTATCTTATTACTGTTGAAAGGATTTTTATGTACAAAACTCGAGCAGTATAACGTTCAGGTAAATGGAACCTTCATCCTTTCCTAATGCAAAAGTAACATGAAGGCAATGCTGCTAGATCCAATTCAGAGCATTGGAATTAAACAATATTTTCGATTAACTAACTAACTCACTGGCACTATCAAACCCGTAGGTTCATGGCCTCGCGGACGTAAGCTCACCGTGCATCCCTATGCTGAGCTAATGTTTTCCAATCATCCTCTGTATAATCTACTTCCCTCAAATCATAGTTATTGTTATTCTCCCACCTCATTCTTGGTCTACCAACTGGGCGTTTTCCCTCTGGTTTTCCTATAAGAAGCTTCCATGCACCTCTTTCATTCCCCATTCGTGCCACATGTCCTGCCCATCGCAGTCTACGAGAATTAACTGTTCCCATTATATCTGGCTTACTATAAAGACCATGTAATTCACTGTTATGCAGTCTTCACCGTTCACCTGTCTGTTCATCTCTCTTTGGTCCAAAAAAATTCCTAAGAACTTTATTCTCAAATACTCGTAATCTCCTTTCCTCCTTTAAAGTAAGAGTCTATGTTTTACATCCGTATAATATAACTGGTAGAATAATAGTTTTATATATTTTCAGTTTAACGTTTTTCGAAAGGAGTTGGGAAGTCAAGAGTCTCTGTAATGCATAATAACACGCATTTCCAGAATTGAGCCTATGTTTAATTTCCTTGTACATCTCATTCCTGTTTGTGATTATTGTTCCTCGGTATTTGAATTCAGCCACTTCCTCAAAATTTCCCTCATTTGTAATTAGCTATCAATTTCCATTATATAATGCATTTCTATGTGTGACCATATATTTACTTTAATTGATATTAGTTCCAGTCCCAATTTCTTAGTGTTACTCAGTAGTGTGTGCGTGTTGACAATATTTTAGAATAAATGACAAAAATGATCATAAAACAGGTTCTAAATGTCTACAACATCTTCCTGTGTCCAATATTAAGTTTTGATTTTCTTTATCAATTCATCTTTGTGATTCCAGTCACCATCCTCAGTTCCTTGTCCTTCATCAAATTTATAATTTCCCCTATCCATGTCTTCTTAGGTCTCCCTCTTCTTTTCCTCTGATTTGGAATCCACTCCAAACTCCTAACTGACAATGTACCTTCATTCATCCTCTTCACGTGTCCAAACCATTGCAATTCTTTATTTCCTCAAAATGCATACTTGTTTAAAAATGATATCACAGTTAATTGATAAAAGGTCATATATTTCATCTTCAAAAGTTGATATATTTCAGTTTCATTATTATTCCATTTCAATGGCGCAATTTAACATCTCGCCTTATAGGTACATTTACGTGCCACAATGCCACTCGGGCCTTAGAGTGGCATGACCTGTCGGGAAAGGGATTTTAGCTATGGATCACAGGCATACCTTTTTGACGACACAAGGGAATGGAGGGCCTCTTGAATGAGGGATCAACTCAATATCAGGGCATCCTCCAAGATAAGACAACATTAAGACGAAACACACCATTCTCTCTCTCTCTCTCTCACTCTCTCTCTCTCACTCTCTCTCTGTCTCTCTCTCTCTCACTCTCTGTCTCTCTGTCTCTCTCTCTCTCACTCTCTGTCTCTCTGTCTCTTCTCTCTCTCTCTCTCTCTCTCTCTCTCTCTGTCTCTCTGTCTCTCTCATACACACACATATCCCGTTTATAATCTACTTCACTCAAATCACGGTTAATATTATTCTCTCGCCTCATTCTTGGTCTACCAACTGGGAGTTTTCCCTCTGGTTTTCCTAGAAGAAGCTTCCATACCCCTCTTTCATTCCCCATTTGTGCCACATGTCCTGTCTATCGCAACACAACAAAAATTGTATTTAATGACCCATTTCGTTTCTGAGAAATAACGTTTAACAGAGTTTGAGTCACTCAATAGAATATAATGTTAGGTATAATTTAGAACAGCGGTTCCCAACCTTTTTCGACACGCGAACCCCTTCCACAACGATCTGAGATGGGTGAACTAGTGACTTTTAAATATACATACAGTAGACATGCATACAATTTAATTCCAAACAAAATTAACTGTTAACTGTTAAAACCTAAAGTTACTCTAGTTACGGCTTAAAAGTTGCACAACGTGTAGGCCTAGTTGTAGCGAAATCAAATGCATTCCTAACGTTATTACATAAATGTAAATCAGGCATTGGGTGTAAATATTAATTTATTGTGGAAATAATGTGATAAATTCTTTTATGTTACACATATGTAACAAGGGGCTTTATAGGGTTAATTTAATTTTAAAATAATAATAATAATAATAATAATTATTATTATTATTATTATTATTATTATTATTACAATGTTGCAGAAATGAAGGAAACAATAATAGACCTAACCTCGAAACTCGCACGTGTATGGAAGCTTCTTGTAGGAAAACCTGAGGGGAAACGCCCAGTTGGTTCGAGTCTCCATGGGGGGAGAAATTCTCTCATGGTATTTCGGCCAGTATGGGACCGGTGCCCACCCAGCATCGTGAGGCAATTGGGTAGCTACAATAAGTAGCGGCTCCAGGTTGAGGAACCAGCTATAACGGCTGGGGGACTCGACATGCTAACCACATGTCACCCCTACACTGGCTGTTGATCGTCTACCTCTGTGATTGTCACATGTGGATGTGAAGGGCCAGCAGCCGGCTGGTAAAAGGGCAACCGCTGAAGAGTGGAAAGACCCTCAATCGGAGAT
Organism: Diploptera punctata; assembly: GCA_030220185.1. NCBI lineage: Eukaryota > Metazoa > Arthropoda > Insecta > Blattodea > Blaberidae > Diploptera > Diploptera punctata. The sequence continues at coordinate 349,970 of JASPKZ010010245.1, forward strand.
TGTACAGGGAATAATTGGAAAATATTAGCTCAGGACAGGGATGTGTGAAAATCTTATGTCCACGCGGCCATGAACCTACGGGTTCGATAGTGCCAGTGAATTAGTTAGTTAGTTAACCTCGAAATCCACCATTACGGTAAAGTTTTGACGAACCCCTTGAAATATTTGGCGAACCCCCTGGAGGTTCGCGAACCACAGGTTGGGAAACGTTGATTTAGAATATTATTTTGAGAAGAGAATGAATAGAAAATGGAAGATGTCATTCGAATTAAACAATTTTAAATGAGAAAATGTAAATTTAAAATGAATGGACGTGGGTTGGGTGTGTATGTATGAGATTGAGCAGGGGATCGCGTGATCGTGCAGGGAGAAATTAGCATGCGCAAGGATTTTTTTTAATCCATCTTGATACTAGTTGTGGGACACTGTCAGATTTCTTAATCTCCAGGAAGTATACATCAGACCGATAACGTGCAGTCTGCAAGAAGCGTGAGCTGGCTGAATACATTAACTAGGAGCTCATGTACAACCAAATTAAATTATTTTTAAAATCTTTTAGAATTCTAAAATATTCCATTAAAAAATAAGGAAGAATATGCTATTAAACTGTGAATAATATCCATCCATACTATCCAAAGTAATTCTGCGCGAGGGCAGGTCTTTCACTGTAATCATAGCATTTTCATGCTATACTTTGCATAAAAATAACATCATAGCAGTACAAATAGGAACAGAATTGTCAGATAGGAAACATAAATTGCGGAGTCAGACAAGGATGCCCTCTATCACCACTTCTATTTAATGTATACATTAATGCTATCATCAGACACTGGAGATTGACAGTTCATGGTAATATTCCTCTCTCAAGACACACAATTTTAGACACACTCTTATATGCAGATGATCAGGCTCTTTTCGGCAATAATGAAGATGAATTACAATATTCCACTCATCATCTTAATACAATAGCCCAACGATTTAACATGGAAATATCAACAACAAAATCTAAAGTTATGGCCTTTCATGGGAAATTCCCAGTAAGAAGTAAAATTTGTATTCAGAATTCAATATTAGAGCAAGTTAATTCATTTAAATAGTTAAGATATAATCTAACTTATAATGAGGAATGTGATATATCCTTTAAAATACAAAACTATAATAAAGCTTTAAGAATTATCAACCAAGTTTTTAAACCATCAAAAGTGCAGAGACACACAAGAATGAAAATCTATAAAATTCTCGCTAAACCATAATCTGTTATGGCAGTGAAGCTTGGACCATCAGAACTCAGGAGTGATCGTCATATTACAGCCACGGAGATGAAATTTCTGCGCGACGAACTGCAGGTTATAGCCTTCTAGACCACCAAAGAAATTCAACAATAGCCAGAGAGTTAAACATCGTACCTATATCTGAATACCTCCAAGAATATAGAAACAATTGGCTAGCCCATATTCAGCGCATGGATCGTCACAGAATACCAAAACAAATTCTTCACTACATTCCTCGAGGCAGAAGATCTGTGGGTCGACCTTTTCGGAGATGGCGGGAGACCGTAACGGGCCACTGGGCCTAATACTTGAAAGGACGATGATGATGATGACTTTGCAGCTTTACTAGGGAATTGTAGGTGTGGTAGCTTCCCGCTGCTTTCCACACCGGTGAAGGATGATGATGATAATACCATGCCTACTATTATATATTATTCTCTTCTCCCATTTAATAAAATATTAAATTAAAAATAAGGATGTTGATGATGATGATGGCCAGATGATATTCGAGGACCGTTGGGCCCTAAGCTTCCTGACATTCGTCTTACAGATGAGGAAAACCACCGATAAAACGTCACGCACGAGCCTGTCCCGACCAGGAATCGAACCCGGGCCCGCTGCGTGACAAGGCAGCACACTACCTCCAGACCACAGCGGTGGACTGTGAATAATATATCAGTTTTATTTTATTTTCTTCGAATCAGTACTTCTGTCATCTCTGGAAATAGTTTGCGTCCAATAGCTGTAGTCAGATTATTCTCTTTTCTTATTCCAAATTCATTATTATTATTATTATTATTATTATTATTATTATTATTATTATTATTATTTTATTATTGTTATTAAATGCACTTTATTGAATAAGACTATTTTGATGTTTTACAAAGTATTGGCAGTTCCATCTCTTATCTATGGATGTGAAGCCTGGACATTAACAAAGGCAGATAGTAAACAAATAGAGGCTGCTGAAATGAAGATGTTGAGAGCAATAGCAGGATACCAAAGGACCGATAAAAAGAAAAACGAAGATATAGGAACAGAACTTAATATATTTAATCTCTGTGAAAGAATAAAATATTATCAAAATGCTTCTCTCAGCACGTATTACAAATGAATGAACAGCGCATACCAAGAAGAATGTATAATTATAAAAGAAAAGGGAGAAGAATGTTGGGAAGACAATTGAAGAAATGGAAGGACCAATTCGACCTAAAATGAGATCGGAACAGGCCATTGCGCTTAATCCTTATTGTTGATGATGATGTTATTATATCTTCGCCCAACGTTCTTTTGATCTTTTTACTATGTCCATATTCATGCCACCAGCTTCTTAGACATTTTGTCGCATGGTGATGATGATCAGAGAAAGTACCTTAGTTGGTTGGGAAATGAGGTATATATACTACACACAGAACCATTGCGTCTGTATCCCTCTAAAGATGTTAATAATTTTTACAACTGCAATAAGGGTTAAAAAGACGTATCGTGTTAATATTAGGAGTTCACTTTCGAATGCACCACAGCTGCGCACTAGACTGCGTTGCTGTCTTGCGCTGTCACATCGCATGTATACTCCGGTTTCAGTAATTTGTGTTCACTGTGAGTACTACAATGCCAACCAATGTACTTTCCCTGATGATGATGATGATGATAATAATAATAATCATCATCATCATCATTCTGAGATTTTTCCTCATCATTGAGGGTTTTCTCCAACCAATCAGTAATTAACATGAATTAAAAAATATATATGTATATATATATATATATATATATATATATATGGTATGATAAGAAAAATAAATGCCTGGACGGGATTCGAACCCGGATCTATCTATATATATATATATATATATATATATTTATATACATCATTTTGCAACAAACATTCACAAATCTCCCTTAACTAAAGTTGTCCATCGTTCTCTATCCTCTGTGTCTTCATCTGTTACACCGAATTTCCTCATTGAATTTTGAATGTTGTTCTTGGTCTTTCTTTTATGTTCCTTCTTACAATTTTCCATTTATTATTATGCATAATAATAATAATAATAATAATAATAATAACGTAAAGGCATTTCATTATTGGGCTTTTAATATTACATTTTTTCCCTGGAGGATCAAGAGATTTTTTAATTAACGTTATCTTCCTTAAGCCCTTGACGAACCAACACCTAACTGCAAGACAGCATGAGGAAAAAAGGATTGGACGATGGAGATTGGAGTGACAGAGAGATGTGGGGGGGATAATTGGGCGCAGGAAGATGTGGAACATTGTGAAATAAATAAATAATAATAATAAAAATAATAATATAATAATAATAATAATAATAATCTAACTACAATGCCTTGTTAATGAAAACACTATTCTCTTCTTTCAGCTATCTAACCCTAAACTCATTGGCTCTATCTAATCCGTAGGTTCATGGCCGCGCGGACTTACGTTCTCCATACACCCCTATCTTGAGTTAATGTTTTCCAATCATCCCCTGTATAATCTTCCCTCAAATCATATTTAATGTTACTCTCCCACCTCTTTCTTGGTCTACCAACTAAGCTTTTTGTCTTGGGTTTTCCCACAAGAAGCTTCCATGCCTTCTTTCGTTTCCCATTCGTGCCACATGTCCTGCCCTTCCTAGTCTACGAGACTTAACTGTTCTTATTGTATCTGGTGTCCTATAAATATCATATAGCTCACTGTTATGTAGTCATCTTCATTCGCTTGTCTGTTCATCTCTCTTTGGCCCAAAGATTTTCTCCTCCCTTAAAATAAGAGTAGATGTTTCACATCCATATGTTATAACTTGGAGAATAACAGTTTTATATATTTTCAGTTTAACGTGTTTTTGAATGAAATTGGGACTACTAGAGTCTCTGTAATGTATAATAACATACATTTTCAAATTGAGCCTATGTTTAAATTCTATGTGCGTCTCATTCCCGTTTGTAATTATTGTTCTTAGATATTTGAATGCAACCAATTCCTAAAAATTTCCTTGTTTTTTTTAATCTGAAACTTTTTTGCTAATAATGAAGGCGTCCTATTTTGTGTCTTGTTTAAATCAACATATATTTTAAGCGAAAATATGGTTATTTTAACAGCCCTTTGTGAGAAAAGAACTTTGGTGCTTGTATTTCTTCTCTCATCTCCATTTTCTTTCTTTAATTTCCCTAGCTAACTCGAGAGGTGGTAATTAAAAATCTTTGAATTTAATAAATTGCCTCCCCTGAGTTTATGTAGAAAAGCTACTGTCACTTCTTATAAAGCAATATTTTACATTTCGCAAGCGTAATTCTTTTCTGATTTAATAATTCTCGTTTCTATTCAAATTAGCAGAAATCTGAAGACATTTATTAGAACCCCCACCCTTTCAACCCTTGTTAATTCTATACGAGTCCCAATTACATCCCCCTCACGAGCGTTCTAAAGTAAATTAGTTTTATCCGATGTTAGGTGACAAGATTTTCGAATAAAATATCCTGTAGATGTAATTTTGTAGCTGGCCCTAATATCGTTTGGTTAAAATTTGTCTTTCACTTCAACTTTCCATTTTAGAATACGTAAGATTTTCCTGATATAGTGATGCCGCATTTTGACTATTGTGATGTTCTACTAACTAACATAAGTGACAGATTGTCGGACAAACTGCAGCGTGTCCGTAATATGTGTATCAAATGTCCGAAAATACGATCACATTTCTCCATTTTTCCACGAATTGTCATGGCTACATCTAAAAGAGACACGAAAATTGCACTGTCTAATTGTCTTATTTAAGATCCTACATACCTCACTCCCAATTATGTATCCCCTCGTTTCCAGTATCTATCATCCAACCATAACTTAAACACAAGATCACAACATAGTCTCTTGCTTAATATACCGCAACATAGGACATCACATCACTCCATGTCATATACCATCTTCACTTCTAGCAACTGGAATTTCTTACCACAAGAAATAAGGGGCTGCCGGACATTGGCATCTTTTAAAAGAAATCAAAATTTATTTGCTCTAACCTCGACTTAATCATTACCCAGTGTAAGATACATAGGCCTATATTAATTGGTGTTCCTCGTATAATTTATCACATTGTTGTTGTTATTATTATTATTATTATTATTATTATTATTATTATTATTATTATTATTATTCATCTGGTATCATGGCAGCTGTCGCCATCTTCTGGAAACCAAACGTCATTCCTCTCTCATCCATTGATCTTTCTCCAATCCTCTGATATTCATAACTGCTTGTACCCCTTCTATCCAAGTTTTCTTCGGTCTTCCTCTCTTCCTTCTTTCCATTGCGATACATTCCACAACAATTTTAGGCTATCTTTGTTCTGGCATTCTTTTGACATGGCCATACCACTGTAATCTTTTATTTTCTATAATGTCTATGATGTCCAGCTCCTCTTGTACACCCATAATTTCCCTTATTTCTTTATTTCGTATTCTATCCATTCTAGATTTTCCAGCGACATTTTTAAACATCCATTTCTGTACTTAAAATTATTTTCATTTCCCTGGTAGGAATTTGCCAAACTTCAGCATTATATAAACCATATGCTATTATTATTATTATTATTATTATTATTATTATTATTATTATTATTATTATCGTAAATATTATTATTGTTATTAATGTATAAAATGTTGTTTGTGTATGAAATTTACTTTGCAACATTTAATCTATTTTAACTCATAATAATTAGTATAGTGTATATCCTCATTGATCTCCAATTTTGCTATCCCTCAATTTCCATACTGTATCTATATCTCATTATTTTTCTTTGTCTTTTATAAACATTAGACAGGGACAATTTAATGTGTCTCGCTTCTATACACTTTATTATTAGTTTTAGTCTTAATTTTAACTAACATTAACTGGTTGCATTTTAGATCGTAATATAATAGATATTATCTTTTTGATCAAATTTTTATTTAGTACTAGAGTTATCAACAAAAATAAAATAATTTTACCATCAAAAGCGTGGGGTGCTTTTTATGATTTTTACATTTTCTTCTTAGAGACTTTACTTTTACCAATATCTGTTTATTATCAAATATATTAATTGATATAGAGCACCCCACGCTTTTGATGGTAAAATTATTTTATTTTTGTTGATAACTCGTTTTATTATAGGCCTATATGTGTTGGAGATGATTTTTTTTACCACTTTAATATTATCCCAAGCGTGTAGGAAATTAAAATTATTTTTCATTTTTTTAGTTCGGTTTTCTAATAAAGCGTGTTGTTTTAGTTTTTTAAAACTATTTTTTTTTCAGCTAGATTTCATTTCTCACCCACTGTGCACCGGTCCCATACTGGCCGAAATTCCATGAGAAAAATTTTTTCCCCCGTAGAGACTCGAACCAGCGTAAGTCCCGTAGTTCTGCGCTAAGACTTCTTGCCTGAACTACTCGGCTACGGCGCGAGACTCTTGGTATCGATGAAAGACAAAAATGGTTATTGTGAGTTATCCGTAAGAGATAAAGGACTCTTGGTATCAATGAAAGAATTGTTTTTGTGAGTTATCCGTAAGAGATAAACATATGCTGTTACGGACTTTTTTGTAGAGCGTTTTGAGATATTCAATTCTGTGTACATTAATGTTGTGTATTTCTTATGGTTTAGGCAGCGTAAGCCATTTAAGCGTCCAAAGAGCTACATTTTTCACGTTTCCCACTACAAAGGGCGATTTTTAAGGGTATAGGAGTTGAGTGTCACAACTCTCTTATAGCCTATGTTCATCCCGGGAATCTCCTGAACATTTTGCAAAAAACCGCATCACAATCGGATCAACGGTATGGCCGCGCATAAAGTACGAACAAACAAACAAACAAACATTAATTTTTATATATAAGATTTAATATTAGAGTTAATTGTGATTGTTATATTCTGATGTAATATATGTTTGTCCTGGTGAGTGGAAGAGAAGGCCACATGACCTCCATCAGGCTAAATAAATCTAATCTAATCTAAAAAACAATGTACATGTTTTCATTTCAATCTCGACCTAAAAACACTGGAAAGCCTTAGTCCAGTTGATCGGGACAGGGATTTGATGACGGAACCTTTCGAATACACTGCCAAACGCTACCGTCTGAATTAACTCGACCAGTTCACTGTTCTTATTGAATCACATTTTAAGTTGAAATTCAAATCACTTTTGAAACAATAGCGATTTAACTAAACGACAAGAAAATTAATACCTAAATTGCAGGATACACAATTTAAATGGTTACCTAAATAAAGAGTGGAATCTATTTTGTGTACGTAATGATATAACTAAGCTTTGTGAACAGTTAATTTGCCTGTTACCTTCACCAGAGAGCATCATTGTCAAATTTAACAATGAAGTTAATTGATTGTACAGGCGGACCGAAATGAAAATTCAACATTTAATGATACGGAATCATCTTGTCCTGCCGCACGCAATTCTATTGCCAGTAAAACACGTATAAGTCCATCGGCAGTAATGTATTCGTTCCTGGTTTCAGTCCATAATATTACGTCAGATTAACGTTTTTACACGCTTTATATTAGCTTGACCTGTATCTATCTATCTATCTATCTATCTATGTAACGGAATCTTTCAACGCGATTTTCACCCACTTAAAATCATTGGATCGACTTGAAACTTTGTATACTTGTAGAGGACCCGTGACAATACAATAATTTCATATTTATTTACTATATTATTAATATTCAAAGATCAATATGGATAAATCTAGATATATGACAATAGGGGATCTTCCTCAAGATTTAATACTAGAAGAAGATTTAGGGACATTTAAACACACTGAAGAATATAAGTATTTGGGAATTAAAATTACTAAAGATGGAAAATAAGAAATAGAGATAAGAAACAGGATCAATATAGGAAAGTATGCTATATCTGTCCTAAATGGAATAGTATGGGACAAACATATATTCAAAGAAACAAAAAAATATATATATTTTTAATACAATAATCAGAAGCATTATTACCTAGCTGATGTGTGGGCTTTAAATGCACAAACGAAAAAAAAAATACTCTCCACTGAAATGGACTACTGGAGACGTGCTGCAAGAATATCCAGGAAGGATAAAATCAGAAATTCATATATAAAAGAAAAAATGCAGGTATAAAGAAGAAACAATTAAATTGGTACGGACACATTAGAAATGGAAGAAGGATGACTACCTAAGATAATCATGGATTGGGAACCACAGGGAAGGAAAAATAAGGGTAGACCAACTATTACGTGGGTTCAGGGAATCAATGAAGCTAGCTAAGAGGGAATGGGAAATAGAAGAAGATATATGGATGAACAGACAGGAATGGAAAAATGTGTTGAAACAAATGTGTAGTTAACTGTGAACATGGGTACCGGAAAAATGTATATTCATTGTAAAAGCCGGAATAATAAAAAAAAATAATATTCACGAATTAAATAAGTGCTTAATCTCTGGTGGAGCATAAATATAAAAAAATAGAAAATTTTGATGCACTCGAAAATATCCTTTATATCAGACTTAAAATAATCTATTTTAATGTATGAGTCCCATAACTTATAAATAAGTTCTAAAAAAGATATATAAACTCATAGTTCAGAGCATTTTAATATATGGTGCTGAAGTTTGGCAAATTCCTACCAGGGAAATGAAAATAATTTTAAGTACAGAAATTGATGTTTTGAGAAGTTCAACTGTAAAATCTAGAATGGATAGAATACGAAATAAAGAAATAAGGGAAATTATAGGTATACAGGAGGAGCCGGACATCATAGACTATAGAAAAAAAGAAAGAAAGAAAAGATTACAGTGGTACGCCCATGTCAAAAGAATGCCAGAGCAAAGATTGCCTAAAGTTATTATGGAATGGATCCCAATGGAAAGGTTGTAGAAAGGAAGACCAAAGAAAACCTGGATAGAAGGTGTACAAGCGGCTATGATTATCAGAGGATGGAGGAAGATCAGTGAATGGGCAGAGAGGAATTGTGTTTGGTGTCCGAAAGACGGCGGCAGCTCTCATAGTACCGGATGATGATGAAAATTTGGAGATTGAAAATGATAAAATTAAGACAGTTAAAAATTCAAATATTTGGGAACAAAATTAGAATCGCGAAATAAGCAAATCTGAGAAAAACAAAAGAATAAGTCAAGGAAGCACAGCAATTATAATGTTAACCCTTAAATTGGCTAAGCTATAGTTTCTCGTGATAGTTATTTGAATACGGTGGACCGCACTGAAAACTATATCTTACATAACTATTATTATTGGGTATATTGTGTAATTTTGTAGATATTTGTTAGAAAAAGTATAGAATTGAAGTAAATACAAAACTAAAAAACAATTAGGTAAATCTAGGAAAGTATGGGGTTTGGGGGAAAAAATCTACATCCACAAATACAAAACAAAATTAAAGGTAAAATGATCCCACTATAGGCCTCAGGACGCCCTTGGGGTAGTAGGAGATTAAGACTCCCACATTTTCTAGACAGTCCACTTGATGTCAGCTGGGTTGTCACCCTGCGTGACGGCCGCCTTTACCCCCAGAACAAGCGTATGGTACTCATTTCCGTTAGAGGCTGAGTCGACCCCAGGGCCATAGTGCCGCCAGAAGGTTTGGGTCATTTTAAAAATCCTGACCCCACTGGAACTCGAACTCTCGACCTTCTGGCTTGTAGCGCAGTGCCTTAACCACTACCCTGCGGCAACAAAACAAATTTACGAATTTATAAATTCGGGGAAAAATATTTGATTTGGAATTTCCTCGGTCCACAGAGGGAAGAGACGTAAAGTAATAGCAACTGGCAAATCAACAGGCAGATGCCAGATGACGATGAGGAAAGTTCCTCGAGACTAGTCGTGGAGAGGATACAAAATATGTAAAAATCTAATTTATTGACCCTTTGAATAAATATGTCCTTCTAAGTCAAGGAGGACATGGTGCCATTCAAAATAATCTAACTACGGGCGAACATTTATTTTCTGCTGTGTCAACGATTTTAAATTCAAAGTAAAAACCACCAATCAAAATTATCAAAAACTAAACCAAAGCAAATTAACTCAGGGTTCTTCAGGAACCCAAGAACTACTTGTCACTGGTTACTAGTCACCTTTGTCTATGTAGGCCTGCGATCTGGAAAAGGAAAAATTCGCAGAGAAAAGAAACAAGATTTAAAGGTTTGTTTTTATTGGCATCTTAGAGCTGTAATGATGGGGTCACGACGATGAAATTGAATTACAAACCTGTCTAGATGGTGAAATAACGTTTATTGGCGCAAATCTAATTTTATTTCACGAATTAACCAGCTCACTATTGTATTTCTCTTGTTTTATAAATGTACACTTAGCAAAAAAAAAAATGAATGAGCGGCCTCAAAACGCAGTCCCTGTTATGACACATTGCGCATGCTCGAGAGCAAAAGCTATGGATAACGAGATAACGCACTTTCAAATAACTAACAGATGAAATTTGTTTCTTGCCAATTTAGGGTTTAATCATGCTTAAAATGTAGTTTTTAAAGAATATTACGTTTCTTAATAATAATAATAATAATAATAATAATAATAATAATAATAATAATAATAATAATAATAATAATAATAATAATAATAATAATAGCTTTATTTGACCTGGCAGAGTTAAGGCCTTAAGGCCTTGTCTACCACTCAACCAGGTTTAAAAAAATACAAACAAAAAAAATAGTCTTAAATCTAAATTACAATATATATATATATATAAACGATTACAAGTTATGAATACAATAAATTAATATTTATAATGTATTTTGATTTACTCGAAATTTAACGAATTAAATATATAACATGTACAAGATATATAAAAAAAACGAGGAAAATATTAATGACATAGTATAAAGTTAAATAAATAGAGAAAAATTAATTATTAGACACCAGGGTAACTGTATAAGCGTGACTTAAAGGTACCAAGTGTGCGGCAGCCCCTGATATCTTGAGGAAGGAAATTCCAGGAGCGGGCAGAGGCTACTGTGAAGGAAGTAGAATAGGAGGAACTGCTATGAAGAGGAATTGTTAGCAGACAGCTATCTTGTGACCTAGTGTCAATATTGTGGTAAGAGGATAGCTTCTCAAATCTGGACGCCAGGTAAGTAGGGATGTAGGAATTCAGAAGCTTGAAAAGTAGTGAAAGAGAGTGCAATTTACGTCTGTCAGTAAGACGGAGCCAAGAGAGGTTATTAAAGTGTTCGGAAATATGGTCATAACGGCGGATATTGAAAATGAATCGAACGCAAGCATTATGAACACGCTGCAGTCTCTGCGACAAGTCAAAGTTTAGATCATTATATATAATGTCACAATAATCGAAGTGTGGTAACACAAGATTCTGCACAAGGATTTGTTTTAACGAAACTGGAAGAAAATTCTTTAAACGCCTAAGATAATGTAAGATGGAGCGTGTACTTGACTTACCTTGTGACTTTAGGCATCCCTGAGCTGTATATGTCAGGGCAGACGCTCTCCGCCTTGCGGGGATGTCGCGACTCCAAGCTGTCTCAATACATGAACGATCTAAAGGACAATATATATATATATATATATATATATATATATATATATATAATTCTATACAATATACTCGTATGTTTGCGTACTTTGTTTTACACTATTTATTTAACAACTCGAGCAATTTATAGCACAGTTTTTTTTAAACACAGGAATATGATGACTTAGTTCTGTACTGGTAGTTATTTTTTTTTAACTTACTCATCCATCCATCCATAGTAATTCTGCCCGAGGACAGTCTTTCACTGGAATCATAGCATTTTCATGCTATGCTTTGCAGCTTTACTGGGCAATTATAGGTGTGGTAGCTTCCCGTTGGTTTCCTCACCGGTGAAGGTTGATGATGATGGCCGGATGATTTTCGGGGACCGTTGAGCCGTAAGCTTCCTTACATATGTCTTACAGGTGCGGAAAAACCACAAAAAAAAACCTCACCCGGGAGCATGTCCCTACCGAGAATCGAACAAGGCAGCACGCTACCTCGACACCATAGCGGTGAATTAACTTCCTAATACAATACAATACAATATCTACAGAAAAAACAAAAATTATGGCATTTCAAGGTGTAGATCCTGTCAGAAGTAAAATTGTACTGGACAATAACATTTTGGAGCAGGTGAATAATTTTACATATCTAGGATGCAATATCTCATATGAAGAAGAAAAGGATGTAAATGCAAAAATATCTAAATTTTTAAGAATTTTAGGGTTAATAAATTCTATCTTCAAGCCACAGTTAGTCCAAAAGCATTCAAGACTGAAAGTGTATAAAAACACTGGCTCTTCCAACTCTTTTGTATGGACGTTGAAACAGAAGGATATACAGAGACTTAGATCTGCTGAAATGAGATATCTTCGGATGACTGCAGGATACACACTACTAGATCACAAAAAAAAATGAAGACATCTTAGAAGAATTACACATGGAATCTTTAGAAAAAAAAATTTCTGATTATAAGTCAAGATGGATACAACATGTTCATCGAATGGAAGATCACAGAATACCCAAACTAATGTTAAGATATCAACCTGCAGGAAGAAGAAGACTAGGACGTCCACTCAAAAGACTTCTGGATGTTGTTTCTCTTGAGGCCGAAACAGGTCAACAAATGGCCTAAATTCGTGAATGTACTATGATGATGATGATGATGATGATGATGATACAATTTTAAATTCTTAAGTACCCAGCCGCCTTGCATACCATTTTACAAAACTTAACATATAATAAATTTTATGCGCACTACATATATTAAAAAGAAAAGCTGATAAGTTAAGCTTACCACTATTACTTGGTGTGTATATATCATCATCATCATCATCATCATCCGGTATCATGGCAGCTGCCGCCGTCTTCCGGAAACCAAACTCCATTCCTCTCTGTCCATCCATTTATCTTCCTCCATTCCTCTGATATTCATAGCTGCTTTTACCCCTTCTATCCAAGTTTTCTTCGGTCTTCCTCTCTTCCTCCTTTCCATTGGGATCCATTCCATAACAATTTCAGGCAATCTTTGTTCTGGCATTCTTTTGACATGGCCATACCACTGTAATATTTTCTTTTCTATGATGTCTGGCTCCTCTTGTACACCCATAATTTCCCTTATTTTGTATTCTATCCATTCTAGATTTTCCAGCTGATCTTCTTAAAACATCCATTTCTGTACTTAAAATTATTTTCATTTCCCTGGTAGGAATTTGCCAGACTTCAGCACCATATGTTAAAATGCTCGTGTGGGTTATATATATATATATATATATATATATAATGGGTAGCCTAGTGTTGAACCATAGTCTCTTCTTTGTTAGGAGTTAATAAACCAAATTCATTTAGTTCCCTTATTTGTTCATAGATGTCATGAGTGGCTCACGGTCAACACACCGACTCAACGAGACATCTAGCATGCATCAAAGTTATTGCTAGAATGTTTGAGATCGGTAAATTTTGCTTAGAGGCCTTTTCATTCAGGCTTAAGGATTTTTTTACGAGCCTGAAAATCTTCAGACTCGGGACCCACGGCTTAAAGTTCCTCCCGGAGGACTTGCTCCTTGGATTTTTCCGTCCTAAAAAAACCATCGACCCCGGCCGGGTTTGAACCCGCGACCCTCGGGACCAGAGGCAAGGAGCATAACCACTAGTTCACCGTGTATAAATAAATTATGGAACACGCTGTATTTAAATGTGTGAGCAAAATGTCACGTATCTTTGAGATTAGGCCAAAGGATGTTCATATTATGTTTGTGACATCACAACTAAAAGAGGAAAGGGAAAGACAGGCAGATTTTCAGAGGACGCACCTGGAATTCAGCACAGCTGTGCCGCTCTCTTACACTCCCGGTCAATTATGTAATTACAGCTATTCAGAGAGGAGTAGAGGTGTATGGCGAACACTGCACTTTTAAAATTTAACATTCATTTTTTCTTTACACGGAACGGTTAAATCGAATGTCCTCACATTTCCAGGAGCAAGGCCGGCTGCGCCAAGCGATCGACCTTTTCATCTCACTCACATGAAAGCAGTCATTTTTTACAAAACTGGCTAATACCCGGCGTGCACTCCTACGCCTAAATAAATTGTGTTTTTATGTTTAGTCCTTTATTCCAAATCGTATCCTTTTATCTTGCTTGGGTCGGTTCCTTTTATGACAATCCGGCTGATTTCCATGAAGCTTCTCAGTAAGATAAATGTCTCAAAAATAAAATTAGAAAAGAAACCAAGATAAAAATGTATAATGTTATGGCGGTTCCCACAATATTGTTTGGATGTGAAACTTGGGCTCCAGTGAAAAGACAGAAGGATAGAGTACAGACGGCAGAGATGCGGTTCCTAAGACAAGTAAAAGGATGTACAAGACTTGATAGAATAAGAAATGAGGATATAAGAGAAGAATTGAAAGTACAGCCTTTATTGGATAAAGTCACGAATTACAGACAGAAATGGATTGATCACATGGATGGAATGAGTAAGGAGAGATATCCATTGTTAGCAAGAAATTATCAAGCAAGAGGAAGACGTGATGTTGGAAGACCTAGAAGACGTTGGGCTGATGCAATATGAAGTCGGAACGGGCAATTGCCTAATCCCTGGAGTGATGATGATGATGTTTAGTTGAATAAGTAAAAAGATTAGATTTGATTAGATTTATTTAGCCTGGTGGAGTTAAGGCCATGTGGCCTTCTCTTCCACTCACCAGGACAAACATATATTACATCAGAATATAACAATCTCAATTAATTCTAATATTAAATACTAAGTAAAAATTTGATCAGAAGGATAATATCTATTATATTACGATCTATAATGCAACCAGTTAATGTTAGTTAAAATTAAGACTAAAACTAATAATAAAATGTATACAAGCAAGACATATTAAATTGTCCCTGTCTAGTGTATGTAAAAAACAAAGGAAAATAATGAGATATAGAAAAATAATTTTACGATTATACAATATTTAAAACAAAACAAATGAAAATATTTGTTAATCTTAATATTATTTTCATAAATAATTAAATTTATTAATTGTTAAAAGAATACTATCAGTGAGGTGTATAAGTTAGTTTGTTATTAAATAATTCTTTAGTTTTTCACGGCCGGCGTCTTGATCCATATTTGGTTCGTCTTCCGGGCTTATAGGCCATGGCCCGGTTGTCTTCATACTCGACGTTTCGTCTACTGCTGTGAACACAGAGAGCACGCAGTATCTCCTGATGAGGTCTACCGCAGCAGTAGGCGAAACGTCGAGTATGAAGACAACCGGACCACGGCCTATAAGTCCGGAAGACGAACCAAATATGAATTCTTTAGTTTGTTTTTTAACGATATTATAAAACATGATTATAAATTTATATCGTAATTATTTTTTATACCCCATGCTGGTTACCCGGGAATCTACTTATCCCAATCTTCTTGGCATAAATGAGCTGAAAGATAATGGTTATTGTGAGTTATCCGTAAAAGAATACCCGCCGTGCGCTGCTACGCTTGCCCGGGAATCTACTTATCCCGATCTTCTTGACATCACTGAAAGACAAAAATGGTTATTGTGAGTTATCCGTAAAAGATAAACATATGCTGGCGCAGACTTTTTGTAGAGTTTTTTCTTTTTTAGATATTCAATTCTATGTACATTAATTTGATGTATTTGTTATGGTTTAGACAGCGTAAGCCATTTAAGCGTCCAAAAATTCCTTTTTTTAACGTTTTTCATTACAAAGGGTGATTTTATGGGTGAAGGGGTTGAATACTACAACTCTCTTATAGCCTAAAAGCTTCCCGGGAAACTCCTGAACATTTTGCAAAAAAAACCATCACAATCGGATGAACGGTATGACAGCACATAAAAGACAAACAGACAGACAGGCATTCATTTATATGTGTGTGTGCGTGTGTGTGTGTGTGCGTGTGCGCGCGTGTTCTCGAGGTAGCGTGCTGCCTTGTCACGCAGCAGGCCCGGGTTCGATCCCCGGTCGGGGCAGTTTTTTGGGTGAGATTTTTTCGGGGTTTTTCCTCACCTGTAAGACAAATGTCAGGAAAACTTTGGTCCCCGAAATCATATGGCCATCAGCATCCTTATCATTATCATCATCATCATCATCCTTCACCGGTGTGGAAAGCAATGGGAAGCTACCTCACCTACAATTCTCTAGTAAAGCTGCAAGTATATCATGAACATGCTATGATTGCAGTGAAGGACCTGCCTTCGGGCATAATTACTATGTATGGATATATATATATATATATATATATATATATATATATATATATATATATATATATATATATCTATAAAAGTTTGCTTCTATTGGGTGAGTTGGTTGAGATGGTAATGTTTTGGCCATCCCATTCGGAAAGAACCTGTTCATATCTCGGGCCCTATCAACTGGACTCGCTGTTTACCTATTTCTAACAGATCGTAAATTGAACAAGTATGTTTATTTCTAATGACTTGGTTCATACGGTAATGTTTTAACACTGCTTTTCGGAAATTCTTGTGTTGAAATTCCGGGCACGATCAACCTGACCTCGTTTTCTTCTGTTGTCAAGCCAAATACTAGATTGGAACTTCATTATCATGGCCGATTTAGTCTTCTTCTGCTTCATTTCACGCGCTAGACTAATTGCCTGTTCCGCCTCACAGTTGTTCTGTCCATCTTTTCACTGGCCTTCCTACATTCCTTGAACTCTTGGCTTGTTGTTAAATGCTGCTTTTGGTAATCTTGTTCCATTAATTCTTTCTACATGTCTCTGTACTTTTTTATTTAATGGATATATATTTTAAACTGTTCTTATATCTTCATTATTTAACCTGTCCAATCTTGTGCAGGCTTTTTGTTCTTGTAAGGAAGTTCATTTCCACGATTTGTTTTCTACTTTGTAATTTTCTGGTCATTACCCAAGTTTCGCTCCCATAAAGTAATGCAGGAATTGCCTATGTTTTATAAAACTTGAATCTAGTATCTCTTTTTGTTTTGTTCTTTAATGTTTTAAGTATAGTTCCGCATACCATTTTGAAATTTCGAGAACTTCATATCTATGTCTCTTTCTGTTTTTTTTTTTTTTGTGTTTATAGTAAAATTACAACCCAAATGATTAAAATGTGTTACATGTTCCAGAGGCTTGTTGTCTATTATGATTTTTAATCTTATATATTCAATTATCCAAAATATTATGTTTTTTTTCTGTTTTGTATTTTAAAATATATTTTTCGGGATTCTTGGCCGTGTCTTGCAGTGTTTAATCCCGACGTTTCATAACCTGCTGTGGGTGACATCTTCAGGAGATATTGCTTAATATCTCGTAGTAAACTGCCAACTAGCATATTTCTGCTCTAACCGCATGACTAAAAATATTCCAAAGAGTTCTAGAAAAATAAATATAAATCATCATCATCATCCGGTATAATGGCAGCTGCCGCCGTCTTCCGGAAACCAAACGCCACCCCTCTGTGTCCATCCATTGATCTTCCTCCAATCCTCATATTCATATCTGCTTGTACCCCTTCTATCCAAGTTTTCTTCGGTCTTCCTCTCTTCCTCCTTTCTATTGGGATCCATTCCAAAACGATTTTAGGCAATCTTTGCTCTGATATTATTTTGACATGGCCATACCACTGTATTTTTTCTTTTCTTTATTTCGTATTCTATCCATTCTAGATTTTCCAGCTAATCTTCTTAAAACATCCATTTATGTACTTAAAAATATATCTGTGTATAGGAGAAGAAATGGTAAATATAAATTTCAACAATGGAGGAGAACTAAAACCTAGTAATTTATGCACTTATAGGAACAAAATTAGACCATTCAGGCGATAACACAGTGGAAATTAAAAATGGAATCGCACAAACAAAACAAGCAATAAATGCTTTAAACTCTGTTTGATGGAGCAAAAATATTACAAAAAATAGAAAATACAAATATATCAAACCATAATTCAGAGCATTTTAACATGTGGTGCTGAAGTCTGGCAAATTCCTACCAGGGAAATACATATAAATGTTCATTTATTTATTCTTTTCAAGTGTTAATATATTTATTTTTTCGTTTGTTTCAGGTAAGATGCGTCAATTTTGGCAGATTATAAGACTATGGCACGTAAGAAAAATATAATACTTTTAAATTAATATTAATGTTTAGTAATCTGAAATTCAATAGGTGTCCGTATAGTGTAAATGCACTGAAGTACGTATAAAGTGTCAAGGAAATAACTACTTGCTTCCACAAGTTACTGTTCATATGTGCTCAACGATGTAATTTGTTGGTAATTCTAGTTATCAGAGTCGAGTTTTGAACTCGGTAACCATATCATAAATTCACTTTATTATTTCCTCTATTCACTCATGTGAACATATGCGGAGATAACAACTCCCCTGACATGAGAAATTCTCGCATTTCCACCCCCCTCCCTTCATACATTACACTGATGCAAGCTTCCATTTTGTACGCAATGTAAGTTCAAAATTATAAAAAGAAGTCCTACATAGATAAAATTACGAATTATGTAAAATTTATTACAAGAATATGTAGTTGCGTAAATTGTGATGACTTTATCCCTTTTAAAAATAATTTAATTGTTCCTTTATTGAGGTTAATAATGTATATATAGGAACTTTTTTGTTCTGTACAGTTTGAGAAAGTTAGCACTCGTACATTGTGCCATTTTAAATATAATTTAATTGTTTCTTTATTGATGTTAATAATATATATAGGAACTTCTTGTACTGTTCAGTTTGAGAAAGTTGGTACTCGTATATTATCCCATGTTTAAAATATAATTTAATTGTTTCTTTATTGAGGTTGATTATGTATATATAGGAACTTTTTTCTGTGCAGTTTGAGAAAGTTGGTACTCGTATATTATCCCATTTTAAATATAAATTAATTGTTTCTTTATTGATGTTAATAATATATATAGGAACTTCTTATACTGTTCAGTTTGAGAAAGTTGGTACTCGTATATTATCCCATGTTTAAAATATATTTAATTGTTTCTTTATTGAGGTTGATTATGTATATATAGGAACTTTTTTCTTGTGCAGTTTGAGAAAATTGGTACTCGTATATTATCCTTTTAAATATAAATTAATTGTTTCTTTATTGATGTTAATAATATATATAGGAACTTCTTGTACTGTTCAGTTTGAGAAAGTTGGTACTCGTATATTATCCCATGTTTAAAATATAATTTAATTGTTTCTTTATTGAGGTTGATTATGTATATATAGGAACTTTTTTCTGTGCAGTTTGAGAAAATTGGTACTCGTATATTATCCCATTTTAAATATAAATTAATTGTTTCTTTATTGATGTTAATAATATATATAGGAACTTCTTGTACTGTTCAGTTTGAGAAAGTTGGTACTCGTATATTATCCCATGTTTAAAATATAATTTAATTGTTTCTTTATTGAGGTTGATTATGTATATATAGGAACTTTTTTCTGTGCAGTTTGAGAAAGTTGGTACTCGTATATTATCCCATTTTAAATATAAATTAATTGTTTCTTTATTGATGTTAATAATATATATATAGGAACTTCTTGTACTGTTCAGTTTGAGAAAGTTGGTACTCGTATATTATCCCATGTTTAAAAATAATTTGTTTCTTTATTGAGGTTAACAATGTATATATAGGAACTTTTTTTCTGTGAGTTTGAGGAAGTTGCTACACGCTTATTATCCCATGTTTAAAAATAATTTGTTTCTTTATTTAGGTTAATAATACATATGTATAGGAACTTTTTTCTGTGCATTTTGAGAAAGTTGGTACTCGTATATTATCCCATTTTAATATATTTTTTAATTGTTTCTTTATTGATGTTAATAATATACGAGTATATGGATTTTTTAGGACGGAAAAATCCTAGGAGCAAGTCCTCCGGGAGGGACTTCTAGCCGTGGATCCCGAGTCTGAAGATTTTCAGGCTCGTAAAAAATCCTTAAGCCTGAATGAAAAGGCCTCTAAGCAAAATTTACCGAATTTTTCCGTCCTAGTACTACCTTGGTTTCCTAGATGTCAGTATGAGGCGGAACGCTGATCACGGACCACTCAAAATGACATCTATACGAAAACAAGTGCAACTAAATTAGTATGGTTCAAATTCTTCCCTGTAGGGGGAGAGCGCCTAAATCTCTGTAAAGGGAAAACATAGGCTTACAATACAAAAAACAATCTCATATATATATTAGCTTTTCACACTTGATATTTTATTAACAGATTTGCAGATCGGTAGGAAAATATGATGTACCCCACCGTGGTACATCCTGGGAAACGTTTTTGCGGCTAAATGATCTATAAACGTGGGTCACCAATATACAAGTTTAATATACATGATTTAAATGAAAAATTCCAGATACACTTAGAAACTCTACTTCACCGGACGGCAGGAATCGTCACTTATTGTTAAATCACCTAACGGGAATTCAATGAAGTGGAAACTAATTCATGCCTGTATCTATCTTTCCGCCTTATAAACATTTTTTATGAATTGTGTGGAAATGTCCTTTCGTTTCCGCGTTGGACAGATTCCGTTTCATACAAAATAAATACAAGTAAATTACTATTATTTTGCTGGGAACAATACATTTGTTTACAATGGACAGATTTCCGTATTATTCACGTTCCGGATTAAACAAGTTTTACTGTATGTCTACAATACGTACTTTACAAAGTTTTAGGAGCCAGTTTCAAGACATAAAATAAATTCTGGCACATAAAAACATTGAAAAAATAATACAAGGGAAAATAAAATATACAGAGTTAAATATATATCCACTGAATAATAAAATAAAATAATATAGAGATAAAATGGTTTAGACATGTAGAAAGAATGAATGTAACAAGATTATCAATAGAAGCGTTTAACTACAAGCCACCTGGGTGGGCACCGGTCCCATACTGGCCGAAATACCATGAGAAAATGTCTTCCCCCATGGAGACTCGAACCAGCTCAAGTCCTGTAGCTCTGCGCCAAGGCTTCCTGCCTAAACCAATGTCTTCTTCTTCGGCTTTCCCCCACTTATAGGTTTGCCGTCTTCAGTTTCCATTTATCTCTATCATTCCAATCTCCCTCTTCCAAATTCCGATCATCCATTATAGTTCTGACGTAGGTTTTCCATTTCCATCTTGGTCTGCCACGTTTATTTCTTCCAGTGGGTGACCATTGGTATATATTTTTTGGCCATCTTTCATTTTCCATTCTTGGCCATACCATTTAAGTGTTTGATTTTCAATCCTCTTAACAACAGATGTGGTGACATTCATTTCTCTCCAAAGGAATTCATTTCTTATTTTATCCTATCTTGTTTTTTGGAGGCTTCTTCTAAAATAATCAAATTCAACTGTTCTAATTTTGTTCTTTTGTAATTCCGTCAACGACCAAGTTTCACTTCCATATGACAAAATATTCTGTATTATGCTCTTATAAATTTTCATTTTAGTTTCCTTTGTAATATTTTTATTCCAAATTAATGTAATGTATTAGTTGCATTTTTTGCCATTGCAATTTTAGTCTGTACATCTCTTTCACGGGTACCAAAACTTGTAATTATTGACCCAAGATATTTACAGTAAACCAATGTGATATAATATATATAGGAAGCCAGATTTAATAAGAACAGTTAAGTCTCATAGACTGCGATAGGCGGGACATTGGTACATATGGGGGATAAAAGAGGTGCATGGAAGCTTCTTGTAGGGAACCAGAGGGAAAATGTGCAATAGGTAGACCGAGAATGAGGTGGGAGAATAACATTAATTATGATTTGAGGAAGTAGATTATACAGGGATGATTGGAAAACATTAGCTCAGGATAGGGATGTATGTAGAGCTTATGTCTGTGCGGCCATGAACCTACGGGTTTGATAGAGCCAGTGAGTTAATTAGTTAATATTTGGTTGATTATGGACATATTATATCACACTTTTTTACGGTCACCAATAATAAAAAGAAAGGTATTTTGTCACAAATTCCAGTATAATGTAATGTACAGGACTATGTTACACTACAATGTAAGTATTGTCCGTAATACAAGCTATTGTTTTCGAGAGACACTGCCGACACTGGAAAATTCCAGAAGGGTCATATGGTGAGATATACACTGACGCGCTAACAACAAAGCCCAAGTTTCCGTTCGAATAAATCTGTAAAGCCATTTAATAATATGCGTGCGTGGGACACTGGCTTTTTTGCTTTGACACAGCACAGTGTGTGATCCTGAAAGTTGACTATATTTTAATTGCGCCAACGGCAAGATAAATTAAAACTATTCAGGTATGTACTGACTGTATCATACAGGGTTTTCATTGTTTGATTATTCAATATGTTATAGAGTCCACCAAGTTCATCAGCTATTATCAAATTTATATTGTACTTCCATTACAACAACTTCTTTACTCGATAGTCGTAACTGAATAAAATATTCGACGTCAGTTATATTGAAAAGTACGATTATTATTATTATTATTATTATTATTTTGTTTTACTATCGATTAGGGCTATACCCGAGCCGCCATATCTCCGGGTCTGAAGTTTAGGTTATACGAGGGGTAAAGGGAAAAATCGCCCTCTACTGCCAATAAGGATATGGTTGTAGTGGTGGAGTAGATGTCCGCACAATCAATCACTGCTCTTGACACAGCTATAGCGCGCTAGTAAGGTTTGAATTTGCCGAGATGTTTTGAGCTGTGTGTCTGCTAACCGCATATATAAAGCGGCCACTCCCACTAAATATCCATATCGGGAACACTGTCGTAAAACGTCAAGGCCGGAGAATTAGTGGCTGCAGTATATTAACAACTCCTGTCCAATTGAGGGTCGGATCGAGGGATGAGATGAGATGAGTTGTAACCCCTATTTTTATAGAGTGCCGGCCGTCCATTCCTTAGGCACCATCGCCCGAACTCTATACCCAGAGGTAGAGAGAGAGAGAGAGAGCCATATGCGCCAGTTTAGAAATAAATAAAATAATAATGATGATGGTGATGATAATAGTGATAATAATAATAATAATAATAATAATAATAATAATAAATAGAAGTATCAGGTCGGCCGCGGCGGGTTATGCTTCTTGCCTCTGGCCCCGAAGGTCGCTAGTTAATTCCCGCCCGGGGTCGATGGATGTTTTTTGGATGTTGAGAGCAATAGCAGGATACCAAAGGACCGATAAAAAGAAAAACGAAGATATAAGAACAGAACTTAATATATTTAATCTCTGTGAAAGAATAACATATTACCAAAATGCTTATCTCCAGCACGTATTACGAATGAATTATAGCGCATACCAAGAAGAATGTATAATTATAAACCAGAAGGGAGAAGAATGTTGGGAAGACCATTGAAGAGATGGAAGGACCAATTGACCTATAATGAGATAGGAACAGACCATTGGGCTTAATCCTTGTTGTTGTTGATGATGATGATGAAAAATCCAATTGAGCAAGCCCTCCCGGAGGGACTTCAAGCCGTGGGTCCCGAGTCTGAAGATTTTCAGGCTCGCGAAATAAGCCTGAATAAAAGTCCTCCAAACAAAATTTATCGATCTCAACATCCTAGTAATAACTCAGTTGCCTGTTAGATGTCTCATTGGGTCGGCATGTTGATTGCATGCCATTCATGGCAATTCCAAAGCTGCAAATCATAGAGTCAGATTCAATCCAGGAAGTTACTGTGTGTTTAGAATACAGAACTGCGTTGCCGTTTTAACAATATTTTCTTGAGAGAAATCCTTATATAAAACTGAAGATTGCAACACAGCAGGTACATAGTTGTAAGTTGTAGCCGTCCAAGCCACCCCCTCTTAAAGAAAGAAACAGTTATCACTTGTCATTGAGTTCGAGCAGATCTGTACTATCCTGTGTGAAAGTGTCGACTCTCATATTTACTATAAAACTAGTTTCTCCTTCTTCTTCGTCAGGCTCTACGACTTCCAGTGGAATGTCTTGACCTTCTCAACTATTTGAACTGTTTCCGAATGATATTTTGAATTGGAAGCCACAGGGAACAAGACTAAGAGGAAGACCCAAAAATCGATGGGAAGATGACGTAATTGAAGATTTAAGAGAGATGGGGCTTTTTGATTTGAAATCTACTGCACAAGATAGGAAGAAATGGCGTAAACTTGTTGAGTTATAAAACTAGTTTGCTTGCCGTTAAAAAAACAATGTTTTTTAAATGTATAGTACATAGAGTTGGAGAAAGTACTGCTAATCTTGACCTTTCACTCCTCCCTGAACAAACAAATACCGTTATTATGAGTTTGGCAACATCTACCCTCTCTACGTAGGGTCACACTGGCGTAGCTCATAAGGTCTGTAGTAACTTCCTGGGTTGAATTAGAGTGTATAATGAAATGCTATGATTGCAGTGAAAGACCTGCCCTAGGGCAGAACACGGTAAATAAATAAAAATCTCAAAATACGAGTGGTTTTTACCCTATACCTTCATAATCTACTTAGTTTGTTCATATTATTCAAGTTTTTGATACTATTTTAAATAGGCTATATTGTTGGCACCCCTGCTACTTGGAAACATAACATTTTCCATATCTGTGGCTGTTACCAAACAGAAAGAAAAATGTAATGGGTGTTGTTATAGCAGTTTACAATTTATTTTATCGTGTGATAAAAAGATGTGGGCGTTTCTTGTAGTAAGCTTGCTATCTCGGCACAATAACACCTTATCTACCGCCTCACGCTAACAAATTGTGCCGTATTGCAGATTTTTATACTTTTTCTAGAAGAAGGCCTATCCTTTAACGCATTTAACCTTCATATTTTCCCTCGAATCGAGGGCAAAACTAGTATCGATAACATATTCCAATCGACCCAAATTCTTCAAAATTAGCTATCACAGGAAGATAATTTTCTGAGATTACTCTATCTCCCTAAATGTATAGTTAGATACGCAACAAGGGAAGTAATGTAGTTACTTACTTCCCGAACTGCGTATATAAATTTGTTCTCACCTATACTAATAATTATGTTTAATTTTTAGATTTAACTTTTATAAGATTCATGATGTATTCCGTTGAGCTATTCATCATCATCATCATCAACAACAACAAGGATTGGGCCCAATGGCCTGTTCCGATCTCATTATAGGTCGAATTGTTCCTTCCATCTCTTCAATGGTCTTCCCAACGTTCTTCTCCCTTTTGGTTTATAATTATACATTCTTCTTGGTATGCGCTGTTCATTCATTCGTAATACGTGCTGGAGATAAGCATTTTGGTAATATGTTATTCTTTCACAGAGATTAAATATATTACTCAGGGGTCCTCATCTAGGGGATATGTGGATGGCGACCACAAGGTGCCCAAGCTGTGCAAAACATTTCTTCCACTTACTTGTGTTTTGCACTCTTTTAACTTTACTATCTAACCTCTCTTGGTTAACTCTTGTTTTTTCGACCCCGACGCTATTAGGGCATCCGAGGGCTAGGGAGTCCTTCCTTTCTTCCATTTCTTCTTTCCTTTATTTTCTTTTCTTCTCCAGAAAGCCTGACCAGAGGCTATAAGATGGCAGCCCCATCACTGGTCTTGCCTTCCTTTGGCCAGCAACCAATCGAAGGGACTATTATTATGCTTTCAAGTCTTATATGAGAATTTCCCATAAGGGAAAATTTTCTATAGGATCGTAACAGACCTTGGCCTAATACTTGAAAGGAAGAAGAAGAAGAAGTTATGTTCTTATATCTTCGTTTTTCTTTTTATCGGTCCTTTGGTATCCTGCTATTGCTCTCAACATCTTCATTTCAACAGCCTCTATTTGTTTACTATCTGCCTTTGTTAATGTCCAAGGTATTATTCAAAATTAAAATATAAAAATTACGGAATATTCACCTGAAAGGTCCGTCTTACTTACTTACTCACTGGCACTATCGAACCCGTAGGTTCATGGCCGCGCGGACATAAGCTCTCCATACATCTCTATCCTGAGCTAATGTTTTCCAATCATTCCCTGTATAATCTACTTCCCTCAAATCATAGTTAATGTTATTCTCCCACCTCATTCTTGGTCTACCAACTGGGCGTTTTCCCTCTGGCTCCGTCTCCTCAACTTAATTAATTATTTAACTGTAGCGCTTTCGGGACTCGTCCCATCATCGGCAGGATTCAAAACTGGTGTTTTACTGAAGAGCTGGTAGAGGGGGTTACATGTATTGGGTTCGTTTTCGTTTCTCAGATTGTCATTGTTCTGAGCTGCTTTCATTATTTCCGTCTCTTCGAGTACGTTTATCTTCGCTGGATTATTTTCTCTGTGCATTACTGTTAGGGTGTTTTCAATATTTAACATGCGATGTCCTTCATGGATAACGTGTTTTGCATAGCTTGATTTTTCGTCTGCAACAAATTTTATATAGGAAAAACAAACTGAAGTTTTAACATCAGATTTAAAGAACATTTTCGAGACTTTATTCAGGCAGAAGGAAAATCAAGCTATGCAAAACACGTTATCCATGAAGGACATCGCATGTTAAATATTGAAAACACCCTAACAGTAATGCACAGAGAAAATAATCCAGCGAAGATAAACGTACTCGAAGAGATGGAAATCATGAAAGCAGCTCACAACAACGACAATCAATTAGTAATTAGTGTATTTTAAACCTATATGCGTTGTCCTTGGAATATTAATTGCTGAATTTTATTTTAAATTGACTTTCTGACTTGCTCGGCTAACTCCTAGTTTTCTTCCACGAATTAAAAAATAAATGTGACAGCTTTTTGTAAGTCTCAGTTTTTTTTATAATGTTTTATTCTATCTTGAATGCTTAATGGTAAAGAGGGGGCACGCCGTAGCGTAGTGGTTAAGGTACTGCGCTACAAGCCGGAAGGTCGAGGGTTCGCGTCCCGGTGGGGTCAGGATTTTTAAACTGACCCAAAACCTTCTGGCGGCACTATGGCCCTGGGGTCGACTCAGCCTCTAACGGAAATGAGTACCAGACGCTTGTTCTGGGGTAAACGCGGCCGTCACGCAGGACTGACAACCCGGCTGACATCAAGTGCCGATTGTCAAGAAAAAGTGGGAGCCTTAAACTCCTACTACCCCAAGGGCCTCCTGAGGCCTGTAGTGGGATCACTTTTAACTTTTTAATGGTAAAGAATGAATAGAAATTTGTATTTTGATGTACTTATCCCAGTTTTGTATTTATTATTTGGATTACAAAAATGGAGAGTTTTGTGAGCAACAAGTCTACAGTACAGCGTGTGTACGTATTGAGAGGGTTGAATGCCCTTGCAGGGGTATGAAATGGAATTCTTGGCACGTTTTTAATTTGCCCTCTTTCTCGCCACAGTTCATTTCGATTATGGGGAATGAGTTTCCGATATCCCACATAACGCATTATGTTCTTTCTTTTGTGACGTCATAACATATCTAACTGCGCATTGCAGTGCTTTAGAGTCCACCGAAACACGTCCTGTACGGGATGCTAGCACTTTGCTTTCATTGTATAACCCAGCTGTATGCAATCTTAGAAATAACTGTCTAATACCCGGCGTGCGTTGCTACGCCTAAATAAATGAAAATTAATGTGCTTTTATGTTTAGTTGAATAAGTAAAGGGAAAAAAAATATATATAAATTTATATTTTTAGACACCCCGTGCTGATTACCCGTGTTGCCCGGGAATCTACTTATCCCGATCTTCTTGACATAAATGAGCTGAAATACGAAAATTAATGTGTTTTATGTTTAGTTAAATAAGTGAAAGCAAAAATAATTTATATCGTAATTATTTTTAGATACCCCGTGCTGTTTACCAGGCGTTGCCCGGGAATCTACTCATCCCGATCTTCTTGACATAAATGAGCTGAAATACGAAAATTAATGTTTTTATGTTTAGTTAAATAAGTGAAAGCAAACATTTATATCGTAATTATTTTTAGATACCCCGTGCTGTTTACCAGGCGTTGCCCGGGAATCTACTCATCCCGATCTTCTTGACATAAATGAGCTGAAATACGAAAATTAATGTTTTTATGTTTAGTTAAATAAGTGAAAGCAAACATTTATATCGTAATTATTTTTAGATACCCCGTGCTGTTTACCAGGCGTTGCCCGGGAATCTACTCATCCCGATCTTCTTGACATAAATGAGCTGAAATACGAAAATTAATGTTTTTATGTTTAGTTAAATAAGTGAAAGCAAACATTTATATCGTAATTATTTTTAGATACCCCGTGCTGTTTACCAGGCGTTGCCCGGGAATCTACTCATCCCGATCTTCTTGACATAAATGAGCTGAAATACGAAAATTAATGTTTTTATGTTTAGTTAAATAAGTGAAAGCAAACATTTATATCGTAATTATTTTTAGATACCCCGTGCTGTTTACCAGGTGTTGCCCGGGAATCTACTCATCCCGATCTTCTTGACATAAATGAGCTGAAATACGAAAATTAATGTTTTTATGTTTAGTTTAAATAAGTGAAAGCAAACATTTATATCGTAATTATTTTTAGATACCCCTTGCTGTTTACCAGGCGTTGTCCGGGAATCTACTCATCCCGATCTTCTTGACATAAATGAGCTGAAATACGAAAATTAATGTTTTTATGTTTAGTTAAATAAGTGAAAGCAAACATTTATATCGTAATTATTTTTAGATACCCCGTGCTGTTTACCAGGCGTTGCCCGGGAATCTACTCATCCCGATCTTCTTGACATAAATGAGCTGAAATACGAAAATTAATGTTTTTATGTTTAATTAAATAAGTGAAAGCAAACATTTATATCGTAATTATTTTTAGATACCCCGTGCTGTTTACCAGGTGTTGCCCGGGAATCTACTCATCCCGATCTTCTTGACATAAATGAGCTGAAATACGAAAATTAATGTTTTTATGTTTAGTTAAATAAGTGAAAGCAAACATTTATATCGTAATTATTTTTAGATACCCCGTGCTGTTTACCAGGCGTTGCCCGGGAATCTACTCATCCCGATCTTCTTGACATAAATGAGCTGAAATACGAAAATTAATGTTTTTATGTTTAGTTAAATAAGTGAAAGCAAACATTTATATCGTAATTATTTTTAGATACCCCGTGCTGTTTACCAGGTGTTGCCCGGGAATCTACTCATCCCGATCTTCTTGACATAAATGAGCTGAAATACGAAAATTAATGTTTTTATGTTTAGTTAAATAAGTGAAAGCAAACATTTATATCGTAATTATTTTTAGATACCCCGTGCTGTTTACCAGGCGTTGCCCGGGAATCTACTCATCCCGATCTTCTTGACATAAATGAGCTGAAATACGAAAATTAATGTTTTTATGTTTAGTTAAATAAGTGAAAGCAAACATTTATATCGTAATTATTTTTAGATACCCCTTGCTGTTTACCAGGTGTTGCCCGGGAATCTACTTACCTCGATCATCTTGGCATAAATGAGCTAAAAGACAAAATTCGTTATTGTGAGTTATCCGTAAAAGAATATCCGTCATGTGCTGCTATGCTTGCACAGGAATCTACATATTTGTCTCGATCTTCTTGACATAAATGAGCTGAAATACGAAAATTAATGTTTTTATGTTTAGTTAAATAAGTGAAAGCAAACATTTATATCGTAATTATTTTTAGATACCCCGTGCCTTTTACCAGGCGTTGCCCGGGAATCTACTCATCCCGATCTTCTTGACATAAATGAGCTGAAATACGAAAATTAATGTTTTTATGTTTAGTTAAATAAGTGAAAGCAAACATTTATATCGTAATTATTTTTAGATACCCCTTGCTGTTTACCAGGTGTTGCCCGGGAATCTACTTACCTCGATCATCTTGGCATAAATGAGCTAAAAGACAAAATTCGTTATTGTGAGTTATCCGTAAAAGAATATCCGTCATGTGCTGCTATGCTTGCACAGGAATCTACATATTTGTCTCGATCTTCTTGACATAAATGAGCTGAAATACGAAAATTAATGTTTTTATGTTTAGTTAAATAAGTGAAAGCAAACATTTATATCGTAATTATTTTTAGATACCCCGTGCTGTTTACCAGGCGTTGCCCGGGAATCTACTCATCCCGATCTTCTTGACATAAATGAGCTGAAATACGAAAATTAATGTTTTTATGTTTAGTTAAATAAGTGAAAGCAAACATTTATATCGTAATTATTTTTAGATACCCCGTGCTATTTACCAGGCGTTGCCCGGGAATCTACTTACCTCGATCATCTTGGCATAAATGAGCTAAAAGACAAAATTCGTTATTGTGAGTTATCCGTAAAAGAATATCCGTCATGTGCTGCTATGCTTGCACAGGAATCTACATATTTGTCTCGATCTTCTTGACATAAATGAGCTGAAATACGAAAATTAATGTTTTTATGTTTAGTTAAATAAGTGAAAGCAAACATTTATATCGTAATTATTTTTAGATACCCCGTGCTGTTTACCAGGTGTTGCCCGGGAATCTACTTACCTCGATCATCTTGGCATAAATGAGCTAAAAGACAAAATTCGTTATTGTGAGTTATCCGTAAAAGAATATCCGTCATGTGCTGCTATGCTTGCACAGGAATCTACATATTTGTCTCGATCTTCTTGACATAAATGAGCTGAAATACGAAAATTAATGTTTTTATGTTTAGTTAAATAAGTGAAAGCAAACATTTATATCGTAATTATTTTTAGATACCCCGTGCTGTTTACCAGGTGTTGCCCGGGAATCTACTTACCTCGATCATCTTGGCATAAATGAGCTAAAAGACAAAATTCGTTATTGTGAGTTATCCGTAAAAGAATATCCGTCATGTGCTGCTATGCTTGCACAGGAATCTACATATTTGTCTCGATCTTCTTGACATAAATGAGCTGAAATACGAAAATTAATGTTTTTATGTTTAGTTAAATAAGTGAAAGCAAACATTTATATCGTAATTATTTTTAGATACCCCTTGCTGTTTACCAGGTGTTGCCCGGGAATCTACTTACCTCGATCATCTTGGCATAAATGAGCTAAAAGACAAAATTCGTTATTGTGAGTTATCCGTAAAAGAATATCCGTCATGTGCTGCTATGCTTGCACAGGAATCTACATATTTGTCTCGATCTTCTTGACATAAATGAGCTGAAATACGAAAATTAATGTTTTTATGTTTAGTTAAATAAGTGAAAGCAAACATTTATATCGTAATTATTTTTAGATACCCCGTGCTGTTTACCAGGCGTTGCCCGGGAATCTACTCATCCCGATCTTCTTGACATAAATGAGCTGAAATACGAAATTAATGTTTTTATGTTTAGTTAAATAAGTGAAAGCAAACATTTATATCGTAATTATTTTTAGATACCCCTTGCTGTTTACCAGGCGTTGCCCGGGAATCTACTTACCTCGATCATCTTGGCATAAATGAGCTAAAAGACAAAATTCGTTATTGTGAGTTATCCGTAAAAGAATATCCGTCATGTGCTGCTATGCTTGCACAGGAATCTACATATTTGTCTCGATCTTCTTGACATAAATGAGCTGAAATACGAAAATTAATGTTTTTATGTTTAGTTAAATAAGTGAAAGCAAACATTTATATCGTAATTATTTTTAGATACCCCTTGCTGTTTACCAGGTGTTGCCCGGGAATCTACTTACTTACCTCGATCATCTTGGCATAAATGAGCTAAAAGACAAAATTCGTTATTGTGAGTTATCCGTAAAAGAATATCCGTCATGTGCTGCTATGCTTGCACAGGAATCTACATATTTGTCTCGATCTTCTTGACATAAATGAGCTGAAATACGAAAATTAATGTTTTTATGTTTAGTTAAATAAGTGAAAGCAAACATTTATATCGTAATTATTTTTAGATACCCCGTGCTGTTTACCAGGCGTTGCCCGGGAATCTACTCATCCCGATCTTCTTGACATAAATGAGCTGAAATACGAAAATTAATGTTTTTATGTTTAGTTAAATAAGTGAAAGCAAACATTTATATCGTAATTATTTTTAGATACCCCTTGCTGTTTACCAGGCGTTGCCCGGGAATCTACTTACCTCGATCATCTTGGCATAAATGAGCTAAAAGACAAAATTCGTTATTGTGAGTTATCCGTAAAAGAATATCCGTCATGTGCTGCTATGCTTGCACAGGAATCTACATATTTGTCTCGATCTTCTTGGCATTAATGAAAGACAAAAATGGTTATTATGAGTTTTCTGTAAGAGATAAACATGTGCTGTCGCGGATTTTTTGTAGAGCTTTTTGAGATATTCAATTGTGTGTACATTTATTTTGTGTATTTGTTATGGTTTAGGCAGCGTAAGGCATTTAAGCATCCAAAGAGCTACTTTTTTCACCTTTTCAACTACAAAGGGCGATTTTTAAGGGTGTAGGAGTTGAGTATCACAACTCTCTCATAGCCTGTGTTCATCCCGGGAATCTCCTGAACATTTTGCAAAACGCCCCATCACAATCGGATTAACAGTATGGCCGCGCATAAAGTACGAAACGAACAAACAAACCCAACAAGCAAACAAACATTCTTGTTTGTATATTAGATATAAATCAATAGTATAATACATATGAACCATAATTACAAACAGGTATGAAATACAAAATGAAATTAAACATAGGCTCAATTCTGGAAATGCATACAATTATGCATACAGGGACTCTTGGAGTCCCAACTTCTCTCGAAAACGTTAAACTGAAAATATATAAAACTGTTATTCTCCCAGTTATATAATAATAATAATAATAATAATAATAATAATAATAATAATAATAATAGCTTTATTTTACTTGGCAGAGTTAAGGCCTTAAGGCCTTGGCTACCACTCAACCAGGTTAAAAAAAATACAAAAGAAAAGTCTTAAATCTAAATTACAATATATATATATATATAAACGATTACAAGTTATGAATACAATACAATTAATATTTATAATGTATTTTGATTTACTCTAAATTTAACGAATTAAATATACCTATAATATGTACAAGATATATAAAAAACGAGGAAAAGATTAATGACATAGTATAAAATTAAATAAATAGAGAAAAATTAATTATTAGACAACAGGTAACTGTATAAGCGTGACTTAAAGGTGCCAAGTGTGCGGCAACCCCTGATATCTTGAGGAAGGAGATTCCAGGAGCGGGCGGAGGCTACTGTGAAGGAAGTAGAATAGGAGGAAGTGCTATGAAGAGGAATTGGATGTGAATCATTGATACTTACTTGAAGGGAGGAAAGGACATTACGAGTATTTGTGAATAAAGTTCTTAGGAAAATGTTTGGACCAGAGAGAGATGAACAAACAGGTGAATCAATGGTGAATACTTCATAACAGTGAGCTATATGGTCTTCATAAGAAGCCACATATAATAAGAACAGTTGAGTCTCATAGACTTCGATGTCAGGACATGTGACACGAATGGGGAATGGAATAGGGGCATTGAAACTTTTGTATGAAAATCAGAGGGAAAACGCCCAGTCGGTAGACGAAGAATGAGGTGCTCCCCTAGTGAGGTGTTTCTTAACCTGACTAATTTAGTTACGCTTATGTCCCTATAGATCGACCACGATGGACTAGAGGTTCTGCTCCTTGCTTCTGGTCCCGAGGATCGCGGGATCAAATCCGGCCGGGGTCGATGGACTTTTTCTTTTAGGACTGAATAATCCAAGGAGCAAGTCACCGGGAGGGACTTTAAGCCATGGGTCCCGAGTCTGAAATTTTTCAGGCTCGTAAAAGATCCTTAAATCTGAATAAAATGGCCTCTAAACTAAGTTTACCGTTCTCAACGCCATGGTAATACCTTAGTTGTGTTAACCGCATGCCATTCATGACATCTTTGGACAAATAAGGTAACTGAAAATTAACTTAGTATAGTAGCTCCTCACAAAAGAGAGGCTATGGCTGTATTCATTCTATCATTAATTTAATTTTAATTGTATTTAATTTTATTGTATTATTAGACATTATTTTCATTATTATTCAATTTGACAGATAATTAATTGTTTAGTATGACTATTATTGTAATTTTTTGTATTTATATGCAACATATGTTTGTCCTGGTGAGTGGAAGAGGAAGCCACATGGCCTTAACTCCACCAGGCTAAATAAATCTATTCTATACTATATTTTGCAATTTAAAGTAAAGTAAAGTGATCCCACAACAGACCCGGAGGCCCTTGGGGTAGTAGGAGGTTAGGGCTCCCACTTTTTCTAGACAATCGGCACTTTATGTCAGCCGGGTTGTCAGCCCTGCGTGACGGCCGCCTTTACCCCCAGAACAAGCGTCTGGTACTCATTTACGTTAGAGGCTGAGTCGACCCCAGGGCCATAGTGCCGCCAGAGGGTTTGGGTCAGTTTAAAAATCCTGACCCCAACGGGACTTGAACCCTCGACCCTCTGGCTTGTAGCTCAGTGCCTTAACCACTACGCTACGGCATGCCCCATATTTTGCAATTTACTACTTTTAATTTAGATATCAAGGCGCGTTTATCACAATGTAACAGGTAGTCTTACGGTTACTGATGATTTGTTTCCTCTGCAGTCCGACATTTTTTTAAATAAGCTGCAATCAGAAATGGAGTTTCTCCAGTCTGAACATAATAGATAACTATTTCGGTGGAGAACTAGTCTACAGTATATTGCCGTAGAGTTCATTTGTTTCTATTAAGTTTTTATAGGACGCTGCGGAAGAGGGAAGTAGCTTTAATAGGTGGTGTGTGTAGGTAATCAAGTCTAGGAGATTATTTACAGATTTGATGGGGGGTTGTGCTGGGGAGTGCAGATAAGGCATCCCAGGGTTGTTGTTCAACCAATAAGCCAAGGTCGGGATTACGCTGTCTATGCGAAAGCTGAATTTACTCATCGTTCTGAGTAAAAATTCACCTCCCTGCACATTGTAATACGTTTAAAAACCCTGCTCCTGCTGTATCGCAAATCTCCAAGTTTATTGCATGCACTTGGCCTGTGTTCCCAGTTACTTTGCCTCGTATTACGATATCATTGGAAATAGCGAGTTTCGATGAGAAAAAAAGTTCAAAAGGGAGTTAGAACATAGTGGTATGAGTACTGTAGGGTGGAAAGAAAGTTCATTCGCTGTTTATAAATATTTTATTTATTTATTTATTTATCATCATCATCATCTGCTTTCATGGAATAGGTCTGTTGACCCGTTCCGACTTCATCCCATCTCTTTCTCGGTCTGCCCACATCTCGGGTGCCTTTAGGTTTGTATTTTGTTATTTGTTTTGGATATCTATCTTCATTCATTCTGTATATGTGTTGCTTCCATTTTTGTCTATATGTATCCATTTTATCAGTTATTGCAAATATTTCAAGTTCCTGTCTTATTTCTGTGTTCTTGATTCTGTCTTCCTTAGTGCACCCTTTAACAGATCTCAAAAATTTCATTTCTGCCGCCGTTATCCTACTTAGATCTTGTTTTTTATGTATCCAGGCTTCTGAACCATAGAGCAGTACCGGTACTGCCAACATTTTATAAAATTTCAATTGGGTCTCTCTTCTTGTTTTATTATTTAGTGATCGTTTTATCGTACCACATATTCCCTGGAATTTTGCTATTTTATTATTTATATCATTATCATAATTAAATTAAATGTCACATCCTAGATAAGTATTTATTTATTTATTTATTTATTTATTTATTTATTTATTTATTTATTGTCCACCGCTGTGGTCTTGAGGTAGCGTGCTGCCTTGTCACGCAACGGGCCCGGGTTCGGTCCCCGGTCGGGGCAGTTTTTCTGGGTGAGGTTTTTATCAGGGGTTTTCCTCGCCTGTAAGATAAATGTCAGGAAAACTTTAAGGTCCAGACGGTCCCCGAAATCATATGGCCATCATCTTCATCATCCTTATAATTATCATCATTATCCTTCACCGACGTCCACCGCTGTAGTCTCGAGGTAGCGTGCTGCCTTGTCACGCAGCGGGCCCGGGTTCGATCCCCGGTCGGGGCAGTTTTTCTGGGTGAGGTTTTTATCGGGGTTTTTGCTCACCTGTAAGACAAATGTCAGGAAAACTTTAAGGCCCAAACGGTCCCCGAAATCATATGGTCATCATCATCATCCTTATAATTATCATCATCATCATCATCCTTCACCGGTGTGGAAAGCAACGGGAAGCTACCACACCTAAAATTCCCTAGTAAAGCTGCAAGCATAGCATGGAAATGCTATGATTGCAGTGAAGGACCTGCCTTCGGGCAGAATTACTATGGATGGATCCTTCACCGGTGTGGAAAGCAACGGGAAGCTACCACACCTACAATTCCCTAGTAAAGCTGCAAGCATAGCATGAAAATGCTATTATTGCAGTGAAGGTCCTGCCTTCGGGCAAATTACTATGGATGGATGGATTTATTTATTTAGCCTGGTGGAGGTAAGGCCATATGGCCTGCTCTTCCACTCCATCAGGACAAATATTCATACATCCATGCATAGTAATTCTGCCTGAGAGCAGGTCTTTCACTGCAATCATAGCATGTCAATGGTATGCTTTGCAGCTTTACTAGGGAATTGTAGGTGTTGCAGCTTCCCGTTGCTTTCCACAACGGTGAAGGATCATGATGATAATGATAAGGATGATGATGATGATGATGATGATGATGACCGGATGATTTTCGGGACCGTTGGGCCCTAAGCTTCCTGACATTTGTCTTACAGGTGAGGAAAAACCCCGAAAAACCGCTCACCCAGGAGCCTGTCCCGTCCGGGAATCGAACCCGGGCTCACTGCGTGACAAGGCAGCACGCTACCTCGAGACCTCAGCGTTAGACCAGGACAACATATGAAATTTAAATACAACAAAGTACAATAATATTACATGCTAAACAATAAACTGAACAATAATATAAGTAATGTCTAACAATACGATACAATTAAAATTAAAAATAATAAAAAACAAACACAAAGGAATATAATCGCCTCACTATGATTGGGCGCCGCCCGACAATGCTTGACAATGATTAACATATGGAATTATTATAGTGGCGGCAGTCGGTATCTTTGTATTTAATTATACAGGGTGGTTCTAAATTATACCGACAAACTTTGGGAACAGATTGTTAACCTTCATTGAAGCAAATTTTGTTAAGGAACCTATAGGCTGTGACGCTTCGTTTCAGTGCAAGTAAGGCCTCAGAAGAAGAAGAAGAAGAAGAAGAAGAAGAAGGGATGGAAGGAAGTAGGTACGTGCAAATGTCAAGTCATTCTGTATCACATATTTCTGTGTGTTAATCCAAATACTTTACAGACAAGCATAAACAAAACGTACTTAATTCTAAAAAAAATAATTAATAAATAAATAAAGAAAATAAAAAACACTTACTCCACTGTTGCATTGTCAGGATGGATCCAGTTTACTGTCCCATCACAATAAGTGTTGGAACACACGTCCATTGACATCCAGACAACAGTGAATCAACGTGCCATACTTTGTCGAATCCATCCAAAGATGCCAGGTGTTTCCCTTATTTCAGCTGCCGCGCTGACAATGCGTGCTACAATATCTTCTTCAGAGTCGATATCGGTTTCATATACCATTGTCTTCATGTAGCCCCACAAAAAGAACTCTAGGCAGATCAGGTCAGGCGAGCGTGCCAGACAGGCAGTGGGCCCACCCCTACTTGTCCAACAAATCCTACCAATTGATGTAAGCAAACTTGCTGTAATAGGTTTCGAATGCTACTGAGCTCCAAAAGTAAAGAAACCAAGCAATAGTAGTAACGAAAAAGAAACCCTCTTGGACTGAAAGGAGTGTTTATTCGGTTTCCTTCAATCCCTTCCTGTAAGATCCCTCTAGCACTGAAACGAAGCGTCCCACCCTATAGGTTCCTTAACAAAATATGTTTCAATGAAGGTTATCTATCTAATCCCAAAGTTTGTCGGTATAATTTAGAAACATTCTGTATATAACAGCTGTGGGAAAACAAAAGCGAGCCGCTGGATGGCCATCATAGTGAGGCTCGAACGTGCTATAAAAGAAAAATAAATACAAAGAAAGCAATAAACTGTAATTAATTAATCTATAGTTCTTATATATATATGTGTGTGTGTGTGTGTGTGTGTGTGTGTGTGTGTGTGTGTGTGTGTGTGTGTGTGTGTGTGTGTGTGTGTGTGTTCCCGCGCCGTAGCCAAGCGGTTAAGGTAGGAAGCCTTGGCGCAGAGCTACGGGACTTGCGCTGGTTCGAGTCTCCATGGGGGAAGAAATTTTCTCATGGTATTTCGGCCAGTATGGGACCGGTGCCCACCCAGCATCGTGAGGCAATTGGGTAGCTACAATAAGTAGCGGCTCCAGGTTGAGGAACCAGCTATAACGGCTGGGGGACTCGACATGCTAACCACATGTCACCCCTACACTGGCTGTTGATCATCTACCTCTGTGATTGACACATGTGGATGTGAAGGGCCAGCAGCCAGCTGGTAAAAGGGCAACCGCTGAAAAGTGGAAAGACCTTCAATCGGAATCGGATATATATATATATATATATATATATATATATATGTAACGGACACTAGGTAAAAATATTGGTAAATCTTTAATGCTATTTGTATTGATTAAAAAATATATTGATTGTCAAAATAAAAATATCAGTGAGATGTTTCTGTTAATAATTTTATTATCAGCTTGTTTTTAAAATTAAAATATAAAATCATGAAATATTTACCTAAAAGGTCCGTTTCCTCAACTTAAAGATAATTTATCTGAAGCGATTTCGGGACTAGTTCCATCATCAGCAGGATTCAATACTAGTGTTCCACTGAAGATCTGGTAAATGCGGTTACATGTACTGGGTGCGTTTTCATTTATCAGATGGTCGTTGTTAAATGCCTTCAAAATTTCTACCTCCTCGAGTACGTTCATATTAGCTGGATTATTTTCTCTGTGCATTATTGTTAGGATGTTTTCAATATTTAACATACGATGTCCTTCATGAATAAATTTTTGTTGTAGCTTGATTATCCTTCTGCGTGAATAAAGTCTCAAAAATGTTCTTTAAATCTGATATTAAAACTTCTGTTTGTTCTTCCTATATAAAATTTGTTACAATCTCTGTACGTCAATTTATATACTCATTTACTATTCAAATTGTTATTTTCTTCGATGTTATTGCTTTAATTTATTGGTTCAGTATGCTATTTTAATGTTTTTGTCAGCTTTCTTTAATGTATTGGCTAATTTTGATGTTTCTTTTCCTGTATTTGTGTTGTTTGTTTTTAAAGGATGATAAATTTTGGCAGTCTCTGACAGTAGTAGTGGTGCAAATTTATTAACAACTTGCGTACCCGGCAGACCATATCCTGCCTGCACATTTAATTCTCGTGTCATGGCCGGACGATACAAAATATGTTACTTTTTTACCATAAAATTCACTAATTAAGACGTAATTAGACATTATTAAATAATTTTGCAAGAAAACCTATTCACTAATTAGAAAAATGCACTAATTAGGACGTAATTAGATATTATTAACTAAGTTCCCAAGAAAACCTCTCACAACCATCTGTTATACCTCAATGAGCGTGGTGGCATGATATAATATTGTTGTCGCGCAGAATATGTCGATAATGCACATAGCCACAATCTGGCATAAAAAAACCCTATAACCCAATCGCAATGCCACCTGCCGAGTCCAATTGTGAATCTAAACCATCAAGGGACCTACTTTCATCAAAATTTGTCCAGTAATTCAGGCAGTTTTCAATTTCGGATTTCAAGTAAACCTCCACTTCTAATTGTCAGATTTCGCTCATTTTTAGTCAATACCTACCTCAGTTTATTTTAACAGGATATACTGAGTTTCGTTGTGAACATCGAAAAATGTGACACTAGAGCGATTTTAAAATTTTCACTTCAGGTGAACTCCTACACCTAATTGTTTTAGAGGATCCAATTGTGAATCTAAACCATTCAGGGACACAATCAGACACACACAGAAAATGTCATCAAAATCGGTCCAGTCGTTTAGGAGGAGTTCAGTGACAAACACACGTACCGAAGAATTATATATCGCACCTTGGGAGGAAGAGGGCCACAAGTGTAAAAATGTCATAAATTGATTTAAGACTACTGTCTGTTTGAAAAAAATGGTTACAATGTTTTTCCTTCTTGGTCACAAGTCATGTGTAAGAAAATGGAGACGGAATAAAATTGTGTCCATATCAAATAGTGACTTACTTTAAGGGAGGAAAGGAGATTACAGGTATTTGAGAATAAAGTACTTAAGAAAAATTTTGGACCAAAGAGAGATGAACAGACAGGCGAATGGGGAAGACTACATAACAATGAACTACATGGTCTTTATAGGAAGCCAGATATAATAAGAAGAGTTAAGTCTCGTAGACTACGATGGGCAGGACATGTTGCGCGTATGGGGAATGTAAAATTTCAAAATTTGGATCGAAACAATGATTAAATTGGAATAGGTGGTTAGCATATTTTGAATTTTCTAAATTTCTCTTATATGCTCTCATGTGTTCCTTTATCCGAGAGATAAAAGGTCTACCAGTTTGTCCTATGTAGACATTGTCACATGTGCCACACTTCAATTTATATACACATGATAATTTTTTGTTATTTTTTTGTTTTGGTTTGATTGTTTTTTATTATATTTTGTAGAGTTTTATTAGTTTTAAATGCCACATTAATGTTCAACTTTTTAAAGTGTTTAGATATTTTATTTGAAAGTGGGCCTATGTATGACATTACGACATATTTCTTTATGTTTTCTTTGGGTAAAGGAAAAACTTTGTTAATTGTTTTTTTTGTAATGAACCTTCTCAATTAAACATTCTATAATAAATATGAAAATAAAATAAAACTACGTTTTATTTTTATTTAATTAATAATTAAAATTGTTCACAAATCCATTAATTAAAATTGAAATAAAAAAACTGTGGGTGACGTAGAAATTCCGAATACATATTTGAAAACACGATAAAAACTGCATTAAGTACAACTATTGGTACTCATGAGACAAAAATCATGTTGACCATTAATAATATTGATGAGCTACTAATAAAAAAGTAAATTCAAATCCAACCTTCTGTAATACAGTAGTAGATTCGAGATGTTTTGAAACAGCTTGTAAATCTGTTTCGCAGAAAGACGTTAAAGATGTGTTATATATTTTGTTGAACAAATATTGATTCAGGGTCTTAAGTTGACAGCCCGCTTCCCTTAGATGTCTAATCAAATCCATCTTTCTATAACAATTTACAAGTCCAATTTTTTTATGAAACGAAACTGAAACCCGATCAATTTCATTCTATAAGAGAACTTATTTTAAAAGGCTCTTTAGAAGATCACAAATTGTACTTTACCCTGAAGTAGTCCATAGCGTGTTGTATATAGGCCTACCTTTTTTAAAATGACTGAAAAATATGTTCATTTAACTGCCAATGAAATTCTAGAATCTTCATGTCAATGTAGATTATAGACTAGCATTTATATTGTACA
Organism: Diploptera punctata; assembly: GCA_030220185.1. Taxonomy (NCBI): domain Eukaryota; kingdom Metazoa; phylum Arthropoda; class Insecta; order Blattodea; family Blaberidae; genus Diploptera; species Diploptera punctata. The sequence continues at coordinate 391,709 of JASPKZ010010245.1, forward strand.
GCAAAAAGTAATGTAAAGTTATTTTGAAAAAGCTAGAATAAAAATTAATAAATATAAAGAATGTAACAATATATATATATATATCCACCGCTGTGGTCTCGGGGTAGCGTGCTGCCTTGTCACGCAGCGGGCCCGGGTTCGATCCCCGGTCGGGACAGATTTTCTGGGTGAGGTTTTTATCGGGGTTTTTCCTCACCTGTAAGACAAATATCAGGAAAACTTTAAGGCCCAAACAGTCCCCGAAATCATATGGCCATCTCAATCATCATCATTCATATTCATCTTAGGTTAAGCTTAGGATTAGGGACTCTCCTGGCGCACCATTATCATCATCATCACCCATAATATCATCGGGGCAACGTAACCCCGCGTTCCAGGCGCCCCAACCTCAGAAGTGGGTTACAAGTACGCCATGCCAGGAGAGAAACCAGGAATGTCGAAAAGACAAACCTGGGACATTTGAAAAAAAACATATATTTTGTTTTTGTCATAAGAGAAAAAATGAATATTGGTTATTCAATAGTAGATTATATACGGTTTAAGCAATTAAATTGGTATGGGCACGTACGACGAATGCAAGAAGAAAGATTGCCCAGGAAAACATTGGAATGGTGTCCACCTGGAAGAAGGAGGAGAGGAAGACCTCGAAACTCGTGGATACAGGAAATACGAACTAGAATGAGAGCAAGAGGACTGGAGGACATGGATTGGATGGAGAGAGACGAGTGGAGAAGAAAAATAAAACTTTAGGCACAGAAAGATGTGTAAACATTAAAATTCTGTATATAAATAAATAAATATATATATTTCCAATTTTAACAATGTTGATACATTTTTCCTGCACCAATGATTTGTCTTCAATTTCGCTTTATAATTTTTCTCCATTCGTTTCTATTATAACACTTTTCCCAGTCCTTCAAAGCTTCTCTAATCCCTTGGATCTACGTGAGATTTGGTCGTCCTTTTCTTCTCGTTCCTCATGGTGTCCATTCCATTATTTTGTTTGGTAATATTTCATCTCCTAATATGCCCGTACCATTTTAGTTGCTTTTCTTGAATAAATTCTAAGATTGAGTTTTGTACATTCATGTTCTATTTTATAACTTCATTTCTAATTTTCTCTCTCCTTGATATCCTAGCAGATCTTCTCCAATAGTCCATTTCTGCTACCTTTAATTTTCATTTCATCTGATTATTTATAGTTCAAACCTCTGAACCATAAGTCATAATACTTCTAATTATTATTTTAAAAATTTTAACTCTAGTTTTTTTTTATATTTTTATCCCATAATATTCCATTCAGGGCTGATATTACTTATTTTGTTGAGTTAATCTTTGATCTTATTTCTTTTTCCTGCTTCCCATCTTCTGTAATTTTTTCTCGCAAATATTTGTATTCCTCTATGTGTTTAATAACTATATTTAAATAATGATTTGTCAGTAAACAGTTTAATTTTATTCGTTAAATAGCCCTAACAATGTATTATCGCCTCACTATGATGGTTGTCCAGCGGCTCACTTTGTTTCCCCGCAGCTGTTATATATAATTAAATACAAAGATGCCGTTTGCCACCGACTACCGCTATGTGAATGTTAATCACTGTCAAGCATTGTCGCGGCATCCGCTTTTATATAAACGGACAACCATCATAGTGAGGCGGTAATAACATTAATTTATTTAAACTTGCAGAGACTATTTAACTCATGCCCCAAATGGGAGTCAATGACCAATCACGTTTCAATGATTTCTGTTTTACAACCAATCAGAGTCGTGTTTCACGAAATATTTATCAGTGTTAGGATTATCATATATTAAACAAAGCTCCTCCTTTTTAATATTCTGAACAGGTCTGACCGTTATTTTACAGTGACTGAGCCTATAACAAATACGGCTACCAGATTGTATATAATAGTGCTTACATGTCAACATTTGTAGCAATTGATTATACCACCAAAAAAAGAAACCACTGTTTGCACTTTCTTAAATGTATTTTTTCCCAGGTAATAATCGAGAAAAATATAATTGTCATATTTACATCATACGACATCAAAAATGAATTAATATACAGATTGATGTGTTTCATTTTTTCTCCACTAGAGAGCATTCTTACAATATTGCGTTCCTTTGGCAATAAATAGTATGATCTGGTTGCAGTGATAAACAAAAGAAGCAGTAGAAGCGTACCTATCGTTTCTCATTTGTTTTCAAACATCGCCGTTTACATAAAATATATAAATATTTTAAAATAACTATAGTTAAATAATGATTTGTGAGTAAACAGCTTAATTTTATTCGTTAAATAGTCCTAACAAATGCCACTCTTGATTTCCAAATTCTCTAGATAAATTCACTCCTCACTTCGTGAGTCGTGAATTTATCGATAATTTGGAAATCACTCGTGGCATTACTTATGATAATCCCATAAAAATTATAATATAAAATTATAAAGTTTCCTCAACAGGTAAAATATTTAAAACGTTGTAGGCCTTTCGAAAGAAGTCACATCCTCAGCAGAAGGTTGTTTCATCTATCATATCATCGGGGCAACGTAACTCCGCCTTCCAGGTGCCCCAACTTTAGAAGTGGATTACAATTACGCCAATACAAGGAGAGAACACCAGAAATGTCGAAATGACAACCTGGCGCATTAAATAAAAAGCTGTAATTGTTTTATTTTTATTCAATCTTGACTACGAGAGCTTTGCTATTTTTTTTTGTCTAATGCCACCAGGTTGTTTTATATGAGATTTTTGGCTTTCTCCCCTGGCATTGACGGAATTGTAATCAATTTCTTAGGTTGGGGCACCTGGAAGGCGGAGTTACGTTACCCGATGATATGATGGGCGATCAATGATAATGAAACGTCAGGAAAGTTCTTAACCTAAATTCCTGACCATGAGCAACCACAGGGATAATTCCCTTTAAAAAAATTCTTATAGTTTGACCGGGAATCGAACACGGGACCTCATGGACTGAAACGCTGACCACTAGCCCACGAGGCTGGTCTGATAGCTTTGCTGTTGTAATGCGTTGATGATTTTTAATTTTTTGTTTGGTGTTTGGAATTTTAATAACACTGACCAACAAAAATAAACTTTTTTTTTTGTCTCGGAAAGAAAAATATGTGATTCTGATAGTGTTTTTTCTCCTGAATTCAAATATATCAGTTTTTCTCCATTACGCAAGGTTTCCGAGAGACAGGAATTTATAATTTCCAACACTTTAATATTTTCTACATTCAAACTACACAATATTCGAACATTTGGACTCACCTAGAAAGCAAGAAATGACGATTTTCTCTTATATTTCGCCGATGGTTCAACTATAATCGGCCAGCATATTAGGATTCCATTTGCCTTGATATCTCTTTTCCATAGCTGAAATCTCCTGAGTTAGCTCATTTGGTTTTATTTAACAATGGACAAGTGACGAAAAAAGTTTATTAAAAATAATTATTTAAATCCATTAATTGAAATTGAAATAAAAAAAACTGTGGTGACGGAGAAATTCCGAATACCATATTTGAAAACACGATAAAAAAACTGCATTAAGTACAACTATTGGTACTCACGAGACAAAAATCATGTCGATCATTGTAATATATGTAACAACAGCAAGAAGTCATGAATATTAATATAGTAATTGGCTTCCAAGCTGGTGGATCGTAATTGAATTTATGTAGGTGACATAGAGGCATATAATTCACGTTAATTCTGTGTGAATGATCAAGAAGGCTTAAAGGTCGCTAGTGAAATAAACAAATAACCAACTAATTCACTGGCACTATAGAGGCCGAAGTTTCATGGACGCACGGTCACAAGCTCTCCATGCATCCCTATCCTGAGCTATTGTTTTCCAATCATTCCATTTTGGCATGGATTCCTTTAAGTAGTTCCAGCCCGAAGAACCGAACGGGGGACTATTTTACCTCCGAAAAATTTTACCCAAGTGGAACCTATGTTCGCGTTTCTTGACAGTTGTACTTTTATGGTGAAAGATCGTCACTCTTTCGACCAAGGTACTCTTATCGTCTGGCTTATCGCCTTCGACCAATCAGGCAAGGGTGACCCTATCGGCAGCAATGCTACCGCCGCGCCGGCATAGCTCTTAGGGTCAAATGAATAAATAGAACTCAACAATATAAGCACAACCTGATTATGTCAATAAATGTTTTGAATTTGAAGAAAATACTCAAATTCCACAAAAAGATAAAAAAAACTATACATATATAAAACGGTATATTTGTTCTTCTTCTTCGGCTTTCCGCCACTTCTAGGTTTGCCGTCTTCAGTTTCCATTTATTTCTATCATTCCAATCTCCTTCCAAATTCCTATCATCCATTATAGTTGTCACTTAGGTGTTCCATTCCATCTTGGTCTACCACGTATATATATATATTAGTTATAATAATATAATTGTAATTTTATAGTAAAATAACGGTCATAGCTAACTAACTAACTCACTGCCACTATCGAACCTGTAGGTTCATGGCAGCGCGGACATAAGCTCTCCGTACATCCCTATCGTTAGCCAATGTTTTCCAATCATCCCCTGTATATCAAAGCATAGTTAATGTTATTCTCCCACCTCATTCTTGATCTACCAATTGGGCATTTTCCCTCTGGTTTTCCTACAAGAAGCTTCCATGCACGTCTTTCATTGCCCATTCGTGACACATGTCCTGCCCATCGCAGTCTACGGGATTTAACTGTTCTCATTATATCTGGCTTCCTATAAAGACCACGTAATTCACTGTTATGCAGTCTTTTCCATTCACCTGTTTGTTCATCTCTCTTTGGTCCAAAAAATTTCCTAAGTACTTTATTCTCAAATGCTTGTTATCTCCTTTCCTCCCTTAAAGTAAGAGTTTCTCATCCATATAATTTAACTGGTAGAATAATAGTTTTATATATTTTCAGTTTAACGTTTTTTGAAAGGAGTTGGGAAGTTAAGAGTCCCTATTATACATAATAACACGCATTTCCAGAATTGAGCCCATGTTTAATTTCTTTGTGCATCTCATTCCTGTTCGTGATTATTGTTCCTAGGTATTTGAATTCAGCCACTTCCTCAAAATTTCCCTCATTTGTCATTAGATGTCCATTTCCATTATATAAAATGTATTTTTATGTGTGACCATATATTTACTTTTATTGATATTTCCTTCCAGTACCAATTTCTAACTGTTACTCAGTAGTGTGTGCGTGTTGGCCTTTAGTTTCTCCTCGCTATCGGCCAATAGTAGGCCTACTACATCATCAGCATAAACCAACAACTTATTAATACCATTGAGTTGTAGGCCTTCTTCATCCTCTAAAGATTTGATGGCATGCTCTACTACAAAATTAAATAGTAGAGGAGATAGTGCATCTCCTTGCTTCAACCTATTGTGGATTTCAAAAGTATCCGAAACTGTTTGCCTACACGCACCCTACTCTTTGTGCCATTTAACGGTCTTGTAATCCAAAAATAAAATTTCCTTTTAGAACATCAATGAGGAAATATATATCATCATAAGTTTTCAAAACTTTCATTTTACATAAACTACTTCTTGAAATTAAATAAATTGTTTTAACTTCTGGACTATTAACTAGATTCATTTGTTTTATTAGGAATATTCCACAATGCAGTGTTTCTTTTTCAACCCAAAGTAATTTGTCGCCAGAGGTTCCTGTTTAAAGCGTCTTCTTCCCTCAAATCTCTAGCTTCCATACTTCTCCTCACTCCACCTATCCAATGTTCTCTAGGTCTTGGTATCCTCTCTTCTTCCATTCATATGAGGTGTCCATACTATTTTTTCTAATATGTTTTTTTTTCAACTTGCATAATTTCCCTTATTGTGTTATTTCTGACTTTATCACTTCTTGAAATTCTTGTCGATCGCCTCCAAAAATCCATTTCTACTGCTAACAGCTTGTGGGCTTGTTTTCTACTTACTGTCCAAGTTTCGAACCCATGTAATAAAATGCTTTGTAACAGAATTTGAAATGTAATGGAGCCGAAACTTGGACAATAACGAGTGATTAGAGGATCAATTTCAATTTTAAGAAACCATCTTTACAAAATTTGTACTTTGTAGAATATGCTTCAATAAAAATTTGAAACTTTTAAATGTATTTACAAAATATATTTCATCAATTTCGAAACTTAACTATCTGTATCACTTTGTCCTTGAGGCAATCCTCTAATGAGGAAAGTTATATATTATACAAATATTAGTATTTCAAAGAACTGAATTCAACAAATCAATGATTGTTCTTCCATCAGTTATTCTTTCAATTTCTGTAGTTTTTTCTTCTTCTTCTTCCTTCCAAGTATTAGGCCAAGGCCTGTTACGATCCTATAGAAAATTTTCCCTCCAGCGTTTCATAGGACGGCCCAGTGATCTTCGTCCTCTTGGTATATAATTATAAACAGCTTTGGGGATCCGATTTGAACTCATTCTTTCAAGATGGTGTTTCCAATTTAGTTGGCACTGTTTAATATATTCCAAAATTGGCGTAGTCTTCAATTCTTTTAAGATATCGGTGTTCCTTTTCCGATCCCATCTGGTGTAACCCGCTGTTCTGCGCATGAATCTCATTTCTCAAGTCGTTATTCTGCTTTCATGTTGTTTTCTTAGTGTCCATACTTCACTACCATAGGTCAACACTGGTCTAGCCAAAGTGTTATATAAACGTAATCTGGTGTTTCTTTGTACAATGGATGATTTCATAACTTGATTAATAATTCCTAAACTTTTATTATAACTAGTAACTTTTTCAGGGATATCCTTTTCATCCCAGATAGAGAGATAATATCCAAGATATTTAAATTGATTAGATCTCTCTAAAATTTTATTCTGGAGACAGATTTTACTTTGTATGGGGTCCTTCCCATGAAATGCCATAATTTTAGTTTTGTTAATTGATATTTCCATATTAAATTTGGCACCTATTTTTTGTAAATTATAAATTGATCGTTGCAAATCATTTTCGGAAAGTGCCAGAAGAGCTAAATCGTCTGCAAAAAGAATAGCATCGAGTTTGAGATTCCTATTGATGGGTATATATCCTCGTTGTGTTTTCCTCCATTCATTTATTAATTTATTCATGTATATAATGAAAAGCACCGGTGAAAGTCCACATCCCTGTCTTACTCCAGTGTTGATCTTTTCCCAAGAAGATAATTTGCCATCTTGTTTAACAGAGATTTCATTATCTTTATAGATGTTGAAGATATTAGTAATATATTGTTGTGTAACGTTGTCATCAGCTAAAATTTGTAGTAATATATTTCTGTCTACTTTGTCAAATCAGCAATAGGATTATCGAAAAAATCAAAACGCGATATAATGAAATGTGTGCAAGAGTCTGGAAAATAAAATTGAAGTTAGATAATCCAAAGATCAGTTAAATATATCCTTATCCAAGTGGTTTTATGTTATCTAGATAACGCATTGAATTTTATGCAGACTTAGTCCATTTTTTAACTGAATTGGCCTATTCAATTTAGCGATCCCATCTCTGTGTTATCGGTGGAATACACGACTTCTTCTGCATCCCTTAACAACCTTGGATGCCTCGTTAGCGATATTTGTTAAGGGTTAAAGATATAGGGTCAAAGTTCTCGGCAACTTTGTATCACGAGAGGGTAGGTACGCGATAAAAAGTTTTTATCGAGCCTTTTCTATCCTCCCCCTCGTTGTGCATCGATCGATACTTGGTTACTCGAGTTTGTTGTGGAGAAAATGTAAAAAGTGGTGTGAGAAGAGAAGTTCACAATGTTTTATTCCTAATGAAATATCTTAATATAATATGAAAAACACAAAAATTCATTTAGTAGGGAAATGCCCGTGCCCAGTTTTCTTTCATTAGGGATGATGATGATGATAATAATAATAATAATAATAATAATAATAATAATAATAATAATCATACTCAATTGAGTAAAATTAATAAATTGGGACTGGAAGTAAACATCAATAAAACTAAATATATGTTCAAACATACAAATACATTATTTATTGGAAATGAACAGCTAATGACAAATGAAGGAAATTTTGAGGAAGTGGCTGAAGTCAAAATACCTAGGAACAATAATTATAAATTGGAATGAGATCACAATAAAATAAAATGAAATAAAATAAACATAGGCTCAACTCTGGAAATGCGTGCTATTATGCATTACATGGATTCTTGTCGTTCCAATTCCTTACAAAAAACGTTAAACTGAAAATGTATACTTACTTACTTACTTACTCACTGGCACTATCGAACCCGTAGGTTCATGGCCGCGCGGACATAAGCTCTCCATACATCCCTATCCTGAGCTAATGCTTTCCAATCATTCCCTGTATAATCTACTTCCCTCAAATCATAGTTAATGTTGTTCTCCCACCTCATTCTTGGTCTACCAACTGGGCGTTTTCCTTCTGGCTTTCCTAGAAGAAGTTTCCATGCAAGTCTTTCATTTCCCATACGCGCAACATGTCCAGACCATCGCAGTCTACGAGACTTAACTGTTCTTATTATATCTGGCTTCCTATAAAGACCATGTAGTTCATTGTTATGTAGTCTTCTCCATTCACCTGTCTCTTCATCTCTCTTTGGTCCAAAAATTTTCCTAAGAACTTTATTCTCAAATACTCGTAATCTCATTTCCTCCCTTAAAGTAAGAGTCAATTTTTCGCACCCATATAATATAAGTGGTAGAATAATAGTTTTATATATTTTCAGCTTAACGTTTTTTGAAAGGAGTTGGGACATCAAAAGTCTCTGCAATGCATAATGACATGCATTTCCAGAATTGAGCCTATGTTTAATTTCTTTGTGCAGCTCATTCCTGTTTGTGATTATTGTTCCTAGGTACTGAAAATGTATAAAAAATGTTATTCTGCCAGTTATATTATATGGATGCGAAACATGGACTCTTACTTTAAGAGAGGAGAAAAAATTATGAATATTTGAGAATAAAGTTCTTAGGAAAAATTTTGGACCAAAGAGAGATGAACAGACAGGTGAATGGAGAAGACTTCAAACATTGAGCTACATGGTATTTATAGGAAGCCAGGTATGAAAAGAGCAGCTAGTCTCGTACACTGCAACGGGCAGGACATGTGGCACGAATGGAGAATGAAAGAGGTGCATAGAAGCTTCTTGTAGGAAAACCAGAGGGAAACGCCCAGTTGGTAGACCAAGAACGAGATGGAAGAATAACATTAACCATGATTTGAGGGAAGTAGATTATACAGTGATGATTGAAAAACATTAGCTTAGGATAGGGATGTATGGAGAGCTTATGTCCGCGCGGCCATGAACCTACGGGTTCGATAGTACCAGTGACTTTGTTTTTAGGCGTTAGTCACAATATTAAAATTTTAATACAAAATTTGTAGGTCCGTCTCCTCACTTTTTTAAAATATAAATTGACTATAGATCTTTCGAGACTAGTTCCTTCATCAGCAGAATATAATATGTCTGTTGACACAAACTCTCGATAAGTCAGTGTCAAACGACCTACTATCTTCTGCTAATGATGAGACTTGTCCAGAAAGACCTACAGTTGATTAATATTTCAAAATTAGAGGAGACTTGACCTAAAAGCTTAATAATTTTGTAAGTTCATATAATATATATATATATATATATATATATATTTTAAATATTGTTAACTATCTTTATTTTTCAACTCGGGTAGCGTGTTGCCTTGTCACGCAGCGTCCCGGGGTTCGGGACAGTTTTTCTGGGCGAGACTCTTATCGGGGTTTTTCCTCACCTGTAAGACATGTCAGAAAACTTTAAGGCCCAAGCGGTCCCTGAAATTATATGGCCATCATTATCATCATCCTTCACCGGTGTGGAAAGCTACCACACCTACAATTCCCTAGTAAAGCTGCAAGTTTAGCATGAAAATGCTATGTTTGTACTGAAAGACCTGCCCTCGGGCAGAATTACTGTGGATGGATTTTTCATGAGAAATGGGAAAAATAATAAATACTAAAAAAAACTTGCATTCTATAGTTATTCAAATAAATTAAAAATGTACGTACACACACAAAAAAAATGAAATAAAAAAGTATTTGGTATAAAGAGTCTATAGTAGTCATAATGATACATTCTTCTCCAAAACACCTCATTTACTCTATTTTCACTTTTTTATCCACATTATCATTTTCAAAGTAAGGTATATCCCTTATATATGATATCAAGCTCCATCTCAACTACCCTTTTCATTACCTTATTTTCTGCTTCCACCCTTCTCTTGTATAATCCAGTCCTTTTCTTAAACGAGCAGGGAAATTGTTACACAGCCTTATTCCAAATGATCTAAACACAATAAACACACAGAAAGCAATGGTAAGTACAAGTTGCAAAAAGAGTTGAAAAGCTCCTCATTTCGAGGGCTGCTTATTTCTATTTCTCTTTGGTTTTTAGAAAACTCTTGATTTTTTTCCTCCCATTCAGATGAGTGCTTTCTGCTAAGCAGAGGTTCTTTAAAACCTATTCAAGGAAAATGTAAAGGGGTAAAGTAGAATAAATCTAAAAAAATAAAGAGGTAATTTAGAGGGGAAATTTGTATAGCAATTTTCATTTCGTGTGAATGAACTTTTTTTCTTAATTGTACGCCATTATTAATGTTTCAAAGATAATAATAAATTACAACTCTAAGAAAACTTGTTTATAAATTTTATGTAACTGCCATACATGTATACAGCTAATGGTATTTTAGAAATGTTAACTGCAATTTGTATATTTTCTTTTATAATAATAATAATAAAAATATTAATAATAATAATAATAATAATAATAATAATCATAATAATGATAATGATAATAATAATTATAATAATATAATAATAATAATAATAATAATAATAATAAATAATAGTAATAATAATTAATAATAATGGAATTCTACGAAAACAGAAGTAAAACTCCAGTGGATACTATGAAGTGGATTGATGAAGTCAAAAAGGACTTAAAATTGGCAGGAATTACTAAAGAAGATATCCCAAAGAGATATATATTTAGAATTAAGGTGAATAAGTGGCAAGTTGACCAAGAGGACAAACCGAAGAAAAAACTAGAACAACTTTGACAGATGATAGAAAACAAGCTCATAGCAAAAGAATGAAAGAAATTTGGGCTCAAAGGAAACGCCTCTAAGTACTTTGCGTAGTCCCACGTGGGCTCATCCGCAATAAAAAATGGTGATAATAATAATAATAATGATAATGATGATAATATTATATAATAATAATAATATAATAATACTTTATTTTTCTTCCGCTCAACCAACGAATAATAAAATATATAAAGTAAAGTAATCCCACTACAGGTCTCAAGAGGCCCTTGGGGTAGTAGGAGGTTAAGGCTCCCACTTTTTCTGGACCATCGGCACTTGATATCAGGCGGGTTGTCAGCCCTGCGTGACGGCCGCTTTTACCACCAGAACTGTCTGGTACTCATTTCCGTTAGAGGCTGAGTCGACTCCAGGGCCATAGTGCCGAACAAAATACATACTCACTACAGTTCTAAAATATTAAAGTATAGACTAAACAATACCTAATGCGAATTAAGTGATGTATAGTCTAACCAACGGATCTGTGTCGCCGTAAGATATGCGAACTAAACACTGATTAATTTTGTGCCTCTGTAAATAATTTCCCTACCTGCATTCCTATCTCTCTCTTTTCTTTCCCCCTCCCACTACCGAACCTTCTTGGCGGCCTGGTTATTTGAACTTGTAGTCCAGTGTTGTCAACGCAACATCAACGCTGTATCTCGAGAGGTGAAAGAAATATTATTAAAACAAGTAATGGAAGTCACTCAGTCTCATTAGACCTACTTAAGTATGAAGAAGTAATAATTAACCTTACATTATTCAGTAATCAAGATCCTCGACACTGCTTGGGGGAAGTTTGGCAACATCCCTATTCGGAAAGTTATCCTGGCTGCTGTTTGACGTGGTGGGAGGGAAGCGAGTGGAATGGAGTGAGTACAAGCGTTAACTTTTCTAAAAAGGATTGCAGCGCTAAAGGGGCATAGATCCGTTGGTTCGACAATAGTCTAACATTAACAAAACACAGAATAAATATAGTAAGAAAATTCCAGTTGGCACATGTGAAGATATATATTACCCATCCAAGTGTTTTGTGCAGGCGGAAAATATGTTAACTAACAAACTGTCTTTCTCTTTCTATTCCTTACTATGTTGCAACTTCCTGTCCTTTGTATTATGTAGTTTGATTGGCAGGTAGAGAGCTGACAAATACTATGTATTTTAATGATCTGTCGTTCTGCGCGGTCAGTGACAGAATGACTAACTTGACAACCCTATTACTTTTGGGGTTACGTCTAGGAATGAGCTGTCCCTTCCTTGCTCTTCTCATTACATGTTGCCACTTGTGATTTATTGTGAGGCTGGCAACAGAGGGACGACAAATACTGCGATTTTAAATGATCCGACCGCTAGAGCGTTCCGTGCTTAAATGACTAATTTGACAACCATGTTAAGAACTTTCACACGTGTTTAGAGATTCTCCCCCCACATTTGAAGTTGAAAAATTTCAATACGTGATCGGATGTACAGTTTTCTCCTACATCCCTTCCACAGATTCAGTAGATCGGCGACACTAGCGCTAAAACTCTTCCCCTCCGCCCGTGAACAGTTAACTTGGATGTGTAATATATATATATATATATATATATATATATATATATATATATTTTCCCAGTCTCGTTTAACCAGTGACTTGCTTTGAATTGTCATCAAATTATCTATCCTTATACTGCTTTTCTGAGGCATGAAAGTAATGCAGTTTTTCCTAAGATAGGTTACTAGCCTTATTGTTAGTTGTCCAGTAGTGGGGCTACTACATGCACCTCTGAATAGACTTGCAATGCAGCGTTTCCTCTGCATTTCATAAAACAGTTGTACCCGAAAATGATGATACAATATAAGCCGAAAGGGCGTCGTCCACCAAGAAGACGTCTTAAATGACTGCTGTAGGAGGCCGAAACAGGTCTACAAAGGCCTAATTCTTGACGGATGATGATGAAAGTAAGAAAAGCTTGTTTTCTTCTTCTTCTACTACAAGGTTTAGGCTATGCAGCCTGTTCCGGCGAAGTTAAAAGTGGAGTCCATCTTCTACGTGGTCGGCCAACATCTCTTGTTCCTCTGGGATTATACAGGAAGATTCTTTTTGGTATTCTTTGTTCTTCATTCTCATTAAGTGTTCTGACCATTTCTTATTACTTTCGCTGATTTTATCTTCAATTTTATATATATTTAATTCTTCTCGTATAGTTTCATTCCTTATTCTATCCGCTCTTGCGCATCCTTTCACATTACGTAAAAACAGCAGTCTGTATCCTGCTTTTATCCCTTGATTTCATTATCCAATTTTCACTTCCATACAACAACAAAGGAACATCCATTGTTTTATATAATTTAAGTGTCGTATCTTTCCTTGTTTTCCGACCTAAGGTTCTTTTTATGGTTCCACAAATAGCCTGGAATTTATTTACTTTATTTTCTATATCTTTATTTTCTCTGTAAGTTATATCACATCCTAAATATTGGAAATGTGATATTTGTTCTATTATTTTGTTATCCAGCACAATTTTTTATCTAATTCCATATTTACCAATAACTGCCATTACTTTTGACTTATTTATTGATATTTTACAATTATATCTATTGGCTATTAATTTAAATTTATATGCTAACATTTGGAGCTTGTTAGATGAATATTTATTAGTAGAGAATGGAATTTGTTGCACAGTGCACATGACTTAGTCGTACTGCTATTGGCTACTGAAACGATCATGAGGGGGTGAGATGGGATGTATCACATATCTGTACATCTATCGGGCAACTCTCCTATAATATAAACATTAGGAAGCTGCATTCATTTATTCATAGTGTTCTGCTCAAGATCAGGTCTTTCACTGCAAACTCAGCATTCTCCACTCTTTCCTTGACTCAGCTTTCCTTTTTTGTATCTCCATACAAACCATTTATTTTAATATTGTCTATCATCTGATGTCTTTTTCTGCCTCTAACTTTCTTTCCGTTGACCATTCCTTCTAGAGCATCCTACAGCAGGCAGTTTCTTCTTAGCCAGTGGTCAATCCAATTTCTTTTCCTCTTCTTTATGAGTTCCAGCATTGTTCTTCTTTCACCCACTCTGTCTAGCACATCTTCATTTCTTACTTGGTCTGTCCAGTTTATACGTTCCATTCTTCTCCATATCCACATCTCAAAAGCTTCCAGTCGCTTTTCCTCATTCCGTCGTAATGTCCACGTCTCTGCACCATATAATGCTACACTCCACACAAAGCACTTCACTAGCCTCTTTCTTATTTCTCTTGCCAAAGGTCCGCAGAAAATGCTTCTCTTTTTGTTGAAAGCTTCTTTCGCCATTGCTATCCTCCTGCTTTACTTCTTGATCGCAGTTCATGTTACTACTGATAGTACAACCCAAGTATTTGAAGCTCTCCACTTGCTCAATGGCCTCATCTTTAATCTTCATTGTTTATCTTCCTTTGTTTCTTTCCTATAATCATGGCCTTCGTCTTATTTATATTTATCTTCATCTGCATAGTACAATGAAATATACTTAGGTTATGCATTGCTTACGAGATAATGCAACATTTTAAGACAAAGGTGTAGTAGGTTAAGAGCTGGTAACCAACCCAGGGGACTTCCTATCACTCGAAGAAACTTAAGCAAAGACACTATTATCAGAGGAAAACTTGGAGTAACAAGTTTAAATGAAGATATACAAAGATACCAACAAGAATGGAAAAATCATCTGAGGAGAATGACAAGAAGAAATAGATTCCAAAATTGGCATTCCAATATACCCCAACTGGATATAGGGACCAAGGAAGACCAAAACATCGGTGGAAAGATCAAGACCATCTTCGCTAGGTTTACCGTACAGGCCACATGGCCTAAAACGAATTTGTTCATGATGATGATGATGATATGCATATTTGTTCTCATTTAGGGTGACATTTCACTATACGTAAGATCAGGTAGAATCAAGTTTTTATTGATTTCTTTTATATTTTCAATTTCTTCCAGTATGTTTATTTTCGTTGGAATATTCTCTCTACGTAATATTTTGATTCGTGTTGTCAATATCTTGCGTATGATGTTCTGCCTGAATGATATGTTTGGCATAAATAGATTTTCTCTTCCGCGTATCTGAAGTCTTTAAAATGCTCTCTAAATCTGATATTAAAAGTTGTGCTGGTTCTTCCTATGTGAAATTTGTTGCAATATTTTCACGTTAAACATATAATCTGCATTTTATCCTTTAAATCTATAGCAACACAAATTATTTAAACTGGGGAAAAAAAGCAAGTCTTACTAACGCAGGAGCTAAGTAATTTTTTAACAGGATTTGTTTCAGACTAACAATATCTTGGTTTGAGACTTGAAAGCAAATGTAATTAATTTAATTATTTGGGTTATAATTTAACACTTCAAGATGAAGCTGAACCCTCAGGGGTCCTCATCTAGGGGATATGTGGATGGCGATCACAAGGTGCCCAATCTGAGCAAAACATTTCTTCCACTTACTTGTGTTTTGCACTCTTTTAACTTTACTATCTAACTTCTCTTGGTTAACTCTTGTTTTTTCGACCCCGACGCTATTAGGGCATCCGAGGGCTAGGGAGTCTTTCCTTTCTTCCATTTCTTCTTTCCTTTATTTTCTTTTCTTCTCCAGAAAAGCCTGACCAGAGGCTATAAGATGGCAGCCCCATCACTGGTCTTGCCTTCCTTTGGCCAGCAAACAAATGGAAGGGACTATTTATTATGCTTTCAAGTCTTATACGAGAGTTTCGCAGAAGGATCGTACTATTTAGGCTGGAGGAATAATTTTGTATAGGATCGTAACAGGCCTTGGCCTAATACTTGGAAGGAAGAAGAAGAAGAAGATGAAGCTGAATTATCAAAGAAAATCACAAATTTGACAAAAACAACGGGGATAATTAACGGTATAATGAAACCATCTTTAATACAAAAAACACAAGATTACGGCATTATAAGGTTCTCGCAAGACCAGTATTAAGATATGGTAGTGAAGCATGGACAATACGAAGAAGTGATGAAAGCCGAATAACAACAAATGAGATGCGATGTATGCTTCGTACAGCAGGCTATACAAAGTGGTGCCATAAAAGAAATAAGGAAATTATGGAAGAGTTGAATGTAGAACCCATCCATTCTCCACCAAATACAAAACTACCAGAACAACTGGAAAGCCCATCTTCAACGAATGCCATCTCATAGAACTCCAAAAGCCATGTTTCGTTACTGTCCCTAACTGGAACTATAACAAATTTTATAACGTTTGTCACCTAACCTATCTGAACATTTATACCCTGCCTAAGGCAAAAGATCGCTGGGACGTCCAAAAAAGCGCTGGATGGAAAATTCCTCTTTGAGACCGTAACAGGCCACATGACCTAATACTTGCATGGATGATGATGATGATGATGATGATGATGACTAACATAATTATTGTGACGTAAAACGTACGTCATGTTCTTCATTATAATATTAGTGAAACTTTTCTCTCTTGGAAGATTATTAAACAACGAGTGAGTGGAAGAAGGTGCTATACGCCGTAATTTAATTCTTAATTAGTTTTTTCTCGTTCCTTCCATTACAGTACATGTGTTTCATTCATTTTAAACAAAATTTTCTATTATATTCCATATAAAATATTCATAAGTCTGCTCTTTTCTTTTGTTTCCGAGTTCATTGGACTTCTTTTGTTCTATTTCTTGTTCGCACATAAAGAGATGCGGGGGATTAACAGCAGTGCTGGCAACCTCCTGTACCTGAGTTCTGATTAACGTTGGAGGGGTTACATTTTTAATCCATTATCAACTGTAGAGGGTGGTGTAACTGATCGATAACGTACTTTTCCCCTCGGGAAATCAAGTTTAACGTAAAAAATGTGAGGAAAAAAGTATCCAATATTACAGTCTGCAAATCTGTATAGATTTGACTTTATAGTTAATTTCGGGGCACGCCGTAGCGTAGTTCGTTAAGACAATATGCTACAAACCGTAAGATAGAGGTGTATTGACTTTGACTTAGGATTTCACGGCCGGAGTTGCTATGATGATCTCGAAGATTTCCGAGCTGTAGGCCGTGGTCTCGAGGCTTGAAGTTCCCCGACGTTTCGCCAGAGACTGCGTCAAGACAAGCCTTGAGGATGCCAGACGCAGTCTCTGGCGAAACGTCGGGTGAACTTCAAGCCTCGAGACCACGGCCTACAGCCCGGAAATCTTCTTCGAGATCATTGTAAGATAGAGGGTTCGAGTCCCAGTGAAGTGAGGATTTTTAAACTGGTCCAAATTTTCTGGTGACAACATGACCCTGGGTTTGACTCAGCATTTAACGGAAATGAGCCCTAGACGTTTGTTCTGGGGGTAAAGAAGGTCGGTACGTTTGGCTGACATCGAGTGCTGAGTGTATAAAAAAAGTGTGAGCTTTAACTGTCTACTATCCTAAGGGTCTCCTTGGCCATAGTAGTATCACTTTTTTTTTACACACACAAAAAAGATATATATATTAATTGGTGTTTCCCGTATAATGTATCATATTTATATTTACTATTATTATTATTATTATTATTATTATTATTATTATTATCGTATCATTATTGTTATTACCCTATAAAATGTTGTTTGTACATGACATTTACATTGCTACATTTATTGTACCTTTAACTGTTTACAATTAGTATAGTGTATATCTATATTTGTCAAATATTTATTTGTATTTGTGCTGGTTGAGTGGAAGAGAGGGCCTTATGGCCTTAACTCTGCCAGAATAAAGTATTATTATTATTATTATTATTATTATTATTATTATTATTATTATTATTATTATTATTATTATTAAACCTATTAATGCTAATACTAAAAAAATGATGGTAACACTTCCTTGAAGTGTTATTAGTAGGGAAAGAATTTTGAGGTGCGGCACCTTTCCAAAAATATAGCTGGTTTCATACCAATAGTTCAGTATATGTATTTGGGGGGGGGTGAAATGAAGCGAAATTAACCAATATGTTGCACCTTTTTGCACATTTTCGTGAGATTACTATATTTCGCCCCTTTTCTTTCCATATTTTTTTTTATGCTTCAGCACCTTTTTCTCCACGTTTTTAAAAGATATGATAGAAAAGTGTTATTTTTCTTCTTCTCGAAGAGCTTTTAAAAGTCTCAGTCGGAAGTCAACGTCGCTTTGGCCAAAATAATCATCACACATGATCATGTAATACTTTGCAATGACTATATTTAATTCAACAAACTATCATTAACAGTTCGCTCATAATTTGCACTAATAATTAATCTTGTTTTCATGTTTATCTATTACACAATCTTTTTTTTGATTGCGGATGAGCCCATGTAGGACTACGCAAAGTACTTAGAGGCGTTTCCTTTGAGCCCAAATTTCTTTCATTCTTTTGCTATGAGCTTGTTTTCTATCATCTGTCAAAGTTGTTCTAGTTTTTTCTTCGGTTTGTCCTCTTGGTCAACTTGCCACTTATTCACCTTAATTCTAAATATATCTCTGTTTGGGATATCTTCTTTAGTAATTCCTGCCAATTTTAAGTCCTTTTTGACTTCATCAATCCACTTCATAGTATCCACTGGAGCTTTACTTCTGTTTTCGTAGAATTCTATTATCTGTTTTGTAAGCCTATTTGAGTTCATTCGTTTAATATGGCCATAAAATTTGAACCTTCGTTTTCTAATATCACTATGAATGTCTGTATATATTTTTATTTCCTTTAACTTCTGAGTCTAAATGCTTCACCTATGACTTGTGGACCTAAAACTTTTCTTATAATTTTGCATTCTTTTTTCACTATATTTTCGATATATTTTTTTCTGTTCAAAATTAATGTTTCTACTCCATAGAGACATTCTGGTCTAATTACAGTGTATAATTATTATTCTTATTATTATTATTATTATTATTATTATTCCAGCTCTACAGCCCTTTATGAGCCCTGGCTGCTGTTAGACACTCCTCCACGCATCTCTGTCCTCCTCCATCCCCGGACCCCGAGCTTTCGGAGGTCCTCGTCTATTCCATCCATCCATCTCAGCTTCGGTCCTCCTCCTCTTCTTCTTCCTCCATCTAGTCTCAGTAGTGTAAGCTTTCTAGTGGTATTCTCCTCCTCCATTCTCATTATATGACCCTCCCATTTCAGTCTGCCAATTTTAATAACATTTACAATATCTGGGTCTGAATACAAATTGTAGATTTCATCTTTATATCTTATCCGCCATACTCCACGATCATTTATACGGAGGTCCCAGGATCTTCCTCAGAATTTTCCTTTCAAAGATTCTCAGTCTTGCTTCATTCTCTCTGCTATAAATAGCAACTGGTCTCAGTATGGTTCTGTAGATTTTTACTTTGGCATCCAGACTTAGAATGTGTGATTTGAATTGGTCCTTACGTGCATAATAGCATCTGTTGACTTGGAGAATGCCCTTATTTCCTCATTAATATTATTGTCATCAGTGATTGTCCCGCGCCGTAGACGAGTGGTTAAGGCAGGAAGCCTTGGCGCAGAGCTACGGGACTTGCGCTGGTTCGAGTCTCCATGGGAGAAATTTTTTTCTCTTGGTATTTCGGCCAGTATGGGACGGGTGCCAATCCAGCATCGTGAGGCATTTGGGTAGCTACAATAAATAGCGGCTCCAGGTTGAGAAAACCAGCTCTAACGGCTGGGGGACTCGACATGCTGACCACATGTCACCCCTACACTGTGTGATCATATACCTCTGTGATTGACACGTGTGGATGTGAGGCCAGCAGCCGGATGATAGGCTAAGGGCCTTCTAGGCCTGTCGCGTCAGGAGGAGTCATCAGTGACTATAGTGCCCAGATATTTAAATTCGTGTACAATTTGAAAATTTTATTCGCCTATTTCAAATCGGTCTTTAGCTACAGGTCTGTTGGAGATCTGCATAAATTTTGTTTTTTCATTAATTTTCAGTCCCATAGATTCTGCTGCTATGGATGTGGCATTAAAAGCTTCTTCTTCTTCTTCACTTCCTGGTTTAGGCAAGAGTTGCCTGTTCCGTCTTCACTAATAGATCTAAGACCATCTCTTCCGAGGACGTCCGAGATATCTTCTTCCTCTTGGAAAATAATGGAAGATTTTATTTGGTAATCTACTTTCTTCCATTCTTTCTACATGTTCTTTCCACTGTATCTTGTTGTTAAATATCATTTCTTTTATGGAGTTCTTCACGGATATCCTCGTTTCTTATCTGGCCCATTCTAGTGCAGCCTTTTACTCTTCTTAAAAATTTCATCTCGGCTGCTTGGATTTTACTTTCTTGTTTGGTAGTCGTAATCCAAGATTCACTCCCATACAAAAGGACAGGGACAGCCATTGTTTTATAAAATTTTAATTTTGTTTGTTTATGGGCTTTATTATTCAATGTTCTATTTATTGTACCACAAATAGCTTGAAACTGATGTGTTTTGTGTTCAATATCTTTATCATACCCATAGCTGATGTCACATCCTAAATATTTAAAGTGGGATACTTGTTCAATAATTTCGTCTCTAATTACTATTTTTGCACGCAGAGTATTTCTTCCACAAAATGCCAATACTTTTGTTTTACTTATTGAAATTTTAAAAGCTTTCGTTATAAATTTCGTAAGTTATTTTATACTCTCTGATAAGTTCACTCGTTGTAGTTCTTTTCTTTCGCTGCTCACTATATTACTGTCAAATCATAACTGACTGACTTCTGTTCTTGTCACAGATTATATAGGCGGGGAGGAAACTTATCGACTTTTGATCGTGAACTTTGCAGTATGGAAATTTCGATCTTTTCCGAAAGGGAAAGGGAGCCTAGACATTTCGATTATCTGCTCGGGTCTTTCGACTTGCGATTCTATTTGTACCAATGCGAGACCACTATTCTCGCGTTCGCCCTCGAAATTCAAACGTCATTATTACGATGCGTTACAATATACAGGGATTCATATTTTCTATTATAAAATCCTGGGGTTGTAATGGAGACTAAGGAGATTAAGTTTTGATAAGGAACCCATGTCCGGAAACGTGCCATTTCGATGTAAAATAAGTTTGAAGATCGAAACACAATGGGCTGATATAGTGTGTCATGTGTTTCAGAATAAGTATTACATACTTCTAGGGGTTGTACTACGCCTGTTGAGTTGGAGGAAGATCTTCTTGCACGAATTCTGGCCGCAGCTGAAATTATTGAGTACACATTAGGTATTGTGGGGCATGTGTATGAAAACATGCGTCTTAGGTACACTTTGTGCAACGAACAACAGGTCGCCACGTGGAACCACACTTGTAGTACAACCGCTAGAAGTCTGTAATACTTATAAAAAAAATTGGAGAAGACTACATAACAATGAACTATATGGTCTTTACAGGAAGCCAGATATAATAAGAACAGTTAAGTCTCGTAGACAGCGATGAGCAGGACATGTGGCACGAATGGGGAATAAAAAACGTGCATGGAAGTTTCTTGTAGGAAAACTAGAGGGAAAACGCCCAGTTGGTAGACGAAGAATGAGGTGGGAGAATAACATTAACTGTGATTTGAGGGGAAGTAGATTATACAGGGAATGAAACGTGGCAAACATTAGCTCAGGATAGGGATATATGGAGAGCTTATGTCCGCGCGGACATGAATCTATGGGTTTGATAGTGACAGTGAGTTAGTTAAGTCCCCCTCTACAACCCCTAGAAGTCTGTAATACTTACTGAGCACCCTGTATAAGCAATAGAGAGCTTATATCTGCACTGACATGAACTTCTCTGTTTTAGTTGTTTCATAAATCAAACATATTTGTTAAGTGTTAATGCATGTAAGAGAGGCTGCTTGGACTATGCCATTGTACGCTTAATTGAGTTGTCTAAGAGTGTAGTAGGTACTCGTGTCACTGTTTGAGAACCTCTATTATCAGGCTCTTTGCTTTGTAGTGCAGAACAGTAGTGATAGTGTCATGTGTCAGAGAAGCCTTTGAGACTGGCAATATATTTCTAAGAGACGTGTAGGAGGGGGGGTGAAAGCGAAGAAGCCGGGGAAAGAGGTGGAGAAAGGAGGCTCAATTACATGAGTAATTTACAGGTAAGATGGGGTGGGTGACACTTAACAGGGATCCTTCCATTTTAAAATTAATGTATGCAATCTAAAAGTTATCCATAAATTGTGTAGAAAAATTAATTTGGAACAATTCGTATACCTTGAAAGTACGTAATAAGTTCTCTTAATTAAATACCTTCATCAAGTGTTTATTTTAATGTGATAGCTCAGAGGAATGTCTTTATATCTCTTTTCCTTTCAGGCATTATTGCGAAGTCTAGTTGGATGTATTGTTGATTACTTGCATTTGAGTGCAAGAGTGGATCGTCCGGTCGATTTTAGAAACGAATTCTCTACTATTTTATTATTATTATTATTATTATTATTATTATTATTATTATTATTATTATTATTATTATTATTATTATTATTATTATTGAAGTATACATACTCTAAAGTAATTTTGTAAATATGGTTTCTTAAAATTGAAATTGATCCTCTAATGGCAGCGATGGCAATTCTAGAAAGATACACCCTGTCCAAATCTAAGGAATTCCAAAATTTGGCTAACAATCCTGGTATAGTATCTCACTGTTTAACAATTTTTTTTTTTTGCACGATAGTGCGTTTTGTCATACTTGCAGTAATGGCGCCCAACTTCCTACATTTTGGGGTTACCAACCTAAATAACTAAATTATTAATATTTTTGAAACAATAAATGTATTAATGTATTAGCTTCAAATTCTTCGAGAATATTTTAATCAAATATACATATATTTTAATTGTACTGTAATAAAAATAACTATACTGTAATATTACATATTACAAACACGCGTATGGTAAGTAAAACCACTGCCCTCTATGTATACTACATACATTGTATATATAAATAATATCCAAAATAGTGTGCTTATATACATTATACAAAATAAATCACTGCATTTTAAATTAACTGAACTTTATTTGAAACAATATACAACAATAAATACGTACTTGCCGCCATTTCATCACTAAATTGGTCTCACGGCCTGTTGTTTCAACTAATAAACATTGCCCACACTGTTAACGTTAGTCAATTGTTTATAATGAACGAAAATATTTCCAACAAAGATGTTATTATTTTACTATTATTTATTATTTTGAAAACACCATCGCGTAAAAAATAATGTACAACGCACGTTTGTCAAGTGTTTTTCAGAATCTCGAAAATTAAAAACCGAGTGATTCGTTTTGTCGTACTTGCAGCAGTGGCGCCCAACTTCCTACATTTCGGGGTTACCAACCTAAATAACTATACTGTAATATTACATATTACAAACACGCGTGTAGGAAGTAAAACCAATGCCCTCTATGTATACTACATACATTGTATATACAAACAATATCCAAAATATAGTGATAATATACATTATACGAAATAAATCACTGCATTTTAAATTAACTGAACTTTATTTGAAACAATATACAACAATAAATACGTACTTGCCGCCATTTTATCACTAAATTGGTCTCACGGCCTCCTGTTGTTTCAACTAATAAACATTGGCCACACTGTTAACGTTAGTCAATTGTTTATAATGAACGCAAATATTTCCAACAAAGATGTAATTATTTTACAATTATTTATTATTTTGAAAACACCATCGCGCAAAAAATAATGAACAACGCACGTTTGTGAAGTGTTTTACAGAATCTCTAAATTGAAAACCTCGCTATCGCTTGGTTTTAAACATTTTCCTCGATTCTGTAAAAACCACTTCCCAACCTCGCATCGTAATATACTATTACTGTTTGCATAGCAACCTTAAAAATTGAAAATAGAAGTACTTTGCGACATGTGACGCGAAAAAAATTCTAAGTTCCAATCATACTTTGCGGAAGAAGAAACCCAGGAAGACCTACACAAAATGGTGAGACCAGATTTGATTGGAGCTGGAACGGAGCTTATGGTCCATACCATGATATAGATGATGATGATGATTTATAGTTACATAATATATATATATATATATATATATATATATAAACAGGTATACAATGTAATGGAACATCTTCCTGTGTCCACAGCTTTTTAAATTTGTATCTTCTTTCTCCATTCTTCTCTATCTTACAATTCCAATTCTTCCAGACCTAGCTTCCTCATACATCTTCTTACATCATCCATCCATTTAAATGTAGCTCGACCTCTCTTTCCTTTCCCAGGTTGGATCCATTCCAAAGCTTGTCTGGGTAATTTTTTTTTCCTGGCATCCTACGTATGTGGCCATAATATTCTAGTTTTTTGTATCTCACAAAATCTAATGTTGAATTTTCATTTGTTGTCTGATGATTGAATTTCTGATTTTTTCCAATTCAGAATCTCTAGTTCGTTTTCTTATTCATAATTTGTAGGATTTTCATTCTGTTTATTTCCAAAATCACTCCTCCGAGGAAGACGTATTGGATGTGCATTTGCTGTCTATCCATCTCTTGGCTGGTCTTCCTCTTGTTCTTCTCCCGTCCATTGGTCTATCTTCTTTAGCTCTTTTTGCAAGTCGGTCGATTTCCATTCTTTCTATATTCCAATATTTTCGTCTATCTATTATAAATTTGGTTATGTCTTGAATTTGACATTTGTCCCTAATTTCTGTGTTGTGTATTTTATCAAATATTGTTTTTCCCCTTAATAGTTCTTAAGATTTTCATTTCACATGTGCTTATTATTTGTTTAGTTTTTGTTGTATCAGCCCTAGTTTCTGCTCCATATACGATAACTCGTCGAACTATCTTTTTGTATATGCAGATTTTGCTTTCTGAGCAAAATGTCTAGTTAAGCGTCTTAAACAATCCATTTCAGTAGACATAATCTTTAAACTGAAATTTTTATTCAACTGCCAAGTTTCTGCACCGAATAATAATAATAATAATAATAATAATAATAATAATAATAATAATAATAATAATAATACTTACTCACTGGCACTATCGAACCCGTAGGTTCATAGCCGCGCGGACATAAGCTCTCCACACATCCATATCCTGAGCTAATGTTTTTCAATCATTCTCTGTATAATCTACTTCCCTCAAATCATAGTTAATGTAATTCTCCCATCTCATTCTTGGTCTAGCAACTGGGCGTTTTTCCTCTGGCTTTACTACAAGAAGCTTCCATGCAAGTCTTTCATTCCCCATACGTGCAACATGTCCTGCCCATCGCAGTCTACGAGACTTAACTGTTCTTATTATATCTGGCTTCCTATATAGGCCATGTAATAATAATAATAATAATAATAATAATAATAATAATAATAATAATAATACAAACAAATAAACTTTATCACCATTCCAATAATGTAATTTTGGAAATTGTAAGCGACTGTACAAAAGACAACCATATTTTTCTACTAAAACAGATGGTATCAGATCAGTCTGTTAGGCTACCTGAGGATTCTACGTTTTTTAAACATGTAAATTCTCATAAGTAACGCCACGAGTGATTTCCAATTTATCTAGAGAATTTGGAAATCGAGAGTGACTTTGTTAGGACTATTTAACGAATAAAATTAAGCTGTTTACTCACAAATCATTGTTTAACTATAGTTATTCAAAAATATTTATATATTTAATGTAAACGGTGATGTTTGAAAACAAATCAGAAATGTGAGGTTATTTTCGTTCACTGCTGCTTGAACATATTTTTTATTGCCAAATAAGATCGCAATATTGTAAGAGTGCACCCAAGTGGAGAAATAATGAAACACATCAAACTATATATCATAATCAACATTACGGGTTATTAATTTATTTTTTAGTAAACAACTCAATAAAATCAAGGAATCTTTTCATTATTTGCTGTATTCAATGTATTTGTTGGAGAAAAATAATGATTTGACCTGTTCAGAACATTAAAAAGGAGGAGCTTTCTTTATCACAAAAGCAGGAGCTGATAAAGAGAAATCGATAAAGAGCGAGGTGAAACACGACTGTTATTGGTTGTAAAACAACATTCATTGAAACGTGATTGGTCATTGACTAACATTTGTGGCATGAGATAAATAGTCCCATAAATGTATTATATTCTGTTACTCTGCAGTTGGAATAAACTTTGTTTTTAATTTCAACATTTTTGTAATGAGTTGAATTTTAAATCATTTTTCTCAAAAGTACACGGTTGCTTTGTTTATCCTTCCTCTTTCATTACGAACAAATTTATCAACTGTTGCTCGATGATTTTTTTTTCTTTCCCTAATTCTGTGTATTTTTTATTCTCTTATTATTTTTTCTCTCTCTTGTATTTCATCTCTCTAATAGAGAGCTTAGTATATTATTCCCTTCTCAATTTGTTTTTCAGAGACTTTTAAAAACAAAGTCTAGAGCTAATTGTTTTCATAATAGAATTTTAAAATGCACGTTAATAATCGTGTTTCGCTGATATCTGCAAGAATAAATAATATTATTTCATTTTTTTTAACTTAACAAGGAAACTGTCAACCATTCATGCCGAAACCAGCTTTCAAATTTCTTCCAAAGAACCGTTGTGATGTATCAAGGTCATGTTCAAAAAAAATATCTGCCGTTTTTAACTGCAATACACTAAAAATCAGCGCCAAATCAATAATTTAAGCTATAGGCAAGTAATACAACTTCCGAATTGGTATATTGGATAACCCTCACTATTTTCCGGCTGCGCCGCGCCCCGCCCCACTTCACTCCGTTCTTATTGAAGCAGAGTGTCCATCTGCTCTGTACAGTGGAATTCCATTGCTGGATTCTGGCTTCGATTTCTGTGCATTGCAGTTAAAAACAGCAAATTTTTTGACGCGGTCTTGGTACATCACAAGCTTCTCTGGGAGAAATTTCAAGGCAGGTTTCGGCGTTCAACGATTGCCAGTTTTTTGTCAGAGGAATTCTGTAGGAATACCTGTGAACAGAAACTAACGTACGAATTTAAAAATATGTAGTAATTTCTGTTTGCTGCTTGTTTGTATTTACATATAGGCCTACACATAACACAAACAAGCAGCAAACACAAATTATACACACACACTAACACAAACAAACACAACACAATTACTCTCATATCATGTATCATCAAAACAATTATCATTACCTCGTGGTCGTTTTTCTTGTGTCTTGAGATTTGGCAGTCTTTTTGGTAGTCTTTCATTTTACACGCTTTATATTAGCTTGACCTGTATCTATCTATCTATGTAACGGAATCTTTCAACGCAATTTTCACCCACTTAAAATCATTGGATCGACTTGAAACTTTGTATACTTGTAGAGGACCTGTGACAATACAATAATTTCATATTTATTTTCTAAAATCCTGGGCATAATCATCAGAAAATCAAAAAAAAAAGTGTTTTTGTATCAATGTAACGGAGTCTTTCAACGCGATTTTCACCCACTAAGAAACATTTGATCGACTTGAAACTTTGTATACTTGTAGAGGACCCGTGACAATACAATAATTTCATATTTATTTTCTAAAATCCTGGGCATAATCATCAGAAGAAAAAAAAAAGTGTTTTTGTATCAATGTAACGGAGTCTTTCAACGCGATTTTCACCCACTAAGAAACATTTGATCGACTTGAAACTTTGTATACTTGTAGAGGACCCGTGACAATACAATAATTTCATATTTATTTTCTAAAATCCTGGGCATAATCATCAGGAAATAAAAAAAAGTGTTTTTGTATCAATGTAACGGAATCTTTCAACGCGATTTTCACCCACTTAGAAACATTGGATCGACTTGAAACTTTGTATACGTGTAGAAGACCCGTGACAATACAATAATTTCATATTTTGTTTCTAAAATCCTGGCCAGAATCATCCGAAAATCAAAAAAATGAAAACTGGTATAATAGGTTGCGGACTTGTCGAGTTTTTAGTCAATTGTTGTAAGAGCTCAGTTGGTAGAGCAGTGAACTCTTAATGGTATATAATTTCAGTAATCCATACGTCGCTGGTTCAAATCCGGCTGTGAGGGTTTTTTATATAGAAGAGTATTACTTTTAGCTCATAGTACAATAGTATCGAATTTAAAGATATTTACATTTTTATCTTATTCTGTAAAATATTAAAACTAAAAAATAAAAAATAAATAATAGTTTTAAGAAACTAAAAGAACACGCTTTATTAGAAAACTAAAAAATGAAAAATAATTTTAATTTCCAATACGCTTGGGATAAAATAAAGTGGTCAACAAAAGAATCATCTCCAACACATGTAGAATAAAACTAGAGTTATCAACAAAAAGAAAATAAAATAATTTTACCATCAAAAGCATGGGGTGCTTTTTATGATTTTTACATTTTCTTCTTAGAGAGCTTACTTTTACCAATATCTGTTTATTATCAGATATATTAATTGATATAGAGCACCCCACGCTTTTGATGGTAAAATTATTTTCTTTTTGTTGATAACTAGTTTTATTCTACATGTGTTGGAGATGATTTTTTGTTGACCACTTTATTTTGTCCCAAGCGTATTGGAAATTAAAATTATTTTTCATTTTTTAGTTTTCTAATAAAGCGTGTTCTTTTAGTTTTTTAAAACTATTATTTATTTCATTCTTTTTAAATGTCCAAACCATTTTAGTCTATTTTTTTACGTCTGTTGTTAATTTTTCTATAGGGTACTTAATGTCTCCTTGATTTTGTCGTTCCTTATTCTATCTCTCCTTGTTTTATGTACCATTCCACGTAATATTTTCATTTCTGTAGCTTGGATTCTACTCAATTCCTTCTTTAGGCCTATGCATATGTCCAAGTCTCAGCTGCATATGTTAGAACTGGTTTTAGACATTGCCATTTTACTCTTGACAGGTATATCTATATTCCAGATTAATTGTTTAATTAATTGTTGGGAATGTACCGAGGTTACGGCCTATATCACAACATTAACTTTTTTGTTAATATGACGTAATCTTGTTTCGTATTGTGCTGACAGAATCAGATCACTAGAGCAGTGAATCTGATGTTTGACTGCAATTGGGGAATTCCAATATGTTTTTTTTCTAGTAGGCCTACATATAAACGCTTTCTCGTCATTTTTTTAAATGTTTTCGAAATAATTATTCAACTTTAACAGTTATTTTTCGAATTTTATCACATACAAGTATTTAATTTTAACTTCAAGGGACCTCCTCAGGGGGATATGTGGATGGCGACCACAAGGTACCCAAGTTGAGGAAGGCGTTGGTTCCACTTACTTGTGTTTTTCTCCTTACTTTTATCTTACTGGTATATAGCCTCTTTTGGCTAATTATTGTTTTTTTTTGACTCTGGTGGTATTAGAGCATTCCAGGCCTAGCACATGTATATTCCTCTCTATTGATCTAATTCTTACAACCTCACCTTCATGGGTGAAAAAGGCTAACCTTGTTATTGACATACGGAGATAAACAAGGAACTAAAAAAAAAATGCCCACATAAGCTGCATGTACATCAATGCAGCCCCATTGCAACTTATAGCATAATATTCTTCTAAAGCGAAATAAGCGTAAGTATGCAATCGATTCGTGGCATCAGCTATAGCTGGATACACGTAATGAAGAATGAATGAAATATTTAATTTGTATGTATTAAATTCCGGACGCTAGTGATTAATGTCGCAATTCAAAACTGGGCGTGAAAGCTAAATCAATATTTATCGGAGGTTTCTTATTTTAATTCTTAGATTGTTTCAAATGCTTTTAAATTTATTTCATTGTGAAGGAAGTTATACTCAGAATGTTCGCGATCTTTGAAATCCATTAAGGCACCTCTCCAGATTCTCATCATTTAAATTTTGAAGAAGTAAATTGCTGTCCCAAGTTGTGGTGACATTTTGAAGTAGTAATTCTCTTCATGCCCGATGTTGTAGTAATATTTTGAAGAAGGATTTGTGTCCCAAAAAAGAATTACTGGTTCAGGTTGGGTTTGATTTTCGGTAGAGCCGGATTCTCTTCTCAAGGTCGGAAGTTGGTATACTGGATAGGAAAACACTTTAAAATCACTGAAAACTGTTTCTTGTAGAAATAATTACAACTTTATTCACTTTGTAGGTTCCCAGCAGATTAAGTAAATTTAAGTGGTATTATTCTTCACTGTCAATTAAAATAAATTATTTTCTTTTCTGGAATCAAATGCTCTTGTATTAAATATTACATTTTATCTTGAGAACTCTTCTTGCTTCTATCTTTGTGGAAAGTTGTATGCAGAATGGATAGTATAATTCTTTTATAATTTTAAAGACCATTATTACATCACATGATGGTAATTTTAAATGCAATTGGTTAATAGTCCATTAAATATAAGGTTTAAATTTGATTTTTTAAGTCAAAAACTTATTTGTGTCAACATCCAATCAGAATTTAGTTTACTTTTATTTAAAAATATGAAGTTAAGCAGGTGTTCGTAATACAGTTATAACAGAAATCTTTATAATTTTGACAACAATGACTTAAAACAATTTTTAAAAGCATTATTTACAAAAACTGTTTTGTAATACAATTTATTTAATTGTTACTGAGATTTTTTTATTGAACAATAACCAACAATGAATTATTTAGATGTTTTTCTTTATTTAAATTGTATTTAAATATTAAAAGAATTTTAAAATACAAAATTATTAACTTTAACTTTCATGTGTATATATATATATATATATATATATATATATAATGATATTAAAATCCTGCTATAATTTTACCTTTTGTCAAATATTATAGGCTATTTATTTATAAACAGGTGTACAATGTAATAAAACATCTTCGTGTGCCCAAAGCTTTTCTAATTTTTATCTTTTTTCTTCACTCCCATCTTCCCATTCCAATTCTTCCAGACCTAGCTCCCTCATACCTCTTGTTACATCATTCATCCATTTAAATCTGGGTCGACCTCTCTTTCCTTTCCCAGGTTGAATCCATTCCAAAGCTTGTCTGGGTAATATTTTCTCTGGCATCCTACGTATATGATCATACCATTCTAGTTTTCTATATTTCACAAAATCTAATATTGAATTTTGGACTTTCATTTGTTGTCTGATTATTGTATATTTTATTTTTTTCCAATTTAGAATGCCTAGTTGAGCGTCTAAAACAATCCATTTCACTAGACGTAAGCTTTAAGCTCACAAATATTACAAATTCCTCAATGATGTTTTAGATCGACAAAGCAGTGAACATTTTCGACGTCCAGGAAGATAAATTTGTCACAAAGTCATTATTTACAACAACTGTAATTCATGCCAAGCAGATTCTAAATAACAAGAACAAGGACATAGAAAATAAAATAACTACAAATGACAGAAAATGCAAAGTAGCGCAAAATAATTAGCAAATTACGAAAAGTCATCGATAAAAACTAATAATGTTCGATAGATATAAATAACATGTCTCTATATTTATATATTTCCTGAAAAAAAAGAAATTGCCATAAATCCTGAAACTAGTGATCAGAAATTAATTAAACTTTTTAGTTAACATTTGGAATCCAGAAAGGCGCAAATGGGAATGTCGATAGTTTTTTTAATTTATTGAAGAATGAAATCAGTCTGAAACTGTAGATAAGTTATTGTATATTCTGGGATGAAAAGGATATCCCTGAAAAAAATTACTAGTTATAATAAAAGTTTGGGAATTATTAATCAAGTTATGAAACCATCCCTTATACAAAAAAAAACAGCAGATTACGTTTATATAACACTTTGGCTAGACCAGTGTTGACCTATGGTAGTGAAGCATGGACACTAAAAAGACAGCATGAAAGCAGAATAACGGCTTGAGAAATGAGATTCATGCGCAGAACAGCGGGTTACACCAGATTGGATCGGAAAAGGAACACCGATATCTTAAAAGAACTGAAGACTACGCCAATTTTGGAATATATTAAACAGTACCAACTAAATTGGAAACATCATCTAGATAGAATGAGTTCAAATCGGATCCCCAAAGCTGTTTATAATTATATACCAAGAGGACGAATATCACTGGGCCGTCCTATGAAACGCTGGAGGGAAAATTTTCTATAGGATCGTAACAGGCCTTGGCCTAATACTTGAAGGAAGAAGAAGAAGAAGATGTGCATTCGCTTTATCTCGGAATCAATTTTATAAAATTTGTAATATTTTGTATTTACATAATGATAATGTTATTTAAAATTCAGTACATAATGGAAATGGACAGCTAATGACAAATGAGGGAAATTTTGAGGAAGTGGCTGAATTCAAATACCTAGGAACAATAATCACAAACAGGAATGAGATGCACAAAGAAATTAAACATAGGCTCAATTCTGGAAATGCATGCTATTATGCATTACAGAGACTTTTGATGTCCCAACTCCTTTCAAAAAACGTTAAGCTGAAAATATATAAAACTATTATTCTACCAGTTATATTATATGGGTGCGAAACATGGACTCTTACTTTAAGGGAGGAAAGGAGATTACGAGTATTTGAGAATAAAGTTCTTAGGGAAATTTTTGGACCAAAGAGAGATGAACAGACAGGTGAATGGAGAAGACTACATAACAATGAACTACATGGTCTTTATAGGAAGCCAGATATAATAAGAACAGTTAAGTCTCGTAGACTGCGATGGGTAGGACATGTTGCGCGTATGGGAAGACGTGCATGGAAACTTCTTATAGGAAAGCCGGAAGGAAGGCGCCCAGTTGGTAGACCAAAAATGAGGTGGGAGAACAACATTAACTATGATTTGAGGGAAGTAGATGATACAGGGAATGATTGGAAAACATTGGCTCAGGATAGGGATGTATGGAGAGCTTATGTCCGCGCGGCCATGAACCTACGGGTTCGATAGTGCCAGTGAGTAAGTAAGTAAGTAAGTATAATGTTATTTAATGATATCGGGAGATACGCGGTTCTTACAGGGAGATGCTTGTGTACTTATGCAAATCCTTTTACCCGCAGAATCCTGTCCTTGAGAAGATGTGGGATTCTGAAAAATAAAAACAAGACTAAAACACCTGGCGTTTCACTTATCGTTGCAGATATCGTCCTACTTGAGAATTGTTATGTATTTTATTTAAACTAAACTCTCCTCCTCCACTTTTTTGTCATAATATAAGAGGAGTGTGAATGGCGTAACGCAGTAATATCAAATTAACTAAACTCATTGCCCATTTTCTCTCAAATCCTGCAAAACAATGTAATGCAATTGTTACAGTTTAGAACAATGTGTGATTACGTTATGGATATCGATAAAATACATTAGAAGACACGACGTTGAGAATAAATGAACTACATGATCTTCATAGGAAATAATTTATAATAAATATAGTCATTTATAGATGAAACATTGATAATAATACATAAAGAAAACAGCAAACAAAAAATTAATATTTTGTAAGAAATGAAAATCGTCAAGGAGGCAGAGAATAAAAAATTATTGAATGAAAATACACCTAGTATCCAAAGCCCCCTATATAAATTTTATAAATGAATTCAATGTCAAGAAGATTCCTGAAGATGAAGCCAAGATATCGAAAAGCTTAGAAGTTTAATGATGTAACGAAGATTGTTTAAACATAGGCTCAATTCTGGAAATGCGTGCTATTATGCATTGCAGAGACTCTTGATGTTCCAACTCCTTTCAAAAAACGTTAAACTGAAAATATATAAAACTATTATTCTACCAGTTATATTATATGGGTGCGAAACATGGACTCTTACTTTAAGGGAGGAAAGGAGATTACAGGTATTTGAGAATAAAGTACTTTAGGAAAATTTTTGGACCAAAGAGAGATGAACAGACAGGTGAATGGAGAAGACTTCATAACAATGAACTACATGGTCTTTATAGGAAGCCAGATATAATAAGAACAGGCAAGTCTCATAGACTGCGATGGGCAGGACATGTTACACGTATGGGGAATGAAAGACTTGCATGGAAGCTTCTTGTAGGAAAGCCAGAGGGAAAACGCCCAGTTCGTAGACCAAGAATGAGGTGGGAGAATAACATTAACTATGATTTGAGGGAAGTAGATTATACAGGGAATGATTGGAAAGGATTAGCTCAGGATAGGGATGTATGTAACTATGATTTGAGGGAAGTAGATTATACAGGGAATGATTGGAAATGATTAGCTCAGGATAGGGATGTATGGAGAGCTTATGTCCGCGCGGCCATGAACCTACGGGTTCGATAGTGCCAGTGAGTAAGTAAGTAAGTAAGTAACGAAGATTGTGACATGAATTATTGTAGTTGAGCATGGCGGTGTAAAGAAAAGGTATAAAAAGTTGTATAATTAAAATATAGTTATGTCTCGTAGACTGCGGTGGGCAGGACATGCGTCACGAAGGGGGAATGAAAGAGGGACATGCAAGCTTCTTGTAGGGAAATCAGAGGGATAACGTCCAGTTGGTAGACAAAGAATGAGGTGGAGAATAAAATTAACTGTGATTTGAGGGAAGTAGATGTATGAGGGAGCTAGGTCTGGGAAGATAGAGAAGAATGGAGAAAGTAGATAACAATTTAGAAAGCTTTGGGCCCAGGAAGATGTTTTATTACGTTGTAAACCTGTTTATAAATAAATGATTGGAAAACATTAGCTGAGGATATGGATGTATGGACAGTTCGTGTCCGCGTGGGCATGAAACTACTGGTTCAATAGGGCCAGTGAGAGCTAATGACATAACTTGAATAACTAACACTTAAATTGGCAATGCTCCCTATAAGATACCATCAATTGATTTATTTTATTCAATATTTTTAATAAAACAGAAGAAACCAACGAGTAGAAATTACTTAAATGTCTTCTTCTTCCTTCCAAGTATTAGGCCAAGGCCTGTTACGATCCTATAGAAAATTTTCCCTCCAGCGTTTCATAGAACGGCCCAGAGATCTTCGGCCTCTTGGTATATAATTATAAAGAGCTTTGGGGATCCGATTTGAACTCATTCTTTCAAGATGGTGTTTCCAATTTAGTTGGTACTGTTTAATATATTCCAAAATTGGCGTAGTCAATGTATGTCGAATTACACAATACTAGTGGTCGCCCAGCGGTCGAAATTGAACCACAATTCATTAAATTTTTAAGTTTGTCACAAAAACGTCATTATGCATTATGCATTAATTTTCGATTTATTTTAAAAATACGAACGATAGGAAATATGTGGTATAGCTTGGCTAAGCCATATTTAAAAAACAATAACGCGTCATTTGGCATTTGTATGGTAATTATACTATTTAAATTTGCATATGGCTTATTTTTATGTGTACGGGAATATATATCCCTTCTTCTTTGTCTCTCACTCCGACCCGTCAGTGTTCTATAAAAAATATGTAATGAAATTACTAAAACCAAGATTAGACAGGATTTAATATAAATTTAAATAATAAAATGTACTCACTCTTTCACACCTTCTTCTTCTTCTTCACTTCGCGGGCTAGGCAAAAATTGCCTGTTCCGCCTCACAGTTGTTCTGTCCATCTTTTCACTGGCCATCCTACATTCCTTGAACCTCTTAGCTTGTAGTTGAATGCTGCTCTTGGTAATCTTGTTATATTCATTCTTTCCACATGTGTAAACCAATTCTCTGATTTTCTCATTCATCATCATCATCCAGAGATTAAGCCCGTTGGCTCGTTCCGGTTTCATGAAAGCTAGAATTGTTAAAATTGTTCAGACCATCTTCTGTGTGGGCGACCAACATTATTTTCTCATTCAATGGATATATATATATTTAACTCTATTTTTTATCCGATCCAATCTTGTCCAGCCTTTTGTTTTTTCTAAGGAAGTTCATTTCTGCGTTTTGTATTCTACTTTGCAATTTTTGGTCATTATTTAAGTTTCGCTCCCATAAAGTAATACAGAAACTGCCAATGTTTTATAAAACTTGAATCTAGCATCTCTTTTTGCTTTATTCTTTAATGTTTCATGTATAGTTGCGCATATCATTTGAAATTTCGACAGTTTCATATGTATGTCTCTTTCAGTTTTTGTATATAGTAAAATTACAACCCAAATAATTAAAAACTTTTTTAAAACCAGTAATAATAAATACGCGAGAGTAAGTCAATTCACATTGGTGCTGCACAATTTTCTTTTTTACAACATTGCACTTGCAGTATGAATGTAAACAAATGAATGAGTACACAAATGAATGGGTAATACACATAAATTCCTTAGAGACAATTCATTTTACTTTGTTTAATTTAATTTATTTGTAACACATATTATACATAAATTATATTTTTTTGCACTCCTTCTCTATATGAATTTGTATTATGCCAAATACCACACTCCTCCGTGCGTGCAATGTACTTAAAAAGGGGTACAAAGTTTTTTTTTTCTTCGCGTATTAATATATAGATAATAATAATAGTCATGTTGGTCCACCGCTGTGGTCTCGGGGTAGCGTGCTGCCTTGTCACGCAGCGGGCCCGATCCCCGGTCGGGACAGTTTTTCTGGGTGAGGTTTTTATCGGGGTGTTTCCTCGCCTATAAGACAAATGTCAGGAAAATTTTGAGGTCCAAACGGTCCCCGAAATCATATGGCCATCGCAATCATCATCATTCATATTCATCTTAGATTAAGCTTAGGATTAAGGACTCTCCTGGCACAACATTATCATCATCATCACCCATCATATCATCAGGGCAACGTAACCCCGCCTTCCAGGCGCCCCAATCTCCGAAGTGGGTTACAAGTACGCCAATCCAGGAGAGAAACCCGGAATGTCGAAAGACAAACCTGGGACATTTGAAGAAAAATAATAGTTATGTTTGATACAGTTTTCAGTGCGGTCCGCCGTATTCATATATCTGACACGAGAAATTAGTGTTTTACCTATTTAAGTGTTAATGAGTGATTGAATAATTTTGATTGAACTATGCTCTTGAAGGGATGACGACACAAATGTTGTTCTATTTAATTTGATGCTCTTCCCGACTGTGATATCTAGAATTGAATTGAAATCCGTTGAGGACGTGGTATTGTTCATTAGAGAGGGAGGGAGACTAACAAGCTTTGAGCCAATCGTGCTTCTCAGTTCACTTTTTGACATGTATCCATACGCTGCGTTTTCTGGCCGTGATTGGTTTTAACTCTGTCACTCTCTAATGGACGTATTATCAAAACTTGATCTAATTCCATTTCCCCAATTGAATCCTTGTGAGTTCGCAACTAGTGGTTCGTTACATATAATACAATTATATTCTTTAAATGTTGACCTATGTCTCCGAAACAAAAGCAGATAATGTTAAAAAAAAACTTTAGAAACATATGAAATGAATATTCCGATGAAGATTGTATATAAATCAAGGTAATAACAAATGAAAGGCGTTATACATCAATCGGCTATGCGCCATTATGTAAGTTTCCAGAAAAATACGTTTAAATTGTAAGTCAATCATCACTCTTTATTGTAGCGCCAAACTAACAATACTGGATATTGCAAGTTATTTTCCTTGTTGTGCATCAACTATCTAAGAGCGTGAGCATTTGGCGCTTAGCTGCATGATGTAAAATTTAGATTAGCATTTATGAAGATCTGATTTCATAGCCATTTGTTGCTAAATTAGAATCTCTTATATGACTGATGACGTTTACATTTTTCTTTAATAATATAAATGTGCAGAGTGTGTCTCTATCTCATCTATATAACCACGCTGACTGCTACTATTTGGAAGTATCATTTATTGGATCGTCTTTTGTTTCCGTTGCATATACTAGCGTAGAGTTCACATCCAAGGTTATTAATCAAAAACCTTTGCCCGGGCCCATAGGAGGCAAAGATTGATTCATCTTTCTTTCCTAAACACTTAAACATGAATCAACAATAGCTCTCAAAACAGTAGAGTAGTTTATGATTCTGATTTAAACTGAATATATCATTACTGTTATTAATCATGAAAAGCTAGACGGAAAATAAAGGCAGCTAGAATGATCTCCTGAATAAGTAAGTTTCAGTACAGGAATATCAAACAGCAGCATGCACATAAATAACTTGAACATTAACCAGGATAAATATAAAAATGATGTTTAATATAAACAAGACGTCTGAAGTGGATGAAAAATATAACAAATGTAAATACTTGATCATTCTTCAAGAAAAAGAAAATAAATAACAATCTTTAACATGACAAAACTATATCATACCTCACACAACATTCATACCACGGTCCAAGCCAGGGTAGTCTTTCCCCGGTCCTCAGGACCAAAACTTAAACCACGCCACTCGCGGCTCCAGACGACGTTGTCTCAACTCAAAGTTCCGATCGAATGATAAATGTTCTTGATGTGCATTGCGTATTTGAGCATTCCGAGGCAGAAGGGGAGATGCGCAGCACAAACGACGCAACAGGAGAGGAAAAAAAAGAGAGTAGGGGTAGATGCATAGAGAAAGGATATTGGCATAGTTCACGAATTTTACTGTCCAGGGAGGATAACGGCACTACAGTACCGAACCGAAAATAGTACTTTCGGTTCATAAATATATTTAAATATTTGGCGCTAAAAGTGTGCCTACACTTACTTTATGAGCTAGTGCAACAGATGGCATCAAAACCTATTTTTTAAAGATGGCGCTCAACCGGTTGATACATAACATCGTCCAAATTAGAAATGAATAAATGAAAAGGCAGTCGAATATTCAGGCAGTGGGTGAATGGGTGAAAAAGTAAGATTTAAATGGAATCAACATATACTCTGCATGACACCAGATAGAATTGTACGCATAGCAAGTGATAAGTTACCAGAGGATGGAAGGACACCTGGAAGACCAAAAAAGAGATGGAGGGACTCTTAATTGTGGATGGAACAGGTCATGGACCTAAAACAAAGAGAAGAAGAAGATGAAATGTATTTATCGACCAGCCTCATGGGCTAGTGGTCAGCGTATCTGACTGGGTCCCGGTCAGACCATAGGATTTTTTCCTTAAAGGGAATGATTCCTGTGTTCGCCCATGGAATGGAGATTAGGTTAAGGACTCTCCTGGCGCGTCATTATCATTTATCAACATTGGGCTGTTACGCCATTGTAGATGTTGACAGATACCGTATACACTGCGGTATATCGTAATTTGGATCACTTCAATAATGTTATATGCGATGTAAATGTTTTGGTATTTTAATTTAGAACTAAATAAAATATTTTTTGTCCAATGCCACTAGGGTGTCTTTTATGGCATTTCTAGCATTCTTCCCATGGCATTGGCGGAATTGTAGGGCCTATTCCATTGGAAGACGGAGTTACGTTATCCCGATAATATGATGGGTGATAAATGATAATGAAGCGCCAGGAGAGTTCTTAACCTAAATTCCAGACCATGGGCAACCACATGAATAATTCCCCATAAGGAGGAACTCGTATGGTCTCGCCGGGAATCGAACCCGAGACCTCATGAACTGTAGTCAGAAACGCTGATCTCTAGCCCATGAGGCTGGTCTATGTTTTCAGGGGTTGCCGCACACTTGGGGCTTTTAAGTCACGCTTATAGACTTACCTCTTGTCAAATAATTAATTTTCTCTAGATTTAAATGCATTCTATGCCATTAATCATTTTTTCTCATTTTTTTTCTATCTTGTATCATCATCATCTTCTTCCAGGGATTAAGCCTGTTGGCTCGTTCCGGTTTCATGAAAGCTAGAATTGTTAAAATTGTTCAGACCATCTTCTGTGTGGGCGTCCAACATTTCTCCTTTCGTATGGTTTATAATTTAGCAATAATTTTGGAAATCTTTCTTCTGGCATTCTATCAGCATGTTCTTTCCAGTCGTTCCTATATTTAATTATTCGGTCTGTAAGTTTGAAAATATGGAGTTGCTTTCTTATATCTTCATTTCTTTTCTTATCCAGCAGAGTATATCCTGCTATGTTTAGTAAAAACCTCATCTCAGCTGCTTCCAATATTTGTTCTTGTTTGTTTAGTGATCGTCCAACATCCCGA
Organism: Diploptera punctata; assembly: GCA_030220185.1. Classification (NCBI taxonomy): domain Eukaryota; kingdom Metazoa; phylum Arthropoda; class Insecta; order Blattodea; family Blaberidae; genus Diploptera; species Diploptera punctata. Next base: position 431,720 of record JASPKZ010010245.1, read on the forward strand.
TCCATACATCAATACAGAAGCAGCCATTACTTTATAAAATTTCATTTTTGTTTCTTTTCTTGTATTTTTAAGGGTTCTTTTAATAGTGCCACATATTATATTAAATTTATTTATTTTGTCATTAATATCTTCAAAGTCCACCGCTGTGGTCTCGAGGTAGCGTGCTACCTTGTCACGCAGCGGGCCCGGGTTCGATCCACCTGTAAGGCAAATGTCAGGAAAACTTTAAGGCCCAAACGGTCCCCGAAATCATATGGCCATCATCATCATCATCCTTTTCATTACCTTCATCATCACCATCATCCTTCACCGGTGTGGAAAGCAACGGGAAGCTACCACACCTACACAATTCCCTAGTAAAGCTGCAAGCATAGCATGAAAATGCTATGATTGCAGTGAAGGACCTGCCTTCGGGCAGAATTACTATGGATGGATGGAATATCTTCAATTTTAACACATGATAAATTGAAACCTAGATATTTAAAACTGTTCACTTGCTCTAAAATTTTATTATCAATTACTATTTTTGCTCTTAAGGTATCATGTCCTTTAAATGCTAACATTTTAGTTTTATTCTTTGAACTTTAAAATTATAATTGGCACTTTTTTCTAATTAAAAATAGCTAGTATTTACATACTAAGTAATATTTATTTTTATTGTAACTAGATGTAAGAATCATTTTTGTATTTTTTAACCTGCCCAGATAAAATAAAGCTATTATTATTATTATTATTATTATTGTTGTTATTATTATTGTTATTATTGTTATTATTATTGTTATTATTATTGTTATTGTTATTATTATTGTTATTATTATTATTGTTATTATTATTTTTATTATTGTTATTATTATTGTTATTATTATTATTATTGTTATTATTATCATTATTATTATTATTATTATTATTATTATTATTATTATTATTATTATTATTATTATTATTATTATTATTATTATTATTATGTTGCAAAATAAAAATAATCAGTATATGAACTAACTATCTAACTGCATGTATTTTGCTGTTGAATGAACTGAATCTTCATAACAATTCGTTCAACCGTGCAATTATTCATGAAGTGTTGATAAACATTGATTATTCATGAAGAGCGTTGTGTCGATTTGATGGGAGCTAATTCTAATTGAATTATGTGCATGCAGCCAGCATCAATTTACAAGCCCCTCAACACGCTATCTGTTAACCTAGTAACTAATAGCATAGGCTACCGCTCTGCAATATCTCATTTTCTACGAATACTTGCTTATCATGTTGATTATTAACTGAGTAGAAATCAGAAATAACATAAAAATTGCGCAAAACACCTGTGCCTGTCTTGGATACGAGGGCACCAGGGAACTGTGGGAAATGAAAGTGCTGATCAAGTAGCCAAATCCGCAGCATCTTCTGAGCTTCATTTTTCATTTTCAAAGTGTCCAATATCCTACGTTAAAAAGAAACTTTTTGACTATATCATCACTGATTGGAATAAACATTGGATAAGGAGTGCAAATGGCGCTTTGACTAAAGAGCTCTTCTTTCTTACAGTACACCAAAGGCTAAATGTAAAACATTATATTCCAAAATCCATTTTAACACAATTGATGACTCCATCCATCCATAGTAATTCTGGCCGAAGGCAGGTTCTTCACTGCAATCATAGCATTTTCATGCTATGCTTGCAGCTTTACTAGGGAATTGTGTAGGTGTGGTAGCTTCCCGTTGATTTCCACACCGGTGAAGGATGATGATAATGATAATGATAAGGATGATGATGATGATGGCCATATGATTTCGGGGACCGTTTGGGCCTTAACATTTTCCTGACATTTGTATTACAGGTGAGGAAAAACCCCGATAAAAACCTCACCCAAGAAAACTGCCCCGATACTGATAAGGATGATGATGATAGCCATATGATTTCGGGGATCATTTGGGCCTTAACGTTTTCCTGACATTTGTATTACAGGTGAGGAAAACCCCCGATAAAAACCTCACCCAGGAAAACTGCCCCGATACTGATAAGGATGATGATGATAGCCATATGATTTCGGGGACCATTTGGGCCTTAACGTTTTCCTGACATTTGTATTACAGGTGAGGAAAAACCCCTATAAAAACCTCACCCAGAAAAACTGCCCCGACCGGGGATCGAACCTGTGCCCACTGCGTGAAAAGGCAGTACGCTACCTCGAGACCACAACTGTGGACAATTTATGACTGGCCGTGGAAAATTTGGAAGTTATTTTAGGAGATTTAATGTTAACCCAGACAGTGATCATAATTGTAAATGTCAAGAATCAATACAATCTGTAAAACATGTTTTATTTGATTGTCTTGTATTCGAAAGACAACGATTCTGGTTAAACTTACTTTTAAATGATGATGAGGCTTCTGCCTCAATGTGTGAAGTGATTTTTAAGAACCAAAATTATTATAAACATTTTATGAAATTCATAACAAACATTCATAACAATATGTAGTATTTTCTAAGACACTTATAGATGATTTATGTAATTCATAACACTCATTCAAAACCAGAAGATAATATTTCTGTTTTACAATGTATAGTATAATATTGTTATAGTAAGCTACAACCCTAACATGCCTTTGTGGCGAAATAACACTTCAAAATATTTGGAGATTCAATAATGATAATAATAATAAAATACAGGGATGTGGACTTTCACCGGTGCTTTTCATTATATACATGAATAAATTAATAAATGAATGGAGGAAAACACAACGAGGATATATACCCATCAATAGGAACCTCAAACTCGATGCTATTCTTTTTGCAGACGATTTAGCTCTTCTGGCACTTTCCGAAAATGATTTGCAACGATCAATTTATAATTTAGAAAAAATAGGTGCCAAACTTAATATGGAAATATCAATTAATAAAACTAAAATTATGGCATTTCATGGGAAGGACCCCATACAAAGTAAAATCTGTCTCCAGAATAAAATTTTAGAGAGATCTAATCAATTTAAATATCTTGGATATTATCTCTCTATCTGGGATGAAAAGGATATCCCTGAAAAGTTACTAGTTATAATAAAAGTTTAGGAATTATTAATCAAGTTATGAAACCATCCCTTGTACAAAAAACACCAGATTACGTTTATATAACACTTTGGCTAGACCAGTGTTGACCTATGGTAGTGAAGCATGGACACTAAGAAAACAACATGAAAGCAAATAACGGCTTGTGAAATGAGATTCATGCGCAGAACAGCGGGTTACACCAGATGGGATCGGAAAAGGAACACCGATATCTTAAAAGAATTGAAGACTACGCCAATTTTGGAATATATTAAACAGTACCAACTAAATTGGAAACACCATCTTGAAAGAATGAGTTCAAATCGGATCCCCAAAGCTGTTTATAATTATATACCAAGAGGACGAAGATCACTGGGCCGTCCTATGAAACGCTGGAGGGGAAAATTTTCTATAGGATCGTAACAGGCCTTGGCCTAATACTTGGAAGGAAGAAGAAGAAGACATTAATTATTATTGATATTATAGGTTGCAATGCCACCTACAGTAAGAGTCGGGAAACAGATGATGAGTTAAATGTTTTTAACAATTTTTCTGGAACAATACGCACGACTTCAGGTAGTAAAGTTCGAAAACAAACATTATTAAAGTTTTACAAAGGAAAGCCTTTGCCAGCTTTACGGATGTGAAAACTGGGTTTTAGGGAAGAAAGAAGAAAGAAAAATTGAAGCTACTGAAATGATGTTTCTGAGGTTTGTAACCGGCTATACATCTAATATATGAAGGCTTAGGGCAATAACATGATAAGCCACATGCTGTTCTTTTCTAAGATCCATCCATCCATAGTAATTCTGCCCGAGGGCAGGTCTTTCACTGCAATCATAGCATTTTCATGATATGCTTAGAGCTTTACTAGGGAATTGTAGGTGTGGTAGCTTCCCGTTGCTTTCCACACCGGTGAAGGATGATGATGATGGCCATTTGATTTGGGAGACCGTTTGGGCCTTAAAGTTTTCCTGGCATTTGTCTTACAGGTGAGGAAAAACCCCGATAAAAACCTCACCCAGAAAAACTGCCCCGACCGGGATCGAACCGGGGCCCGCTGCGTGACAAGGCAGCACGCTACCTCGAGACCACAGCGGTGGACTTTCTGAGATATAAGGAGTTTAATGTTTCAAAAAATTATAAATACTAATTGTACAGTATTGTTGTTAATACATTGTGTGTCTGCATGTTTTAACTCATCACTGGTGCACTTACAAATTATTTTATGGATTTTTCAATACATATATTTGTTTTTATATGCAGATATGTCACTTTTTAACAGAATGTTACTTATCATGTTATTGCCCTAAGCCCTTCATATAAACATGAATGTTTATTTGTTAGTATTTTATGCGCTGTCATACCGTTCATCCGATTGTGATGGGGCTTATTGAAAAATGTTCAGGATTTTCCCGGGAAGGTTATAGGCTATAAGAGAGTTGTAATACTCAACGCCTCCACCCCTAAAAATCCCCTTTGTAGTGAAAAACGAGAAAAAAATATCCCTTTTTTTACGCTTAAATGGCTTGCGCTGCCTGAACCTTAAAAGCACACAAAATTAATGTACACAGAATTGAATATCTCAAGAAAACTCTACAAAAAATAGTCCACGAAAGTGGATAATTCACAATGACCATTTTTGTCTTTCATTGATGCCAAGAAGATTGGGATAAGTAGATTCCCGGGCAAGAATAGCAGCGCACGGCGGGTATTCTTTTACGGTAACTCAAAATAACGAATTTTGTTTTTCAGCTCATTTATGCCAAGAATTACATGGGGATACGTAGATTCCCGGGCAACGTCGGGTAATCAGCACGGGGTATCTAAAAATAATAACGATATATTTATAATTATTTTTTCTTTTACTTATTCAACTAAACACAAAAACACATTATAATTTATTTAGGCGTAGCAGCGGACGCCAGATATTAGCTAGTATTTGATAAAGAGTGAAGTGAAGATATTAGGTCCGAACAAGAAATACACAACATTATAGACATAGTAAGGAAACATCAAGTCAACTGGAGAGACCACGTACAACGCATGCCAGAAACATCAATTACTAGAACAATACACAACACGGTCCTCGCGGAAGAAGAATCCCAGGAAGGCTTACAAAAAGATGGCGAGACTAGTTTTGATTGGAGCTGGAACGGACCTTATGGCCCATACCGTAATGGAGATGATGATTATTATTGGTATGGAGTACAAACATTCTCAACAAAACTAAAACACTTATTTATAATTCATTGGTAGAATGTATACTATTTCATGGTGCGGAAACGTGGACAATGAGTAGGTAACAAGCATATAAACTATTGGTGACAGAGATGGACTTTTGGAGGAGGGCTTCTAGAAATTCAAAAAGAGACCAAATTAGAAGTAGGATACTAAATTCAGAGGAATAATGGATGTTCAAAAATATGTTCCACAAGTTATTGAATAAAGAGGACTTAAATGGTTTGACCACGTAAAGAGGATGTCATATGACAGGATTCTCAAGATAATATTAAATTTTGAAGCGGAGGGCAACAGAAGAAAGGTGAGAGCAAAAGAACAATGGGTTCAAGGAGTGCATAGGTGTATGGTGTCGAGAGGATTAACAGAGAGTGATGCAGAGAATAGGGATTTAGGGAGGAGTAAAATTTACAATGGGTTGTAGGAAAACTACTCTATTGTAGAGACATTCATAATAGAGAAAGAATATTATTTATGTAATATAAATGTTATGTGGATATAAACTTACCTTAATTGTAATTTTACATTCCAATGGAACAATCAAAAGGATATTTAAAAGCACAAGAAAAGAAACAAAACTAAAATTTTATAAAGTAGTGGCGGTCCCCTTACTATTTTATGGAAGTGAATTTTGGGTTTTAACTAAAATAGAAGAGAAGATCATAGAAGCAGCTGAAATGAGATTTCTGAGAAGTGTGGCTGGTTGCAAACTTCTAGATAAGAGAAGAAGTGAAGATATTAAAAATGAGCTAAATAGCTTTAAACTTTTAGATACAATAAAAGAATCTAGAAAAAACTGGAAAGAACATGTTCAAAGAATGGAAGATGATCGCATTCCCAAAATTATACTTAAATACAAACCAAAAGGACGCAGGAATGTTGGTAGACCGAAGAAGAGATGGATCCAACTTTTGAATGAGAATCTATGAGACCGGAACAAGCCACATGGGCTTAATCCGTGATTGTTGATGATGCTGATGATGACATTCCATCTTCAGCGTTCAAGTAGGGTGCAGTGTAGAATATCGATCCCTTTAGCAATTAGTCGAAAATACTGTAACATTATTTGTAAAAAATGAGTTTAAAAAATTATAAAAGAGTAGAGATCTCTTTAAGAGATCTAAAGAGAAGTCAAGATATCAGAGATGAATTACAAATATATAATATAAACGAGAGAATATACAAAAATAGATGTACTTGGTTTGAACGTGTACAAAGAATGCCAAATGATCGTTTATTAAAACAGCTTTTTCATAAGTAAGCCACGAGTGATTTCCAAATTATCGATAATTCACGACTCACGAAGTGAGGAGTGAATTTATGTAGAGAATTTGGAAATCAAGAGTGACATTTGTTAGGACTATTTAACGAATAAAATTAAGCTGTTTACTCACAAATCATTATTTAACTACAGTTATTTTAAAATATTTATATATTTAATGTAAACGGCGATGTTTGAAAACAAATGAGAAACGATAGGTACGCTTCATCTGCTTCTTTTGTTTATCACTGCAACCAGATCATACTATTTATTGCCAAAGGAACGCAATATTGTAAGAATGCTCTCTAGTGGAGAAAAAAATGAAACACATCAAACTGTATATTAATTCATTTCTGATGTCGTATGATGTAAATATGACAATTATATTTTTCTGGATTGTTACCTGGGAAAAAATACACATAATAAAGTGCAAGCAGTGGTTTCTTTTTTTTTGGTGGTATAATCAATTGCTACAAATGTTTTTATATTAACTCCCGCATGCGGCATGTGTTGACATTCATACACTATATATACAATCTTGTAGCCGTATTTCTCACAGGCTCAGTCACTGCAAAATAATGGTCAGACCTGTTCAGAATATTAAAAAGGAGGAGCCTTCTTTAATATGGTAATTATAACACTGATAAATATTTCGTGAAACACGACTCTGATTGGTTGTAAAACAGAAATCATTGAAACGTGATTGGTCATTGACTCCCATTTGGGGCATGAGTTAAATAGTCATTATAAACCTCTAGGCCAAGAAATGCAGGAAGACCAAAACGTCGTTGGAAGGACGACCTGCACCTGCAGCATAAAGTACACCTGGGAGCGGAACGGAACAACAGGCCCATAACTTGAAGATGATGATGATGAAGATGATGATGATGATGATGATGTAGAATGGCATGTGGTGCAGAAACATGGGAATTAAAATCTAGAAAAATAAGTAAATTAAATTCTGCAGAAATGGATTGTTGGAGGCGTTCAGCTGGACTTTCTAGAAGAGATAAAATAAGGAAGACCGTAATTAAAGAAAAGATGAATGTTCAAACTTCAATTGTGTATTTCATAAAAAAACAAACTTGTAAAAAGAATGACGGTAGACAGATTCCCAAGAAGAATACTAGAATGGGCGCCACTTGGTAGAACAAGAAGAAGAAGAAGGCCAAAAATAACGTGGATTGATGGTGTTTAATACGCATGAGAGAGAAAGGATTGAACGATGGAGATTGGAATGACAGAGAGATGTGGAGGAGAATGGCAGATTAATTGAGTGCAGGAAGATGTAGTGAAACCTGATTTTTTTTTTATTAGGAATATTCCACAATACAGTGTTTCTCCTTCAACCCAAAGTGATTTGTCGCCAGAGGTTCCTGAGTAAAGCATCTTCTTCCCTCAAATCTCTAGCTTCTATACTTCTCATCACTCTATCTCTTCAGCATTCTCTAGGTCTGCCTGTTTCAGTTTTTCCATTAGCTTTCCAACCAAGGATTTTCTTTCGTATTCTATCTTCTTCCATTCTTATGAGGTGTCCATACCATTTCAAACATTTTTCTTCTATTTTTTATATTTTTTTCAACTTGCATAATTTCCCATATTTTGCTGTTTTTGACCTTATCTCTTCTTGAAATTCTTGTCGACCGCCTCCAATAAATTAATTTCTACTGCTAACAGCTTATTGGCTTGTTTACTACTTATTGTCCAGGTTTCGAACCCATATAATAAAATGCTTTGTAACAGAACTTGAAATATACTTTTCTTTGTTCTGTATATTATATTTCTATTTCAAAGCACTGAGTTCAACATACCAATGATTATTCTTCCATCAGTTATTATTCTTTCAATTTCTGTAGTTGGAATTCTCATTTTATCTAAAATAGATCTTAAATATTTTTAAAAAATTAATATTATATGTTCTTCCTGAATTACATTTTAGCTCATTTGTTGTATCCAATGAAATATATTCTGTTTTAAAAATAAAATAAACCTGCTAAATGAATAAATATAATATTAATTTTGATTCGTGTTTAAGGGGTTTCTTTATCAAATGAAGCTCAGGAACTCCTTACACTTGCTTTGAAGGTGTGGAAAAGATTTTATAATTACATTGTTTCTTAGTATATGGCTGGTTTTTGATCTCGATAACAAGTTTTGCACAAAGTTTGTTATCTAGAAGGCTGTGATATACAGTTCTCATACTCTGCATGTCTTTATCTCTACAGCACAGAAAACTTCTAAAAAGTTTTAGAAAGAGAAAAGAAAAAAATATGAATTTAATACAAACTTTCCTTCATATTACAATAATCACGTTTTAAAAATATAAATTCTCTGTTGTGTGTCAAGTGTTATGCAAAATGTGGTTTAACCCACAGCGTTTTGCATGATAAGGTAGAAGATGGAAAAGCACGAGGTGAAAATATTTATAAGGGGTTGGGCTTTGGAGAATATAAATAGGAGAAAAAGTGAAATAGCTTAAGGAAGTAAGAAAGATACCGGGCGTGTGTCACTCTGACTTTTTTTGGGGGGGGGATGGTTTGATCCAGCAACCAGATGTCTCCCTTGTGACAATTCTAACGCTCCCTGGGTATACCTATAACTTCTAGGGATTTGTTTTATAGAAAGTAAAAACGAATCTACGGAATCCATGCAGTAAAGTGGGTCAGCAAATAATACGTATTCTTTGTACTAACAGAGTAAGGAATAACAAATAGTTGCCAATTTTCAGAATAAAAAAGTGTCATCTATTCTTTCTTTCTCAATTTAAGCAACACTTTGACTGTAATTTTAAAAAATCTACATTTTTTTATCAGAAATTGTTTAAATTCGCATTCTACATTTTTTCATCTATAGATAAAATGTTTGCAAATTTGGGTGCATTTACACTGTTAGTCCCAGAGCAGAGGTAGGGATGTGTGGAGAGCTTATGCCCTAGCGGCCATGAACCTACGGGTTAGAAAGATCGATTGAGTTATTTAATTCCAGAGCAGGAAGATAATTATGTGATGTTTTATTGTCTACTGAAAATGAACAGGCGCAAACGTTTTCACATAAAATTGCCATTATTTATTTTAAATTCTTCGACATATTTTACATATATATATATATATATATATATATATATATATATATATATATATATATATATAACAACAAGAGAGACCCAATTGAAATTTTATAAAATGTTGGCAGTACCGGTACTGCTCTATGGATCAGAAGCCTGGATACATAAAAAGCAAGATCTAAGTAGGATAACGGCGACAGAAATGAAATTTTTGAGATCTGTTAAAGGGTTCACTAAGGAAGACAAAATCAAGAACACAGAAATAAGACAGGAACTTGAAATATTTGCAATAACTGATAAAGTAGATACATATAGACAAAAATGGAAGCAACACATAGACAGAATGAATGAAGATAGGTATCCAAAACAAATAACAAAATACAAACCTAAAGGCACCCGAGATGTGGGCAGACCTAGAAAGGGATGGGCTGAAGTCGGAACGGGTCAACAGACCTAATCCATGAATGCAGATGATGACGATGATGATATATATATATATATATATATATATATATATATATATATACACACACACACACACACTATCTACTAAAAAATAATTGGGTGCCCTTGAGCAAGGTTGACTGTTGAGGTTCGTATGTCTTACTGTGCTGAAGTGAGTCAGAGTGCCAGTTGAGAACGAGATGGCACGTGGTGCAGAGCTATCGGACTTTGATAAGGGCACAATTGTGGGCTACCACCTCAGCGGACTGCCCAGCAGGGCAATAGCATAAACACGTCCAAATCAACAGTCGCATTCATACTACGTAAGTGGAAGGTCGATGGACATTGTAACAATTGTCAACGTTGAGGGCGACCGAAAATTCTGACCAACAGAGATCGCAGATCCCTCAAACGTGAGATGAGAAACAACAGGACACAACCAATGGCTACCACCAGACAGGAGTTTTAAGCAGCAACAAACGTGTCTGTTCCCATTGGAACTTAACGAACAGTCCCATCAACTCGGAAAGCACGGAGGAGCAGCTGTTCATAAGCCACATATCATCATCATCATCATCATCACTCCAGGGATTAGGCAATTGCCCGTTCCGACTTCATAATGCATCAGCCCAACGTCTTCTAGGTCTTCCAAATCACGTCTTCCTCTTGCTTGATAATTTCCGGCTGATTTCCATGAAGCTTCTCAGTAAGATAAATGTCTCCTGGAAGCGTTAAGAGCGCTTCGCAGGACAAGGATGGTGGAAGGGCTGCTTCCTCTGAGCCTCCAAACATGCTCCTCTGGGTATCCCCCCCCCAAGAGAGGGCTGCTTCTTCCGCTCTTCAATATGGATACAGACGCCATTCCTTCGTTGTGAGCTATACTTAGTTCCCCTCGCCTCTTACCCACCAGCAAGATTAACCTAAGTCAATCTTCCCCAGTAGAGTCGTCTGGTTCATCGGGTACTAAGCCCCCCCACCACGTCAAGGTGATAGCTCCTGGGGGGGGGGCACATATCACGAAGACAAATAAAGCTCAGAGACTCAGTTGGCGTTTGGACCATCATAACTGGATCTTGGAGCAATATAAATCGGTTCTATGGAGTGACGAGTCGAGATTCGCATTATTTCGATCTCATGGACGTGTTTGGGTGTGGCGACTATCAGCAGAAAGGCTTCTACCAGAGTGTATAGTTCCCAGCAGGGGGATGAAAGAGGTGTATGGAAGCTTTTTATAGGAAAACCAGAGCGAAAACGCCCAGTTGGTAGACCAAGAATGAGGTGGAAGAATAACATCCATGATTTGAAGGAAGTAGATTATACAGGGGAAGATTAGAAAACATTAGCTTGGGATAGGGATGTATGGAGTTCAGGCCTTATCATGGCTACGCCTAAATGACAGAAGAACTTTACATTCACATACCTTACTATTCCAAATTCTGCACACATATTTACCAAGTTATTTAACAACACGTTTTCAAAATTTATCGGCTCATCACAATTTAGGAACAAGATCACAAGACTCTTCTTTACTTTTGATACCACAACACAGGACCTGTCTATACTCTGAATCTTACACAATATCTATGACTAGAGCATGGAACTCACTTCCCAGTCATGTCAGGGACTGTCAATCGCTATCATTATTTAAATCCAAATTAACTGATATCTTAAGTTCGACACAATGAATACATTAACTGCATAACAACTATATAGAGCATTCCATTAATAGTCATCTAGGAAGCTACTTACTTTATTTTACATAATTTAAATTTTATTATATTCTATGTTTTTGTTAGTATTAGCTAGTATTAGATCACATCATCTTTGTATTTTGTTTAGTGTGTATTTTAATAATATCTTAAAATTGTAATGTGTATGTAATTGTTTGTATAATCTTACTATTCGCTGGTTGAGTGGAAGAGAAGGCCTTATGGCCTTAACTCTGCCAGCTAAAATAAAGCATTATTATTATTATATTATTATTATTATTATTATTATTATTATTATTATATCCGCGCGGCCATGAAGTTACGGGTTCGATAAAGACACTGAGTTAGTTAGTTACGTGAGATAAGGTATTATTTTTAGAAAACCGTAGTATATTGACAGCGTGAAGAAATAAAAGGGAAAAGCAAATGCATTGCCCCCTGTTGTTTGCCCGTAAAACTAATGCATTTGATATAAAACTTGAGAAAACTGAGGGATGCTATATACAGTAAAATGATAATGCGTAACGTCTTCAGACCGGTCACTTGGATATCGTTATAATACGCTCTTAGCACTTTTATTGTCACCGCAGATCCCTACCATAAACATGCTATAATAAAACTGCACTAAACTCCAGGTTTCTTTCATTTTTCCCCAATAAACTGCAATAATTTACGAAAATGATTTATTTTCGTCTAATGTCAGGTTACCTTACGACATTTCTAGTATTCTCTCGTGGCAGTGGCGGAATTTTGTCGGGGTTTTTCGGTAGCCGAAGGCGTTTTAAAGTAACACTAAGAAATTGAGACTGGAAGTAAATATCAATAAAACTAATATATGGCCACACACAGAAATACATTATATAATGTAAATGGACGGCTAATGACAAATGAGGGAAATTTTTAGGAAGTGGCTGAATTCAAATACCTAGGAACAATAATCACAAATAGGAATGAGATATAAACATAGGCTCAATTCTGGAAATGTGTGTTATTATGCATTGCAGAGACTCTTCAAAAGACGTTAAACTGAAAATATATAAAACTATTATTCTACCAGTTATATTATATGGGTGTGAAACATGGACTGTTACTTTAAGGGAGGAAAGGAGATTACGAGTATTTGAGAATAAAATTCTTAGGAACATTTTTGGACCAAAGAGAGATGGACAGGTGAATGGAGAAGACTACATAACAGTGAACTGCATAGTCTTTATACGAAGCGAGATATAATAAGAACAGTTAAGTCTCGTAGACTGCGATGGGCAGGACATGTGTAACGAATGGGGAATGAAAGACGTGCATGGAAGATTCTTGTAGGAAAACCAGAGGAAAGACGCCCAGTTGGTAGACCAAGAATGAGGCGGGAGAATAACATTGACTATGGTTTGAGGAAAGTGGATTGTACAGGGAATGATTGGAAAACATTAGCTTAGGATAGGGATGTATGGAGAGCTTATGTCCGCGAGGCCTTAAAGCTACTGGTTCGATAGTGCCAGTGAGTTAATTAGTTTGTTAGCTAGAAGGCGTTTTAAAAGTAAAAATTCAACAATACTTGTATTAAGAAGAGAGAGAGAGAGAGAGAGAGAGAGAGAGAGAGAGAGAGAGAGAGAGAGAGAGAGAGAGGAGGGAAAGGTGAACTCGTACTACTTGCACGTGTATGTGACCTCTGTGAGACTGAGGGCAAGGTCATGCCGACCTTGTAGCGTTTTAAACCTGAAGGTTAGTGGTGTGGAATTCATTGCCGCACTTCAAACAATGTGAAAACCGCCGCCGTTTATAAAGCAGAAACCTCATTAACTCCAACACTCTTATATCCAAACTTTCGCCAGAATAAGTAAAAAAAAAAATTTTTCATAGCTAACCTTAATTTTCCTCGATAACTTTTGTTCCTTGCCCATTTCTTCCCCTCAGCTATAGCCACATTTTCTTCTTTCTTGCAAGACTCTATTCCAGGACTTAAAATGTTAATACAAATACTAAATAGGCCTACTTAAGTAAAATAAAGTGATCCCACAACAGGCCCGGAGGCCCTTGGGGTAGTAGGAGGTTAAGGCTCCCACTTTTTCTAGACAATCGGCACTTTATGTCAGCCGGGTTGTCAGCCCTGCGTGACGGCCGCCTTTACCCCCAGAATAAGCGTCTGGTACTCATTTCCGTTAGAGGCTGAGTCCACCCCAGGGCCATGGTGCCGCCAGAGGGTTTGGGTCAGTTTAAAAATCCTGACCCCAACGGGACTTGAACCCTCGACCCTCCGGCTTGTAGCTCAGTGCCTTAACCACTACGCTACGGCGTGCCCCAAATAGGCCTATTTACAATATACAATGTTCGCGAAGTGATCGTAATTCGACCATAAATAACACATCTCTTTATACTATACAATACATTTTAAAATTCTCCTATAGGCGGCTTCGTGGCGCAAGCTGTTAGACGCTCGCCTCTCTCACCGCTGGTATCCCGAGATCGAGTCTCGGTCACTTCTTGTGGGTTTCGTGATGGACGAAACGGACCTTCGGCAGGTTTTTCTCGGGATTTTCTCCCGTTTACCCTGTCACAATTTCATTCCGCCATTTCTCCATACTCATCCATTTCGTTTGATTTAATTCATCTGCCCCCGTGATGGTGCGTCAGGCGTGGTCGGCCGGCAGCCTCGTCATTCACAGACCTCTATATATATGGGTCATCTTATCTCATCCCTCATCCCTATATCTAAATAAATGTAATTAAATGTTTATGTTCAGTTGAATAAGTAAAAAGAAAAACAACTACGTGTATATCATCAGTATTTTCAGATACCCCATTTTGATTAACTGAGTTGGGCACGAGTAGAGGATAGGCCTATACAATTATCCTAAGTAATGCCACGAGCGATTTTCAATTTATCTAGAGAATTTGGAAATCAAGAGTGGCATTTGTTAGGACTATTTAACGAATAAAATTAAGCTGTTTACTCACAAATCATTATTTAACTATAGTTATTTTAAAATATTTATATATTTAATGTAAACGGCGATGTTTGAAAACAAATGAGAAACGATAGGTAAGCTTCATCTGCTTCTTTTGTTTATCACTGCAACCAGATCATACTATTTATTGCCAAAGGAACGCAATATTGTAAGAATGCTCTCTAGTGGAGAAAAAATGAAACATATCAAACTGTATATTAGTTCATTTCTGATGTCGTATGATGTAAATATGGCAATTATATTTTTCTGGATTATTACCTGAGAAAAAATGCATTTAAGAAAGTGCAAACAGTGGTTTCTTTTTTTGGTGATATAATAAATTGCTACAAATGTTTTTATATTAACTCCTGCAAGCGCTATGTGTTGACATCTATGCACTATATATACAATCTGGTAGCCGTATTTCTTATAGGCTCAGTCACTGCAAAATAATGGTCAGACCTGTTCAGAATATTAAAAAGGAGGAGCTTTCTTTAATATGGTAAATATAACACTGGTAAATACGAGTATTTCGTGAAACACGACTCTGATTGGTTGTAAAACAGAAATCATTGAAACGTGATTGGTCATTGACTCCCATTTGGGGCATAATTTAAATAGTCCTATATAATTTATATAGACATGTGTTAGATCATCGTTTCCCAACCTGTGGTTCGCGAACCCCCAAGGTTAAGGGGTTCGTCAAAACTTTTACGTAATGGTGTATTTTGAGGATAGGCTTATTATTGTTTCTTTTATTTCTGCGGCATTGTCAAAATAAAATACTAATTAGTATTATTAATATTATTATTATTATTATTGTTATTTTAAAATTAAATTAACCCTATAATGTTTCTTGTTACATACCCCTCTTTGTGCGAAAAGTCGTTTTCTTCATATGCCTATTTAAAAAATAAGTACAGAAATAAACTTTGTGCTGAAAGTGATTTGAGACTTTATTTAACTTCTGTGGTTCCTGACTTCAAAGCTCTGTGCCGTGGAAAGCAGACGCAACCTTCTCATTGAATTCCATGGAAGAGTTGAGTAATTACAATGACTATTTAACTCATGCCCCAAATGGGAGTCAATGGCCAATCACGTTTCAATGATTTTTTATTTACAACCAATCACAGTCCTGTTTCGCGTAGAATTTACAAACTAAATTTAATCATAATAAAGAAAGCAACTCCTTTTTAACATTCTGAATAGGTCATAGAATTATTTTGCAGTGACCTACCCACTAAGAAATACGGCTACCAGATTGTATATACAGTGCATGAATGTCAACAGAGATAATATATAAACATTTGTAACAATAGATTATAGTAATCCCACAACAGACCTCAGGAGGCCCTTGGGGTAGTAGGAGGTTAAGGCTCCCAGTTTTTTTCTAGACAATCGGCACTTTATGTCAGCCGGGTTGTCAGCCCTGCGTGACGGCCGTCTTTACCCCAGAACAAGCGTCTGGTACTCATTTCCGTTACAGGCTGAGTCGACCCCAGGACCATAGTGCCGCCTGAGGGTTTGGGTCAGTTTAAAAATCCCGACCCCAACGGGACTTGAACCCTCGACCCTCCGGCTTGTAGCTCAGTGCCTTAACCACTACGCTACGGCGTACCATAAAAAAAAAAGAAGAAAAAAAGAAATCACTGTTTGCACTTTCTTAAACGAATTATTTTCCAGGAAATAACGTTGCAGAAAAATATAATTGACACATTTGCATCATCGGACATCAGAAATTAATAGACCTACCTATTACGTTGGTTATAAATTGCTCCACTAGGGTGCATTCTTACAACATTGCGATCCTTTGGCAATAAATAATATTAAAATATATATGTAGTCAATATGCCCATTTCACCAATTAATGTTTTAAAATGGTCTTGAGAATGACAGCTTGGCTGTAGAAACTTGTTGACCATTTTAAAACATTAATTGGTGAAATGGGCATATTGACTACATATATATTTTAATATTATATCACCAAGAAGATCACTTGTGTATTAAATAAATAATATGATCTGGTTGCAGTGACGAACAAAAGAAGCAAATGAAGCGTTCCAATCGTTTCTCATTTGTTTTCGAACATCGCCGTTTAGATTAAATATATAAATATTTTAAATTAACTATAGTTAAATAATGATTTGTGAGTAAACAGCTTAATTTTATTCGTTAAATAGTCCTAAAAAAATGCCACTCTTGATTTCCAAATTCTCTGGATAAATTCATGACTCACTTCGTGAGTCGTGAATTTATCGATAATTTTGAAATCACTCGTGGCATTACTTATGATAAATAAGTTTGAAGATCGGAACACAATAGGCTAATATCTCGTGTATTGTGTTTTAGTCTAAGATCCAGATACAAGATTACCACGTTCATCGAGTGTATGAACAAAATCTATTTTTTCATAAAATTTTGAATGACTGAATACATTTTTGCCGAGTTGTCTATTGAAATTTGGGCGCCAGTATGTTTAATTAAAATATGATTTATTTATTTATTCAAAATAATTTTATACACTTTTTATTAAAATAAGTTATAATCCAGTTCGCAGAAATCGATCTATAGAGCTCCAAAAGTTTCTGTCCACTCGGGTGTATTAGTGACTATTTAACTCATGCCCCAAATGGGAGTCAATGACCAATCACGTTTCAATGATTTCTGTTTTACAACCAATCAGAGTCGTGTTTCACCAAATATTTATCAGTGTTATAATTACCATATTAAAGAAAGCTCCTCCTTACAATATTGCGTTCCTTTGGCAATAAATAATATGATCTGGTTGCAGTGACGAACAAAAGAAGCAAATGAAGCGTTCCAATCGTTTCTCATTTGTTTTCGAACATCGCCGTTTAGATTAAATATATAAATATTTTAAATTAACTATAGTTAAATAATGATTTGTGAGTAAACAGCTTAATTTTATTCGTTAAATAGTCCTAACAAATGCCACTCTTGATTTCCAAATTCTCTAGATAAATTCACTCCTCACTTCATGAGTCATCTATTTACCGATAATTTGGAAATCACTCGTGGCATTACTTATGATAACTTGTATTTATTATTGCAACAAGGCCTACACGTCGTGTAACTGTAACTAGAGTAACTTTAGATTTTAAACGTTAAGGGTTAAGTTAATTTAAGGTTATTAAATCTTTTCCTGAAATGAAATTTTATGCATGTCTACTTTTATGCATATTTAAAACTCAATGGTTTATCCAACTCAGATCGTTGTGGTAGGGGTTCGCGAGTCGAAAAATGTTCGGGATCGCTGTGTTAGATAATACTGTCTTTTTTTCTATATTTCGGTTGTTATTTTACATCTCGCTTAACTCGACATAGAGAGAGATGGACATGAGATCCTTGACCGCTTTCGCTCAGATACAAAAGAAAGAACCCACCCTGTTGTCAGTTTTCGTCTTCTCCCTTTCCGCTATTAACATCTGGTGAAGAAAACCGAGAACACTGGTGCGAGTGAGAGAGGTGAGCACAGCTGTCTCTTTCTACAAATTTCTTGCAAAGTTAAGCCAGATATACAATAGAGAAGGAACTACTTTTTCTTACACGCTTAAAGGTCGAATATTTATTTGTATTTGTACTGGTTGAGTGGAAGAGAGGGCCTTATGGCCTTAACTCTGCCAGAATAAATAAAGTATTATTATTATAATATTATTATTAAAGGTAAAACAGTTATTGGATCAGTGAAAATGCAGTCATACATCTGGTTTGTTTACATTACAACTGGAAGTTAGCTGGGATATATATCATCATCATCATCATAGTACATTCACGAATTTAGGCCATTTGTTGACCTGTTTCGGCCTCAAGAGAAACACCATCCAGAAGTCTTTTGAGTGGACGTCCTGGTCTTCTTCTTCCTGCAGGTTGATATCTTAACATTAGTTTGGGTATTCTGAGATCTTCCATTCGATGAACATGTTGTATCCATCTTGACTTATAATCAGAAATTTTGTTTTCTAAAGATTCCATGTGTAATTCTTCTAAGATGTCTTCATTTTTTTTGTGATCTAATAGTGTGTATCCTGCAGTCCTCCGAAGATATCTCATTTCAGCAGATCTAAGTCTCTGCTGGGATATATAAAAATTATTAAATTTAACAGAGCAACAGGAATTAAAAATAATATTTTCAAGCCAAACACAGTACAGCAACACACACGAACTAGATGAATGCAGGCTTTCACGGCCGGTAATCATGATGTTGAGTGATTCCGGGTTCTGTGGCCGTGGTCCATAGTTGGTGTTGATACCAGACGTTTCGCCCTCAACTGCGGAGGGCATCTTCAGTGGCGAGTGCTTCTAGGCGTGTTTCCTGGTCGGAAGCTCTACTTAGAGTGAACGCTGCGGGTGTTGTATTGATACTAGTGGTGGGAGCAGGGTGAGCGGGCGTGGCTCTTGCTGATTGGCTAATGGTCGTCTCCTTGTTGTCCCTAGTGTTGATGCATTTATTTTCTAGTGTACGGTACCAGGCCTTAGACAGTTTAATACCTTCCTCTTTTCTGTTAATATTTTCCTTATGCTTGTGTATTTCTATAGCCTCTCGATATAATCTAGGGAAAAAATAGGAAGTTGTGGCTAAAACTTGTGTATCATCGAATAGAATCTGGTGTCCATTCATAATGGCATGTTCTGCTACAGCCGATTTATCCATTTCTCCTTGTCTGCAGTTTCTTTTGTGTTCTGATAAACGGGTGGCTATACTTCTTTTTGTGGTCCCTATGTATGGTTTACCACACGAACAAGGAAGTCGATATACGCCGCCAGTGGAGAGAGGTGGCCGAGGATCCTTAGCTGAGCGAAGGCAGTCTTCTATTTTTCTTGTAGGTCTGTAAACTGTTTTTATGTTGTATTTTCGTAGGAGTTTTCCGATACGATCTGTGACTCTTTGTACATATGGTAAGTAGGCTATGCTGGTTGAGGGTGTGTTATCCATTCTGACGTGCTGTCTTCGTGGATGTATGGTTTGTCTTATTTCCACACAAGTTTTAGCCACAACTTCCTATTATTTCCCTAGATTATATCGAGAGGCTATAGAAATGCACAAGCATAAGGAAAATATTAACAGAAAAGAGGAAGGTATTAAACTGTCTAGGCCTGGTACCGTACACTAGAAAATAAATGCATCAACACTAGGGACAACAAGGAGACGACCATTAGCCAATCAGCAAGAGCCACGCCCGCTCACCCTGCTCCCACCACTAGTATCAATACAACACCCGCAGCGTTCACTCTAAGTAGAGCTTAGGAAACACGCCTAGAAGCACTCGCCACTGAAGATGCCCTCCGCAGTTGAGGGCGAAACGTCTGGTATCAACACCAACTATGGACCACGGCCACAGAACCCGGAATCACTCAACATCACACGAACTAGAATTTACAAAACACTGGCCAGACCCATATTATGTTACGGCAGTGAGGCCTGGACAATTCGCAGTGTAGATGAACAAAGACTAACTGCGGCAGAAATGAAATTTATGAGACGTACTGCAGGTTACTCAAGGACAGGCCATAAAAGGAATTATGAGATTCTCAAAGAATTACAAACAGAATCAATCATGGAATATGTACAAAAGTACAGAAACAACTGGAAATCTCACGTAAGAAGAATGAGCAGAACAAGAATACCACGTCAAATCTTAAATTACCAGCCACCAGGCAAGAGATCTTTGGGCAGACCCTTCAAACGTTGGATTGACACCGTAACAGACCACTAGGTCTATCACATGAAAGGAAGAAGAAGAAGACTTAGCTTGGAAGAGGTATATAATGTGTGATGTGTCGATGTTAGAGACATCTGTTGAGAGAAGAGATATATAATAAACCCACTGTTACACGCCGTTGACATTTTTACACTTGGTCGCGCTCTACCAGGAGAAAGGGTTTGTTTTCCACCTCAGTTACCGTTTTAATACCCAACAGCGGTTAAATTGCATGCATTCCATATATTTAAACCCTTTACATCCTTATTGAATTGCTGTCACTATTCACAATTAGTCTAATTGGTCTTCTGAATCAACTATTCATGACCTGTTCTATATTACTGAATTACAATATTTTCAAAGCATATGAAATGCTGAGTAACGCGGCGTGAGAATTAATATTTTGAAGGTCATAAGTTCAATTTGTAATCAGATGCAGTTTCCATATTTCCTGTTGCAGACAAATTGACGTGATTCTACATAAATTGAAAATATCTTATTTTATAACTTGATAAAACCCGGTGTGAACTGCTACGCCTAAATAATCGAAATGTAATCAATTGAATTGGCGTTTACTTGATGAAAATCCATAACTTATTTCATCAAATAAAAATAAAACTTAAAGTTTTATGTGATTTTCATATTTATTAAAATATAAATTAGTAACAGCTGTTTCGGTACTTTGTACCTTCTTCAGACATGATTACAAATTAATTAATTTTGTTATTATAGTACATAACAACTGTAACTATGCAACATTTTTTTTTTACAATCTGTATTATAAATTAAAAAGAGGTGATTCATTCAAATCTAGTTGGGAATTTAACAGCTTATTACCACTTTTCAATTTATTTATCTCTACAACTTCCAACTTCTTTCCTTTGTCACAAACATGTAAAATTTTAAAATTTGAATCAAAACAATGATAATATTGGAGTAGGTGGTTAGCATATTTTGAATTATCTATGTGCTCTCATATGCTCCTTTATACACACATAATCTTGACACTCGATCCCATCAGCACATTGTCCTTTATATCCCGCCTCATCACACTGTATATTATTCATTATCTTTTACGGTGTCACTTACCAAAACATGGAATTCCCTTCCGCCCTATGTCAGAGACTGTCAAACTATAATATTCTTCAAAAACAAACTAAAGAATTATTTAATAACAAACTAACTTATACACCTCACTGATAGTATTCTTTTAGCAATATTAATATATTTAATTATTTATGAAAATAATATTAAGAATAACAAATATGTTTATTTGTTTTGTTTTAAATATTGTATAATCGTAAAATTAGTTTTCTATATCTCATTATTTTCCTGTTTTTTATATACACTAGACAGGGACAATTTAATATGCCTTGCTTATATACATTTTATTATTAGTTTTAGTCTTAATTTTAACTAAAATTACCTGGTTGTATTATAGATCGTAATACGTATATTAGATATTATCTTTTGATCAAATTTTTACTTAGTGTTTAATATTAGACTTAATTGTGATTGTTATATTCTGATGTAATATATGTTTGTCCTGGTGAGTGGAAGAGAAGGCCACATGGCCCTAACTCCACCAGGCTAAATAAATCTAAATCTAAAATCTATACGAGAAATAAAAGGTCTGTCAGTTTGTCCTATATAGGCATTGTCACATGTGCCACACTTAAATTTATTTACACCTGATAATTGTTCCTTTTTTACTTTGGTTTTATTGTTTTTTTAATATATTTTGTTTCTTGGTCTGCCAACTAGGGGATTTTCTCATTACAGCAAGAAACCTCAATTTGAAATAATAAAATAAGAATACATTTTTATAAAAGATGTTTTTGATTACGTGATAATAGACATGGTCACTGTTATTAAATTAAATAAATTGGAATGTGTTGGCCATGTACAATGTCACTCAACAGATTGAGCATCAAAAAGGGTGCTTACAGCAAATTTTATGGGGAAGAGATGAGTTGGAAGACCGAAAAATTGATGGGAGGATGGTATTAGGAAGATGCTGCAAACCTACTTAACTGTCGCAACTGGAGGCTTGCTGCGCAAAATATAAATTATTGGAAGCAGAAGTTAAGGGAGGCCAAAGCTCTAATTTGAGCCAATCAGCCATTGGGTGGATGATGGATAATAGATAGGTATGTTAATGTAATATTAATATTTGTTTACCTACTGAAGAAGTTAACTCAACATGCCCTACTTCTATATATAATGGATTTTAAGAGCAAGTTTCCCTGCAATGCAGATGGCGTTGTTACAGTATGTACATGATGAACAAAGGGGTATGTCAATTTGTGTGATTACACTTATTAACGATGTTGTCCAGCCCTGAGTGTTTACGTATGCACAGTGCGGCTGTTTGTCGTGCGCTCTGAAGAATGAGTCAATACAATTAAAAGGAATGACCAGTGACAGCCGTCTGGAGTGGACACTCACTCACTCATAAAACTTGATACGCATACATCAACTTCCTATAGGCACCGTGTTTCAATTCTATTAAAAATGTTATTTGTTAGGATTATTTAACGAATACAATTAAGCTGTTTACTCACAAATCATTATTTAACTATAGTTATTTTAAAATATTTATATATTTAATGTCAAAGGCGATGTTTGAAAAACAAATGGAGAAGAAAAGATAGGTACCGATTCATCTGCTTCTTTTTGGTGATCAATGCAAATAAGATTCATACTATTTATTGACAAAGGAACGCAATATTGTACGAATGCTCGCTAGTGGGAGAAAAAAATTGAAACACATCAAACTGTATATTACTTCATTTCTGATGTCGTATGAGGTTAACATATGACAATTATATTTTTCTGGATTATTACCTAGGAAAAAAAAACCATTAGGAAAGTGACAAAAAAAGTGGTTTCTTTTTGTGGTGGGGTATAATAAATTGCTCCAAAGTTTTTTAGAGTAACTACTGCAAAGCGTGATGTATTGACGTCTATGCACTATATATACAATATGGTAGACGGAATTTCTAATAGGATCAGTAACTGCAAAATAATGGTCAGACCTGTTCAGAATATTAAAAAGGAGGAGCTTTCTTTAATATGATAAATTTAACACTGATAAATATTTGGTGAAACACGATTGTGATTGGTTGTAAAACAGAAATCATTGAAACGTGATTGGTCATTGACTCCCATTTGGGGCATGAGTTAAATAGTCTTCTTAATCCATTTATTCCATTAATCCATTGATTAATTGAAATTGATTATTTACGCAGAAGTATCAGAAAGCCAAACTTTGAACAAGTCACAAATAAGGGAATTGGAAACATAATAGAAGCAGAAGAAAGCTTAATAGAAAGAATTGAGGAGAAGGAATGAAAATGATTAGGACATATTTTAAGAATGGAAGATGAACGATTGCCGAAACAACTATATCAATGGCAACCGACCAGAAAGAACCTTATATAATCGGGACAGCGTAACCCCGCCTTTCAGACACTTCAAACTCGGCACCGGGTTACAAGTAGGGCCTACGCCAATGCGAGGATAAAATATCAGAAATGTCGTAATGATAACCTGGTAGAATTGATTAAAATAAGCATTTCATTAGCTTAAATGTTTTCCCTATTCCATTAACGCTGTTTAATCTCTCGCCTTGTAGGAATTTTTACGTGCTACGCGCCATCTGAGCCTTACAGTGGCACGACCTTTCGGGAGAGAGATTTTAACTATGGATCACATACATACTTTTTTTGACCATACGAGAACATGGAGGGCCCTCCCTGAATGAGAAATCAGCTCAATGTCAGGGCCACCTCCGAGAAAACAACATAATAAGACGAAACACCAATTCACACAAACATTACTCACTGATATATGTAGATTATTTTACTCATACCCCAAATGGGAGTCAATGACAATCACGCCTCAATGAATTTGATTTACAACCAATGGCAGTTGTGTTTCACCTCGCTATTTATCGAATTATGTTTACCATAATAAAGAAAGCTCCTACTTTTTAATATTCTCAACAGGTCAGAGCATTATTTTCCAGTGACTGATTCTCCAAGAAATACGTTGAATATATCAAATAATAAACAGATTCCTCCCAACTACACATTTGATAATTGTGTGTTTAATAAGTGTGTTTGTAAATACTGATTTTACTGTTTTTTCTAAAAATAGTTAATAACCTATCATGCTGGGTATAGTATACAGTTTTATGTGTTTCATTTTTTTTTTTTTTTTTTTTCCACTACGGTACTTTCTTACAATATTGCAATCTTAGTTGGTTATTGCTGATTGAAATCCTATTTGGCAATAAATAATATAATCAAGTTGCAGTGCATAAACATAACCATGCATTTCTGATTTGTTTTGAAACATCGCCGTTTACATTAAATATATAAATATTTTAAAATACCGGTAACTCTATTTAAATCGTAATTTTTTAGTAAACAACTTAATTTTATTCGTTAAATGGTCCTAACAAATACCACTCTTGATTTGGAAATCACTCGTTGCATTACTTATGATAAATAAATATAACTAAAATAGCTTGGTCAAGAAATTGCCGCTAGGGGAGCACCCATGATTCCACGAGGGACATGGAGGTATATACATAAATATTGTTCATGAGATTAGAGAATGTTTGTGTATTTTGTGTGTGCATTGCGTGCATGCGTATATTTGTAATAATTTATCCAGATACATCATTATGTGTTGCGGAATTGTAGAAGTGCTGGAGAAATGGTTGCGCGTTTGCCGGGAACCACACTACCAGCATGCCACCCGCCGTCTTCTAGCATCAGATTATAGTAATGGCTCAATACTTATATAATGTGTACACACACGCATTCTCTTGATCAATAACTGTCATCTTCATAAAATATTCGAATTGACATGATCTAGATCACGTACGCATTCTTTTGGAATGTATTATTACGTCATCTTTGTACAGTGTATTGATTCGCTTTTTTTTCCGATACGGAAGTTTGTTTTTTCAAGTTATAAGGTATATTACATATGAGATGACTTTTTTCTACAACTACGTGTTCCAAATTTCATAGGGTCTCGTTTGATATTAGTACCAGGTGTTTCTTGAGTCCGTATCGGATGGAGATATCATTTATCTCTGTCATATTTCGGAAACATGTTAATCCACATGTCCACGTGTCCCAGGGGCTTCCCTGGCATGATGATGTATTTGCTACTATGCTTAAGTATGCAATCCATGGACTGTTATCCCTCGGAATCAAAGCTTCCAATCTCATTCTGTCCACTACCAAGCAACATTACTGAGTTCTTTTTTTTTTTTTTGTTTTTTTCTTAGTCTAAACAAATTCTGGGTTGGGGGACAAACATATATTCAAAGAAACA
Source organism: Diploptera punctata (assembly GCA_030220185.1). Lineage (NCBI taxonomy): Eukaryota > Metazoa > Arthropoda > Insecta > Blattodea > Blaberidae > Diploptera > Diploptera punctata. Next base: position 457,499 of record JASPKZ010010245.1, read on the forward strand.
AAAAAAAACTATTTTTAATACAATAATCAGAAGCATTATTACCTATGGAGCTGATGTGTGGGCTTTAAATGCACAAATGAAAAAAAAAAAATACTCGCCACTGAAATGGACTACTGGAGACGTGCTGCAAGAATATCCAGGAAGGATAAAATCAGAAATTCATATATAAAAGAAAAAATGCAGGTACAATATTAGATGTTATAAAGAAGAAACAATTAAATTGGTACGGACACATTAGAAGGATGGAAGAAGGAAGACTACCTAAGATAATCATGGATTGGGAACCACAGGGAAGGAAAAAGAAGGGTAGACAAAATATTACGTGGATTCAGGGAATTAATGAAACTAAGAGGGAATGGAAGATATATGGATGAACAGACAAGAATGGAAAAATGTGTTGAAACAAATGTGTAGTTAACTGTGAACATGTATATTCATTGTAAAAGCCGGAATAATAAAAAAATAGTATAATTTTATTAAACAGTGATCCTAACATAAACAAACGCCAATTGTATCCTTCCGCCATTCACACCACAATTACTGTCACATTGATAGGGAGCACGTGTGAAGTATATAGGCTAATGCATGACATAGTCGAATGGGATACATTACAAGAAAGCTGGTGAGATTTTTCTGAACTTGTGAAATACATTAGAATAACTATTTTTTTACTACTAGTCAAAGATTTGCCAGATTTGTGTTTTAAAAATTTAGATGGCGATATAGCAACAGAAGACTCGACTCATTCAGCCATTTTGTTGCATCAGAATTGACTGAAGCATGACTCAAATGCATCATCCATACGTAATAAACTATTCTAAGTTGTAATTATCGATTAGGCATTTTTAGAATGATTTCTATGTTTTAAATATTATTATTTCCATTCACAAAGAATAAGATATATTTTTAATTTTATGAAGGGAACCACTTTTTCGCGTATTTATTGCTTCTACATCGTATGACGGTGTTCATAACCAATGAAAATCGAGCAGGTCACATGGTTTTGTTTTGATGAGGTTCACTTTAAGAGCGGATAGCATTTGGATACAAAACTCATGACGTCACCAAGCAACAATACCACAGCTAATTCTACTAGCACTAACTGCTGTAGTTGTAATGGGCCATGAGCAATACTCACAAAATAAACTCGATAAACTACTATTTATTTTCGTAATAGAAGCTAATTTTACATTAATTTTCCATACAAGTTAACTAAAAAAGCAATGAATAGTATGCCCACAAAATCCTGCTACCAAAACAATGTAACTTAGCTCGTAAACTATTTGAGATAGAGGTATGCGGTTTTTTGCAACATATTCTACATGTCTCAAAGTTTTGTTTACATTTGTTGTAGATTGTGATTTAAACGACAATGACGAAACAACAGGAAAATACCCAATGTGTGTGGTGGTATGTTGAGTCTGGTAAATCACCAGTATCTCTATACCCGAATGTTATGGCGGTTAACATGTCTAGACACAAATAAATTCGCTTTATCGGAGAACATCAACCCTCTGCAGGTACTCATTGTCTTCGACAATTGCGTTCAGCATGGAATCAGCAAATTCCGCACGCCGAGGGAAGTCAGTTGGCAGCGACTCTTGCGTAATTTACAGCCGCTTATGGGGGACTTTATGAATGGTTGATTTTGGTAAATGCAGTTCCCGTGAAGAATGGCGAATCGATTTTTGAGTTGAAATGCAAGTTGCCCATAGTCGATAGTTTCTTGGCTCACACCTGGTCGTCTACTCTGTGGCAAGTCCATTACGCTGCCAGTCGCTAGAAATTTCTCGGCCCTTCTAATTATGTATGATTTGGATGGAGGATCTCTTCCATATTACTTACTTACTTACTTACTTACTCACTGGTACTATCGAACCCGTAGGTTCATGGCCGCGCGGACATAAGCTCTCCATACATCCCTATCCTGAGTTAATGCTTTCCAATCATTCCCTGTATAATCTACTTCCCTCAAATCATAGTTAATGTTCTCCCACCTCATTCTTGGTCTACCAACCTGGCGTTTTCCCTCTGGCTTTCCTACAAGAAGCTTTCATGTACATCTTTCATTCCCCATACGCGCAACATGTCCTGCCCATCGCAGTCTACGAGACTTAACTGTTCTTATAATATCTGGCTTCCTATAAAGACCATGTAGTTCATTGTTATATAGTCTTCTCCATTCACCTGTCTGTTCATCTCTCTTTGGTCCAAAAATTTTCCTAAGAACTTTATTCTCAAATACTCGTAATCTCCTTTCCTCCCTTAAAGTAAGAGTCCATGTTTCGCACCCATATAATATAACTGGTAGAATAATAGTTTTATATATTTTCAGCTTAACGTTTTTTGAAAGGAGTTGGGACATCAAAAGTCTCTGCAATGCATAATAGCACGCATTTCCAGAATTGAGCCTATGTTTAATTTCTTTGTGCATCTCATTCCTATTTGTGATTATTGTTCCTAGGTATTTGAATTCAGCCACTTCCTCAAAATTTCCCTCATTTGTCATTAGCTGTCCATTTCCATTATATACTGAATTTCTACGTGTGACCATATATTTAGTTTTACTGATATTTACTTCCAGTCCCAATGTCTTAATGTTATTCAAATATTGCCTGCAGAAATTTCGCTGAACAGTTACTGGTGATTTACCAGACTCAGCTTACCACCACACACATTGGGCCTTTTCTTGTGGTGTCGTCATTGTCGTTTAAATCACAATCTACAACAAATGTAAACAAAACCTTGAGAGATGTAGAATACGTTGCAAAAAGCCGCGTGTCTCTATCTCAAATAGTTTACGAGCTAAGTTGCATTGTTTTGGTAGCAGGACTTTTGTGGACACTCTGTATGTAACTAGTAGTGGAAGTGATTCGAGTCCTCGTCTCCAAATACCTGCCTCGGCAACTAAAGGTCGCACTCGTCCACCAAACTGCCACTTCCACTACTAGTTACGCAAATAACTATTTATGTACTTAAGTATGTAGTCAAAATGTACACTCTCAGAATGCTATAAGTTCTTCTTCGTCACGGTTTAGGCTTATTTACTAGCCTGTTTCGGCTCAAAATTGCTGCCGTTTCCATCTTTTCTTTGGTCTTCCCAAACTTCTTCTTCCTCGCGGTGAATAGTCGTATGCTGCTTTTGATATTCTGTTCTCAGACATCCTTGCTAAGTATTCTTTCCAGTTTGTCCTATATTTCACTATTCTTGTGTTTAATTCCTCTACTTTTAGTTGTCTTATTTCTGTGTTATGTTTTTTGTCAGTTCTTTGATATCCTACTATTGGTCTGAGGAATTTCAATTCAGCAGCTTGTATTCTGGCAGATTGTTGTGTTGTCACTGTCCATGTTTCGGATCCATAAGTAATAATAGGAACTGTCATTATCTTGTATAATTTTAGTATATAGAGTCTTTCCTGGCTTTATTTTTCAAAGTTTTTTTTTAGTGTTCCTGTTATATAATTAAACATATTTAGTTTGTCATTTATATGTTTCTCCTGTGTGTGATATTTCTTAACCCAGGAAGTTATATCTTACCACTTGTTCTATTGGTTTATTTTCTAATATTACCTTTGTCCGAACTGGATGAGCGCCCTTGAAATCCATTGTTTTTTTATTTTTCAGATGATATTTCCATGTTATATTTTTTTGATACTTCATTTAGATTATATAGCATTCTTTGTAAGTCATCTTCCGTTTTTGCTATTAAAATCTGGTCATCTGCAAAGGCTACAGTTTTTATTACTATATTTCCTAAGTTAATGCCCCCAGTCGACATTTGCCTCCATGATCTTATCATGTCGTCAAAATAAATGTTAAAAAGAGTGGTTGATAGTGGACAACCTTATCTAACTCCTACTGTTATATGTATTGGTTCCGTGATATCACAATTTTAGTATTATTTAGAAAAAAATATATGGACCTATTTTTTTATTAAGCTCCAGGTTGTCATTTTGACATTTTCTGGTCGTCTCTCCTGACATTGGCGGAAGAAAAGGATATTTAGAGATTCCTATCAATTTTCTAATTGGAATGAATGGACTCCTTTAATGAGTAATTCCTTAGTGGTCTCATATGGTGAGCTAATCAACATCTGAGGTTACATTGAACTGCCATTCTGCAAGCTCTATTATTTGCAGGTCAATGGCCCCGTGATTTTCTTGAACGAGCTCCTCTTCTAGTTTCGGTCTGCTTTTATCTCAGGATGTCACTTGTTTGAAATTTGTGTAAATATGTTGTTCTATTAGCCTTCCAACTTGCCTCCCTCAATTCATTTCAATTTTAGGCTATTTGTTCTTTGAGCTACGACGGTTAAACCTATTTAGCCTCAAATTGTGGAAATTATTATTATTATTATTATTATTATTATTATTATTATTATTATTATTATTATTATTATTATTATTATTATTATTATTATTATTCTGAGAGAATCTCCTAATATTTTGCACTCCATGTTTCGTTGAAAAATTCTACTTTATAATAGGGATCATCAATCAGGGTCCAAATTTGGTAATCATACTACCGTTTCCATTGGGATCCATTCCATAACAATTTTAGGCAATCTTTGCTCTGGCATTCTTTTGACATGGCCGTACCACTGTGTATATAAAAAAAAAGTAAAGTGATCCCACAACAGGCCCGGAGGCCCTTGGGGTAGTAGGAGGTTAAGGCTCCCACTTTTTCTAGACAATCGGCACTTTATGTCAGCCGGGTTGTCAGCCCTGCGTGACGGCCGCCTTTACCCCCAGAACAAGCGTCTGGTACTCATTTCCGTTAGAGGCCGAGTCGACCCCAGGGCCATAGTGCCGCCAGAGGGTTTGGGTCAGTTTAAAAATCCTGACCCCAACGGGACTTGAACCCTCGACCCTCCGGCTTGTAGCTTAGTGCCTTAACCACTACGCTATGTATATATATATATATATATATATATATTTTATGGTGTCCACCGCTGTGGTCTCGAGGTAGCGTGCTGCCTTGTCACACAGCGGGCCTGGGTTCGATCCCCGGTCGGGGCAGTTTTTCTGGGTGAGGTTTTTATCGGGGTTTTTCCTCACCTGTAAGACAAATGTCAGGAAAACTTTAAGGCCCAAACGGTCCCTGAAATCATATGGCCATCATCCTTATCATTATCATCCTTATCATTATCATCATCCTTCACCGGTGTGGAAAGCAACGGGAAGCTACCACACCTACACAGTTCCCTAGTAAAGCTGCAAGCATAGCATGACAATTCTATGATTGCAGTGAAGGTCCTGCCTTCGGGCAGAATTACTATGGATGGATATATTATGGTGCGACTGAGCTAGAAGACGCTGTCCTATCAGCCGAGTGATGGCCCCACATCCACATGTGTCAGTCAAAGAAGTGAATGATCATCTAAGTCAGTGTTTACTTTCTTCATGTGAACAGTCAGGCGAATGGAGAAGACTACATAACAGTTAGCTATATGAACTTTATAGGAAACCAGCTATAAAAAGAATAGTTACGCATCGGAGACTGCGATGGGCACGACATGTTATACGAATGGGGAATGAAAAACGTGCGTGTAAACTCTTTGTAGGAAAACCAAGAAGGAGGCGACTAATTCATAGGTCAAGTATGAGGTGGGAGAATAACATTAACAGTGATTTCAGGGAAGTAACTTATACATGGGATGTTTGGAAAACATTACCTTAGCGATGTATGGAGAACTTATGTCCTCGCGGCCATGAACCTACGGGTTCGATAGTGTCATTGAGTTAGTATTGTGTATTCACGTGGTAGACATAAATTAAATAATAATAATAATAATAATAATAATAATAATAATAATGTGGAGGGTCCAGGGAAAGATCTAGATAACTCACTTTTTTGTCAAAATTGATTTTGAGGTTTCATTAGATTCTCAATGGAAAGAACCATCATTTAGAAGTGTAAAACAGTAAAATATACATTTTAGTCATTGATTTACTTCTTCCAAAGTAAGTAAAGGAAGATAAGGATAAGGAAGTAGGTCTATATAAGTTGTACAACCAAACGTATATACGTTTTCTAAGTTTCAAGGAAAAGTAACTTACCTGGTTTTCTTCCTGTGCCCTTCATATATTACCCTCCTTTAGTATGAATGTATCAGTGAATAGTGTTATGGTGTTAAATGTTTGTGTTGTCTTGGAGGTGGGCCTGGCATTTGGCTGATCACTGATCCGGGGAGTTCTTCGTGTCGATTATGTAGTCTTAAAGGCATATGTGTGATCCAGGGTTTAAAATTCTTAACAGTTATGTCTAAGGCTAGGATTTTTATCTAATAAAAGATAAGATTGCAATGCAGTTAGTATATATTATTCAACTGTTTTTAATTGAAGCCAAGATAAAAGAAAGTCAAAAGTCTAACTTCTCATTATTCTGTTCAACTGTTTGTATGTGAAACCATAACAAAAGACAGTCAGAAGTCTAACTTCCCATTATACTATTCAACTGTTTGTATATGAAACCAAAACAAAAGACAGTCAGGTGTCTAACTTCTCAATTCACTGTTCAACTGTTTTATATGAAACCAAAACAAAAGACGGTCAGAAATCGAACTTCCCATTATACTGTTCAACTGTTTGTATGTGAAACCAAAACAAAATACAGTCAGAAGTCAAACTTCCCATTATACGATTTAACTGTGTGTGTGTGTGTGTGTGTGAAACCAACAAAAACAGTCAGATGTCTAACTTCTCATTTCACTCTTCAACTGTTTTATGTGAAACCAAACCAAAAGACAGTCAGAAGTCTAACTTCCCATTATACTGTTCAACTGTTTTTATGTGAAACCAAAACAAAAGACAGTCAGAAGTCTAACTTCTCATTATATTATGTTGCAATCTTAACGTTTAGTACATAAAAATCCTATCTTAACAGTTATGTCCATGTAAGACCCCTCAGGACATGGGACACTTGAAACTATTTACATTTGCTAGAAGGAAAACATAGTAAGGAATAATAATTATAACAATAATGTATTGTGTTGAGATAGGGGTGTGGTAATATGAAGGAAAGCTAGCAGCTGTTGTTAATAATTCAATAATACCCGCATAATACAATACACCGTTTAGTTTATAGACAGTCATGCGGTGACAAAATTAATAGAAGAAAGACAGCGAGCCAGATTTTTACCCTTTATTAAGATTAATATGCTCTTCCTGGCTCTACTGATTTCTAGAGATGCAGAGTATTAAACAATAATTCATTACTTTTTTATTTTTCTTATTCTTCTTCTACTTTACGATTTGCACTTTTAGTCCGTTCAGGCTGTGACCATCTTGTCTTTGACTTCCCTTGTATTATTATCCCTTTGGGTAAATAAGTTTGTGCTGTCGCCAGTTTCTCTTATATGTTTTAATTACGCCGAGTTGAAGGTCGAACTGAAAATTTATAGAAAAAATGACGTATTATGGTAGAGGACGGCATTTATTTTAATATTTTACAGTGTGATTCTATATTTGTCATTAAATCTTTAGAGAATGAGGAAGGCTTACAACTGAATGGTATTAATAAGCTGTTAGTTTATGCTGATGATGTAGTACTACTGGCCGATAGCGAGGAGATACTGAAGGCCAACACGCACACACTATTGAGTAACACTAAGAAATTAGGACTGGAAGTAAATATCAGTAAAACTAAATATATGGTCACACGTAGAAATTCAGTATATAATGGAAATGGACAGCTAATGACAAATGAGGGAAATTTTGAGGAAGTGGCTGAATTCAAATACCTAGGAACAATAATCACAAATAGGAATGAGATGCACAAAGAAATTAAACATAGGCTCAATTCTGGAAATGCATGCTATTATGCATTGCAGAGACTTTTGATGTCCCAACTCCTTTCAAAAAACGTTAAGCTGAAAATATATAAAACTATTATTCTACCAGTTATATTATATGGGTGCGAAACATGGACTCTTACTTTAAGGGAGGAAAGGAGATTACGAGTATTTGAGAATAAAGTTCTTAGGAAAATTTTTGGACCAAAGAGAGATGAACAGACAGGTGAATGGAGAAGACTACATAACAATGAACTACATGGTCTTTATGGGAAGCCAGATATAATAAGAACAGTTAAGTCCCGTAGACTGCGATGGGCAGGACATGTTGCGCGTATGGGGAATGAAAGACGTGCATGGAAACTTCTTGTAGGAAGGCCAGAAGGAAAACGCCCGGTTGGTAGACCAAGAATGAGGTGGGAGAACAACATTAACTATGATTTGAGGGAAGTAGATTATACAGAGAATGATTGGAAAGCATTGGCTCAGGATAGGGATGCATGGAGAGCTTATGTCCGCGCGGCCATGAACCTACGGGTTCGATAGTGCCAGTGAGTAAGTAAGTAAGTAAGTGATTCTATATTTGTGTTGTCGGCAGTTTCTCTTATATGTATTAATTACACTGAGTAACAAAAAATAAACCTTTTTTTTTGTCTCAAAAAGAAAAATATGTGATTCTGATAGTATTTTTTCTGCTGAATTCAAATATGTATCGGTTTTTCTCCATCACGCAAGGTTTCCGAGAGACAGGAATTTATAATTTCAAACACTTTAATATTTTCTACGTTCGTAACTACACAATATTCAAACATTCGGACTCACCTGAAAACTAAGAAATGACGATGTTCTGCTGTATTTCGGCTGTGGAGGATCCCTCTTGATGGTCCAATAATATTCTGCCAGCATATTAGGATTCCATTTGCCTTGATATATCTTTTCCATAGCTGAAACCGTTTGAGTTAGCTCATTTGGTTTTATTTTACAATGGACAAAAAAATTTAATTTATTGTATTTACTTTTAACTCTTGTCGGATTTCACAATTTTGTTTTTATCTAGTTTTGAATATCCAAACTTACAGAGCCCTATGTAAAGTGTAAAGTAAAGTAAAGTGATCCCACAACAAACCCGGAGGTCCTTGGGGTAGTAGGAGATTAAGGCTCCCACTTTTTCTAGACAATCGGCACTTTTTTATGTCAGCCGGGTTGTCAGCCCTGCATGACGGACGCCTTTACCCCAGAACAAGCGTATGGTACTCATTTCCGTTAGAGGCTGAGTCGACCCCAGCGCCATAGTGCCGCCAGAGGGTTTGGGTCAGTTTAAAAATCCTGACCCCAACGGGACTTGAACCCTCGACTCTCCGGCTTGTAGCTCAGTGCCTTAACCACTACGCTACGGCGTGCCCCCACAGAGCCCTATGTTTATGATGATTAGGATTTGTATTTCTATTTTTATTCGAGGTTTAACAGGAGTATTGCTCTAAAGAATGCCATCGATTTGAGGTTTAACAGGAGTATTGCTCTAAAGAATGCCATCGATTTGAGGTTTAACAGGAGTATTGCTCTAAAGAATGCCATCGATTTGAGGTTTAACAGGAGTATTGCTCTAAAGAATGCCATCGATTTGAATGTATTCTTCGAATATGTGTATGCGTGTTTTATTCGTGTTTTTGATCCATATGTAAGAAATGGGACAATCTTAGATTCATTAAACCCCTACATTATTTATAAATTCCTTTTTTGCAGTGGATTTATTTGCTTTTCACTGCAGTCCGCCACATTTAAATAACTGCCTCCAGAAAATAGTTGCTTGCCATTATAAGGGTTATTTTTTTTAATCAAAGAGAGACGAGACGATAGGTGAATACAGAATACTTCATAATAGTGAGATACTACATCTATTAGGAAAAACCTGGTAAGTCTTCAAAGTGATTTTTTACAGGAGAGCAAAAACTAGTTCAATGACTTACATCAAAGAGTGCATACATCGAAAATTCAATGCTTAATAACACCGTCAGTATTCGCTTGACGACTTACCCGTTTTTACCGAACGTGCATCGGGCCAAAAGCTATCGAGAGATGTTAATAACTCATTTTTGACCAAAAGTTGACTTACCCGGTTTTTCCTAACTGATGTAGATTATATGATCACAAATGAAGGGTACAAGAGAGAGAGAGAGAGAGAGAGAGAGAGAGAGAGAGAGAGAGAGAGAGAGAGAGAGAGAGAAATAACGAAAGAGAGAGAGAGAAATAGGTAGAGAGATATAGATAGATGGATAGATAGAGATAAATATAGACAGATATAGATATAGAGAGAGATATATATCGAGAGAGATGGATAGAGGGAGAGTGGGGGGAGAGAAGTAGCTTTTTTCTTGAAACTTAGAAAACCTTAGTAATTTGATTTCATTTTAGGAATTTAAAAACTGCTTAATTTGGACAATCTGTAACGCACATATACAAAAGGTGTAGGGATTGTATCTAAGCCGTTACTTTCTCTCATATGGTACTTGTGTGATTTCCCAAGGTGCTTATTAAATATTCACATGTAAGTAGGTCGAACAAAGTAAACATGACATCTGTCTCTGGCTTAAAGCAGTTTATGTAACGGACTTCCTTACGTTCATATAGAAGAAATATATACAGGACGATAGTGAATTCTTATATAAGTGGACACAATCCTCGACTCACGTCACACGGTGTGGCAGGTATTTCCAGTCTCCGCTGTAACAACTTTGGACTACTTTGGTCACAATCGAATTTACAAACGTTAAAGTAACACACACACACACACACACATATATATATATATATATATATATATATATAGCCTATATATATGTTATAATTAAATGTTTAACATTGAGCAATGCAAGCTTAATATGGTATGATAAGAAAAATAAATGCCTGGACGGGATTCGAACTAGGATCTCTGAGTCTGTACCTCAGCGTGATATCCATTACACCACCAGGCGAATCCAATTCAAACACTTATTTTTCTTATATATGTATTATATTCTCCATTATTACTAGATGTCGCGAGAACTCGGTCTTCACTGCCATCTAGTAGCTGACTATAACAAGTAAGCATCTAGTAATAATGGAGAATATAATACATATATAAGAAAAATAAGTGTTTGAATTGGATTCGCCTGGTAGTGTAATGGATATCACGCTGAGGTACAGACTCAGAGATCCGGGTTCGAATCCCGTCCAGGCATTTATTTTTCTTATCATACCATACACACACACACACATATATATATATATATTGAATACATGTAGAGCTTATGCCCGCGCGGCCATGAACCTATGGGTTCGATATATATATATATCTTTATTTATTTATTTATTTAACACGGGCGAATCATTTAGATCTAATTGGAAATTTAATAACGTATTACTTTTCTTTTATTTATTTATCCATCCGTTGTAATTCTGCCCAAAGGCAGGTCCTTCACTGCAAGCATAGCATGAAGATATGGGAGTTGTAGGTGTGGTAGCTTCCCCTTGCTTTCCACAACGGTGAAGGATGATGATGATGATGGCCATATGATTTCGGGGACCGTTTGGGCCTTAAAGGTTTCTTACAGGCGAGGAAAAACACCGATAAAAACCTCACCCAGAAAAACTGCCCCGACCGAGGATCGAACCCGGGCCCGCTGCGTGACAAGGCAGCTCGCTACCTAGAGACCACAGCGGTGGACTTATTTATTTATAAAGTTTCTAAAAGGTACATTTTTTCTCCTTTGTTATAAACATGTAAAACTTCAAACTCCGAATACAATAGAATAAATATTTATCAAATGCATATAAAACTTCGATAGTTTTATTTATTAAATACCTAAAAACTTATAAAATAATGTTATAAGTATCGTTGAAAAACGTTTAAAATATTGTAAAAGATAGAAGAAAACAGTATTTCAAGAATGTACTATGAAAAATGAAGGGAAAGGTAATGTACAGTTGAGCCTTGGTTTTACGGTAAATCGACCTTTATTAAAACTTTTGTAATTTATAATTATAAAATGATATACCTTTTAGGTCTGTCTCCTCAACCGCTGAAACATGAAGTTACTTTAGGCCTTTCGGGACTAGTCCCATAATCAGAAGAAAGTGCGTCTGCATCCACTGGATTCGAATGTAAGACTGGCTGGTTCGTTGTAACTTTAAATAGCGGGTTTGAAGTACTGGGTGTGTTCTCGTTTAATAGCAGCTCATTATTGGTCTCTTTAAATATTTCCAAATCCTCCAGTACGTTGATTCTATTCGGATTATCTTTGCATAATAGTCAGTATATTATTTTTGTTCGTCTGGCATACCTTTGCAAGAAATTTGTAGAAAGAGACAGTTGTGTTCACCTCTCTCCCTCGCACCAGTGTTGTCTGTGTTTCTTCACCAGATGTTAATAGGGTAAGGGGGAAGACGAAAACTGACAACAGGGTGAGCTCTTTCTTTTGTAACAGGACGAAAGCGGTCAAGGATCTACCCTTACATCTCCATCTCTCTCTTTGCCAAGTTAGTTAGTTAGTTATTTAGTTCACTGGCACTATCGAACCTGTAGGTTCATGGCCGCGCGGACATAAGCTCTCCATACATCCCTATCCTGAGCTAATGCTTTCCAATCATTCGCTGTATAATATACTTCCATCAAATCATAGTTAATGTTACTCTCCCACATCATTCTTGGTCTACCAACTGGGCGTTTACCCTGTGGCTTTCCTACAAGAAGCTTCAATGCAAGTCTTTCATTCCCCATACGCGCAACATGTCCTGCCCATGGCAGTCTATGAGACTTAACTGTTCTTATTATATCTGGCTTCCTATAAAGACCATGTAGTGCATTGTTATTTAGTCTTCTCCATTCACCTGTCTGTTCATCTCTCTTTGGTCCAAAATTTTTCCTAAGAACTTTATTCTCAAATACTCGTAATCTCCTTTCCTCCCTTAAAGTAAGAGTCCATGTTTCGCACCCATATAATATAACTGGTAGAATAATAGTTTTATATATTTTCAGCTTAACGTTTTTTGAAAGGAGTTGGGACATCAAAAGTCTCTGCAATGCATAATAGCATGCATTTCCAGAATTGAGCCTATGTTTAATTTCTTTGTGCATCTCATTCCTATTTGTGATTATTGTTCCTAGGTATTTGAATTCAGCCACTTCCTCAAAATTTCCCTCATTTGTCACTAGCTGTCCATCTCCATTATATACTGAATTTCTACGTGTGACCATATATTTAGTTTTACTGATATTTACTTTCAGTCCCTTGGTAGTCTTGTGGTTATAGTTTCTGACTACGATGCGTGAGGTCGTAGGTTCGAAGAATGATCTTCCATTAATATTAATTCAGTATTGTGTCTTATTGAAGTAGAATGATGGGCAACCCTGAACTGTGCGGCTTGTTAACAAAGTTGATGAGAGAATTGAACTCATCTGCATACTTACAAATCTGTCAACAGCATTCCCGGCTGTTGTAGATACCTCCTGCGATTATACATGGGTATACTGACTTCTCGTCATCTGTACCGGTCACTTCGACATGCCTTTGTTACTTCAATAGACACAACTTCTGGTTCCTTCCCCTTGCTATCACATTTACATCGCAAAATGAGCGTTCACAGAACGACAAAGATATTAGCATACATTAGTTACAGATGTCAGTTCATTAAAAAATATTATCTGTTAGTAGCGGAATTTCCATCCTCTAACCGCTGTGGTCTCGAGGTAACGTGCTGCCTTGTCACGCAGCAGGCCCGAGTTCGATCCCCTGTCGGGGTAGTTTTTCTGGGTGAGGTTTTTATCGGGGGTTTTCCTCACCTGTAAGACGAATGCCAGGAAAATTTTAAGGCCCAAACGGTCCCCGAAATTCATATGGCCATCATCATCCTTATCATTATCATCATCCTTCACCGGCGTGGAAAGCAACGGGAAGCTGTCACACATACAATTCCCTAGTAAAGCTGCAAGCATAGTATGAAAATACTATGATTGCAGTGAAGGACCTGCCTTCGGGCAGAATTGCTTTGAATGGAACAGTAAGAATGTAATCTTAAGAGAATTTTTGGGACAATTAGAGAAAAGGATGGCACATGGTATATACGAATTAACTTAGAATTAAATAATTTAATTTTATATACAGATTTTCAACGTTCACACTTCTTTCTGTGCCTAAAGTTTTATTTTCCTTCTCCACTCGACTCTATCCACCCACTCCATGTCCTCCAGTCCTCTTGTTCTCATTCCAGTTCTTATTTATTGCATCCACGAGTTGCAAGGTCTTCCTTTCATTCCTCTTCCAGGTGGATGCTTTCCTGGGTAAGCCTTCTTCTTGCATTCGTCGTACATGCCCATACCAATTTATAAATAAGAATGAGATAAAACATACTTGGAGCTTTCATCTGTCATTTCCTTATTATATTTTTAAAAAATATCTTATTTTACGATTCCGATTGAGGGTCTTTCCACTTTTCAGCGGTTGCCCTTTTACCAGCCGGCTGCTGGCCCTTCACATCCACATGTGTCAATCACAGAGGTAGATGATCAACAGCCAGTGTAGGGGTGACATGTGGTTAGCATGTCGAGTCCCCCAGCCGTTATAGCTGGTTCCTCAACCTGGAGCCGCTACTTATTGTAGCTACCCAATTGCCTCACGATGCTGGGTGGGCACTGGTCCCATACTGGCCGAAATACCAGAGAAAATTTCTTCCCCCATGGAGACTCGAACCAGCGCAAGTCCCGTAGCTCTGCGCCAAGGCTTCCTACCTTAACCGCTCGGCTACGGCGCGGGACATCTTATTTTACGATAACTTAATTTAGCATGTGATTTTAGCGCGGAATTTCTGAATGCCGAGACATAATTTCCCTGCGTAAAATTTTAGTGTTCACGTATACCTCGTTAAGAGTAATAATTAGGCGCTAGTTGTTTGTAAAAATGTGGAACAAAGCGTGAATTCAGTAGTTGAGGTATTGACGTATTGTATAGCAGCCATGTTGGAAAAGTGTGCCACACGACACGCCGCCGTGTGTGAAAACGACACTTCACGGGATATCGCGTGTGAAACGATAGCGCGTGCAAAAAAATGCTATACATGAATGTGCTTAGCTGTGCTCTGCAACCAAATAGCGCGCGCTGGTAAATTCCTATCAATAAATTCAATGTAACTAAAATTGTACACAAAATTCCTTCACAAAATAAATTGTGATACATTTATCACTGCTTTAATTGGAATTACGTCATCATAAACAGTGATTATTTGTGTTACCTAATAGAGTTAAGGCAGTAAGGTCTTCTCTTCCAATTCTCTACGGTTGACTAAAGACACTTCAATTCCACATTGTCGTGAAAAACATATATAGCAGTAATGTAACGTATGATTAAAAACTATAAAATAGTCACCTTGTAGGTCCGTCTCCTCAACTTATGTTGTATTAAAACTCTGTAGGCCTTTCGGGACTAATCCCATCATCATCAGAATGCATTAGGTCTGTACTTGTTGACCCTTGTTGAAGTACTGACTTGGTTGTAAATATTTTGAATAGAGGATTGTGTGGACAGGGTGTGTTCTCATTAAGAATCAGATTGTTGTTCAGTTTCTCTTAGGATTGTGATTTTCTTCAGTATATTTATCCTGGTTGGAATGTTTTATATATGCAATATTACATAGAGAAAACATTCCAACGAGAATAAATATACTGGAAGAAATCTCAATCCTACACAATATTACATAGAGAAAACATTCCAACGAGAATAAATATACTGGAAGAAATCTCAATCCTACACAATATTACATAGAGAAAACATTCCAACGAGAATAAATATACTGGAAGAAATCTCAATCCTACACAATATTACATAGAGAAAACATTCCAACGAGAATAAATATACTGGAAGAAATCTCAATCCTACACAATATTACATAGAGAAAACATTCCAACGAGGATAAATATACTGGAGGAAATTGCAATCCTAAGAGAAATCGACAACAACCTAATTCTTAATGAGAACACATCCCAGTCCACACAATCCTCTATACAAAATATTAACAACCAAGTCAGTGCTTTAACAAGGGTCAACAAGTACGGACCTAACGCATTCTGCTGATGATGAGACTAGTCCCGAAAGGCCTAAAACAACAAGTTGAGGAGACGGACCTACAAAGTGGCTATTTTGCAGTTTTTAATCATACATTATATTACTGTGAATTAACACCTCAACGGAAACTTACGATGAATTTTACTAGATAGTAGCAGACTCACCCTGCTGATGATGGAAGTTAACTACCGAAAGGCCTCCAGTTAACATTTTAATATAATATTTGACACAGTTGAGGACGATGACACTTGCCAACAGGTATATTTTATTTTGACTATTCACCTCAAAGGAATTTGATATGAATTTTACTAGCATTTACCTGTACAATTTAATTATGAGCACAATTAATGTTCCAGGCTGACTCACCCTTAAATTCTGCTGTTATTTTTACCATTTTCTTAATGGTTAACCCTTAAATTCGCACTGTATGCAATAAGATACATAAATTATTGTTTTAATTCATCTAATAGTTTTATTAAAACAGAATGAAAGCTAACGATAACAAATTACTAAAATTTGTGTGGAAATATAGAATATACCTGATAACAACAGTAAATCATGATTTCGTTTTCAGTGCGGTCCGTCACATTTAAATTTCTGATACGAAAAATTACTGTTTTGCCAATTTAAGGATTAATTTGGAATATTATTTACCAAACTGTTTGAAAATATTCAAAATAGTTTCTTTCTTTCCGGCTTTTAAATCGCTTTCTTTCCAATGGTTAAGAAATTCTACAGACATTTTACCATTTTGAAACGATTGAAATTCCAACGTATTCTGTATTGCGCATGCGTAAGGACGAAACAATGCTTATATGTGTAAAAACTGATGCAACTCCTGGTCGATTAAATCAAACTAGTTTCTTAATCAATCGACCAGGGGTATTCTATGGACAATGTTCTGAAATCTGCGGAGCTAATCATAGATCTATACCAATTGTTATTGAGAGACTTTCAACAAATACATTTATCAATTGACATTTTACCATTTTGAAATGATTGAAATTCCAACGTATTCTGTATTGCGCATGCGTAAGGACGAAACAATGCTTATTTGTTGTATTAAAATTGTAATTATATATTTTAAGATTATCCCATGTAACTTAAATGTAGACATGTGCTAGATAATATATAGTTTTCTTTATTTCGAGTGTTAGAAAGCTAACTACATTTTCTTACATGCTTAAAGATAAAACAATTATTCTACCAACGAAATGCAGTCATACATCTAGTTTGTTTACGTTACAACTGGAACTTAGCTCAAAAAGATATAAAAATAATTATTATATCAAATAATTATAATGAATGTCGGTGTTCATTTAAAACAAATGCAAGTCCTTTGTCTAAAATATTATTCAAATCGAAAAAGAATATACTCGTTTGTTTTAAATTTTATTCGAGTGATAATCCTACGATAAGTTAGAAAAATAGCTGAATGCCAATGCTATGCGCAAAAAAAGTTATGTACAAAGGACTTGAGTTGTATCTGGAATTATTTCGCATTACTTTACAATTCTATTTGAATCCAATTCCATTTCACACCCTCCCATCCAATCAATGCGTCCATTGTTACTATTTATACCTTCAACTGGCCTTTATCCTTTTGTTCAGCCATCCACTCCGGATTGCTTCTTTTAATCTGTTTCTCCTTTTTTTCCCGTCTTCCTTCTATTCAGTTAACTGACCTATATTGCTTTTTAAGAGAACATGATTTTATCCAATTTAATTTTACAAGTACATTGTTTTACATTAGTCTTTACTAAGCACATCTTGTGGTCTCTGCGTGAACATGATGAAAACCCATTATCTGAGAGTAGGACAATGACAGTGAAATTTAAGGAGGTGATGAGTGAAATGTTGGACATTTTCGGTCAAATTTAGCAAATTTTGTTTTTGTATTAAAAAATACTATGTACCTTAAAGTATAAGTTGGCGAAGTTTCAGTGTTCTATGACGCTTGTAAGTCTCCCTAATGACTGTACGAGGGCATGTATGCTAGATAGATAGATCATCGGTTGATTAATGACTTTGACATCGTCCGATTCCTAATAGCCAATTTTGTCGGTCTATCCAATCCCCTGGTTGTAGATGTTTCTCCTTCATATATAAACATATTCCCTGACTCCAGGAGGTTTTAGGTCTTCCTCTGCTTCGTCTTCCCTCAGGTTTCCATTCCAAAACAGATTTTGGTAGTCGATCCTCTTCCATTCGTTGGACATGTCCGTACCATCTTAATTGCTGAGTTTTAATATAATCTAAAATAGTGTCTTCAATCTTCATTTTCTCCCTTATAACTGAGTTCCTAATTTTTTTCTCTTCTTGAAATTCTTGCGGCCCTTCGTATATAAATCCATTTCCGTTGCCAAAATATATTAATTTGTTTTTGTTGTCAATGACCAAAGTTCTGCTCCATAAGTAATGATGCTTTTAACAATTGTATGATATATATTCATTTTATTTTTATTATATTTTTATCCCACAATATTCCATTGAGGCAAGCAATTGCAAATTTTCCTTTATTATTTCTATTCCTTATCTCCTCTTCATAACTCCCATTTTTATTTATTTTAATTCCTAAATATGTGATCTCACTACAAGATTTTTTATTGTTTCTCCATTCTCCAAAATTAAATTTTGTTCTGGTTCACCAATTGATAAATGTATGCTACATTCTAATTTAACTGCATGCAAACTTTCAAATTGACTTTTCCACACTTTTATTTTCATTGCATTTCAATACATTCAAATCAAAATAGCGTTGACAAGTTTAATGATAGAAGCACGAAATCTTCACTGCATGTCCCACACACTGTGGCTAATAAGTCTATGCATGGATTTTGAAACAACGTTGATAGTTTTTGAAATACAAAATAAAATATGTGTAGTAATTTAAAAAAAAGTTTCATATGCAGTGGATGTATATTTTTTTCTTCCTTTATTATAATGATATAAAAAAGTTAATGCATAATGTTGTTCTAAATACGTCAGTGGTTGTGTAGAACATATTTCAAAAATGTTACTAAAAATTAAAACGTTTAATATAAAGTAAAGTAAAGTGATCCCACAACAGGCCCGGAGGCCCTTGGGAGTAGTAGGAGGTTAAGGCTGCCACTTTTTCTAGACAATCGGCACTTTATGTCAGCCGGGTTGTCAGCCCTGCGTGACGGCTCCGAAGATGAAATACAGGGTTCCAATATCTTTATGATTAGTTGAAAATAATCATCGTTGGGCCGCCTTTACCCCCAGAACAAGTGCCTGGTACTTTTTCCGTTAGAGGCTGAGTCGACTCCAGGGCCATAGTGCCGCCAGAGGGTTTGGGTCAGTTTAAAAATCCTGACCTCACCGGGACTCGAACCCTCGATCTTCCGGCTTGTAGTGCAGTGCCTTAACCACTACGCTAAGGCGTTATTATAAAAAAAATGAGCGAAATCTGACAATTAGAAGTGGAGGTTTACTTGAAACCCGAAATTAAAAACTGCCTAAACGACCGGACTAATTTTGATTAAAGTTTTTGTGTGTGTTTGAGTGGGTCACTGGATGGGTTTAGATTGGACTCGGTAGGTGGCGCTACAATCGGGTAATAGGCATTTTTTATGTGAGACGTGTAGTCAGCTGCATTATCGGCATTTCGTGCGAAAACAATGTGATGTCATCAAATATCTAATTATGTTTTATTTAGAGAATTTTATGGTAAAAAGTAATATTTTTATCGTCCGGCCATTGAACGTTCGAGCAGAACAACGTCTGTCAGGTCCTATAGTTTTAATAAACAGTAAAACTTGTTTAATCCGGAACGTGAATAGTGCGGAAATCTGTTCAATGTGAACAAATGTATTGGTCCCGGCGAAATAATAGTAATTGTAGGTGCATTTATTTTGCATAAAACGGAATCTGTCCAATGCGGAAACGGAAAGATATTTCTGCACAATGCATGTACTATTGTATAAAGCGGAAAGACAGAGAGAAATAATTAGTTTCCATTTCATTGAATTCCCGTTAGGCCAAAAAAAACAGTCAATGATTCCTGCTGCCAGGTGAAGTATAGATTCTACCTGTACCTGAAATTTTATTTCGGCCTCACTGCAAACCCGTTATGCAAAATGCAGATTCCTGCCTTGCAAATAACCATTGCACTGTAAAATCTTAAATTAGTTTAAGTTCTGAGACCGATCTTTCACAGGTAGCGTTCTGAATTTACAGAATAAAGATCGCTGAAACGTATGTATCATTCTCATTAAACGAAAAAGTGAAAGTGATTGAAGATACATTTCCAAATTTTCCGGACCGATGCTCGAAAGTTAAGCTCTGCCTGTTGCTAAATCCCTAGGGAATAACGATTTCAAGGCATCTTCAGGTTGGTTGGACAGTTTTAAAAGACGACACAATGTAGTGTGGGATGAAATTTGCCGGGAATCAAATAATGTGGACGGAAGTGTAGTTAGTGAGCGGAAACCGAAACTGCATACTTTGGGAAACTTCAGGATGCGCACCTGAGCGACATTTTTAAAGCTGAAGAAACGGGACTGTTTTTGGTGCTCTATAATTTAAGATTATTAATAAGTTTTAGTTTTTTTTAAGCGGAAATTTTGTCTAATGTGAAAAAAGTGGTCCCATGCGATTCCGCTTTGAGCAAGTTTTACTGTATAAAGACTACTACGTCATTCTCAATTTTTTCAGACAAAATATTGGTATAATTTTCACATTTTCGAAAAAAGCATAATATTGAAAACGTGTACTATAAAATGTATATTTTATCACTGGTGAAACGTGTTGTGTACGGATATTAATATATATATATATATATATATATATATATATATATATATATATATATACTAGAAGTCCCGGCCACGCGTTGCTGTGGCCAAGGTATACGTTAAAAATTTAAATTAAGTTGTTGTCTTTCAGCCAGATTACTTAAAACTAATACTTACACACTAAATCAATAATATTGAATATAAAATAAACATTGAACACACTTAAATTATGAAATAATCAATATTTGTAATTCAATTGAAATTCGCGGTTGCAACAAAAAGCACAGCCATCTGGATCTCTCTTTGTTAAATAATAAACCAATTTCCTTACCAAATTACCTTACACCGTCATCTGTTAGAATCGTATGGAACTCACAGATAATTATAACTCTTTGTTAAATAATAAACAAATAATTTGCAATAAAAATAATGCGACTATAAATTTAGGTATATACTACCATAAGTCTCAAGTTGGATCAAACTGCACACAGTGTGCAAAATTTTATTAAAATCGGTTCAGTAGTTTAGGATTCCATCGCGGACAAACAACGTGACACGAATTTTATATATATATATGTGTGTGTGTGTTTAATCGAAATGAAAACAGTTATTATGTAAATATCCAAGTCCCAGTCATTCATTGTATAAAAATATTTTGCATATTCACCATAATTGAACCAAATACTCGTTGATGTAGTGCGGTTTAGCAATGAATTCAATCCAGCATTAAAAAAATCACTAAAATATGTAATTAGGAAATTAACTAATGATGGAAAATGTTTAATGTTGTTTAGGGATTAAAGCTAGGCCTATTGGATTATATTATGAACGATCTTTTATTTTGTGCGAATATATTGTGCTCCATTATGATTCTAATTGGTAGAGTATGTTGCTGTCAAATCTATTAAATCCCACATCGAAACACTGATTTAATTGAGAATTTAAATAGCGAATTTCGACTGATTAAGCTAGTTGATGACGTTTTGGTGACGTCACGGTTTCGATATCGATCCTCAATGTTTGCGCTCTCTTGAACTTCACGTGTTTCCCGACACCCGACTCAAATGTCAACAGTAGTGTCGCGAAACAATAGAATAAACTGTGTTCCTTTTACAGAGCCGAAAAAATCTTATCAGATAACATTATTTATATATATATATATATATATATACATACTTATACGTGCAAAATATACCTACCTAACCAAAAAACAAAGTTCCTGTAAACTAAATCACTGAACCGACTATACAATTGTCATGCTGTATGTGTGTGTGTGTGTGTATGTATGATAGAGAAGAAGGATATATATATATATATATATATATATATATATATATATATATATATACACACACTTATACGTGCAAAATATACCTACCTAACCAAAAAACAAAGTTCATGTAAACTAAATCACTGAACCGACTATACAATTGTCATGCTGTATGTGTGTGTGTGTGTGTATGTATGATAGAGAAGAAGGATATATATATATATATATATATATATATATATATATATATATATATATATATACACACACTTATACGTGCAAAATATACCTACCTAACCAAAAAACAAAGTTCATGTAAACTAAATCACTGAACCGACTATACAATTGTCATGCTGTATGTGTGTGTGTGTGTGTGTATGTATGTATGATAGAGAAGAAGATATATATATATATATATATATATATATATATATATATATACACACACTTATACGTGCAAAATATACCTACCTAACCAAAAAACAAAGTTCATGTAAACTAAATCACTGAACCGACTATACAATTGTCATGCTGTATGTATGTGTGTGTGTGTGTGTGTGTGTGTATGTATGATAGAGAAGAAGGATATATATATATATATATATATATATATAGCTAACACTATAACACTATAATGGGAGATTATTATTATTATTATTATTATTATTATTATTGATATTGATATTAATATTAATATTAAATTAAATAGATTTTACAGAATGTGTGGGGCACAATAAGATGGACACTGAAAAATAAAACTTTGAGAAGCGCACAACTAAAATTTTACAAAATTATGGCAGTGCCCGTCTTAACATATGCAAGTGAAAATGGGACTCTTAACCGTTCAGACAGAAGAAAAATAGAAACTGCAGAAATGAAGTTCCTACGTTCAGTAGCGGGTGTGACAATTTTGGACAAGAAAAGAAGTGAGGATATTAGGAAGGACTTAAACATTTTTAATTTAACAAATAGAATTGACAACATGAGAAACAACTGGTACGAACATTTCGGGACGCCCATTTACTAGATGGGAGGATTCATTAAATCCGACTTGATGTGAAAACAGGTCAAAAGGCCTAATTTCATGAAGCAGAAGAAGAATAAGTAGATTATTATTATTATTATTATTATTATTATTATTATTATTATTATTATTATTATTATTAATCATCCAAAGAAACCTGGATAGAAGGTGTGCAAGTGGCTATGAATAATTATCAGAGAATTGGAGGAAGATCAATGGATGGACAGAGAGGAATGTCGTTTGGTTTCTAGAAGACGGCGGCGTCTGCCATGGTACCGGATGATGATGTTTATTATTATTACTATTATTATTATTATTATTATTATTATTATTATTATTATTATTATTATTATTATTATTATTATTATTATTATTATTATTATTATTATTACGCCTCATTGCGATTGCTTTGGAACAGAGCTGGACACTGTACAACATGTCCTGTACGAATGCATCAAATATGAGGCCAGACGAAGGGACTTACATGAGGCTGCACTAAACGGTGATATGAACTGGCCGCCTCCTCTACGGTTTTGGACAGAAAAACAGCCATATCAAGCAGTGAGAAAGTTCATCGGATGGGTCCTTACTCAACGCCAAGAGGAGGACATCCGCAGACAAAGAAGAAGGGATTATATATAATCTAGCAATAAGTTAGTTGTAAGTTAGTAAATTAAGTATTAGTTTTAACACAACACCATGTAAATATTACTAGATTAGGTGGTAGATTTAAGACTTAGGTTAAGGATTAATATGTAAAAATAACTGTATATAAGTAGTATTAAGAACAAACACCCGAAACTTGTATCCTGAAAATGAACATAATAAAAACAGCAGAGAGTAATTAGGGACAAGAGCAGACCTGGGGATATGGGCATTAAGCCCGAGGAAACCCAGGGAGATGGTGGCGGGGCTCTTAATAATAATAATAATAATAATAATAATAATAATAATATTATTATTATTATTTTAATGGTTTATTCTTTCTTTGTAATATATATATATATATATATATATATATATATATATATATATATTGTGTAGCCTATACCTGTTATGTACAATTAATTAACTTGTAGATAATTCACAATTGTTAATTATAAGAATTGTATAATTTAATCTGGTGAAGTGGAAGAGAAGACCTTACGGTCTTAACTCCATCAGGTAAAATAAATAAACCATTAAACAGAATGGAAAGATAAATCACAATTATGTGTTTAATTTTTTTGGTGGATCCAATTGGTCTATTTACTAGCTACGTCACTGGCTCTAATAATAAAGAAAGGAAATGAAACAATATAGTAAAATATATTTATTTATACTGAACAAGGAGTAAATTTGATTTGATACCTTAATATGTGCAGGTCCAGGAACAAGACAATGGTTTCATTGATTTAAAGGTACGGTATCATGAAACTATATCCATTTAAAAGGTATGCGAGCGCAGATTGGCGATTTGATATCCTTGTGTTTCATTAATTTCTAAATGAACAAAGGAATCTAAAACACTGTTTACAGTTGAATCTAATTTCCATTTTTCCCCGGGTTCCCTATCATCACTAGATTGTCAAAATGTTCCAAACTCTACAGACTTGACAAAGGGAATTAAGTTTCGCGATGTTGGTAACATCAAAGCGGATATCTGGAGGGAGGAAGGATAATTAATTGTGTCGCCGGTAGGTTACTCACTCCCTGCGTTTGTCTCCATCTCCATGATTCAAAATAATAATATTCGTAAAGGTCCAGGTTTTCAAAATAATAGAATCAATATGTATAGTGTTCGAAAACATGTAATCAAATTTCTACAACAGATCAGATTTTTAGTAGAAGACAGATTTTAGAAAATATATTGCCACCTACATCACCTGTATGTAGACTTCAAAATGGCATAAGAATCAGGAGGAAGTTATGTATACACTAGAAGTCCCGGCCACGCGTTGCTGTGGCTAAGGTATACGTTAAAAAAATTTAATTCAGTTGCTGTCTTTCAGCCAGATTACTTTAAACTAATACTTACACACGAAATCAATAATATTGAAAATAAAATAAACACTGAACACACTTAAATTATGAAATAATCAATATTTGTAATTCAATTGAAATTCGCGGTTGCAACAAAAAGCACAGCCACCAGGATCTCTCTTTGTTAAATAATGAACCAATTACCTTACCAAATTACCTTACACCGCCATCTGTTAGAATCGTATGGAACTCACAGATAATTATAACTCTTTATTAAATAATAAACAAATAATTTGCAATAAAAAAATAATGCGACTATAAATTTAGTTATAAACTACCCTAAGTCTCAAGTTGGATCAAACTGCACACAGTGTGCAAAATTTTATTAAAATCGGTTCAGTAGTTTAGGATTCCATCGCGGACAAACAACGTGACACGAAATTTTTATATATTAAGATATAGTATCCTGCTGGAGTTCGGAATTCCTAAGAAAGTTAGATTTATACGTAAATGGCTTTCTGCCATTTAATAATAATAATAATAATAATAATAATAATAATAATAAAGCTATTATTATTATTATTATTATTAAATGGCAGAAAGAGTAGGGTGCGTGTAGGCAAACAGTTTTCGGATACTTTTGGGATTCACAATGGGTTAAAATGTGGAGATGCACTATCTCCTCTACTATTCAGTTTTACTAGAGCGTGCCACAAAATCTTTAGAGGATGACGAGGGCTTACAACTCAATGCTGTTGATAATAATAATAATAATAATAATAATAATAATGTTTTATTTATTCTGGCATATTTAAGGCCATAAAGCCTTCTCTTCCACTCAACCAGCACAAATACAAATAAATATTTGTCAAATATAGATATACACTATACTAATTATAAACAGTTAAAGATACATTAAATGTAGCAATGTAAATTTCATATACAAACAACATTTTATACGATAATAACAATAATAATACTTACGATAATAAGAATAATAATAATTTAAATATGATAAATTATACGAGAAACACCAATTAACATATATATATATATCTTACACAGGGTAATAATGAAGTCGAGGTTAGATAAACTGTTGGTTTATGCTGACTATTTAACTCATGCCCCAAATGGGAGTCAATGACCAATCACGTTTCAATGATTTCTGTTTTACAACCAATCAGAGTCGTGTTTCACGAAATATTTATCAGTGTTATAATTACCATATATTAAACAAAGCTCCTCGTTTTTAATATTCTGAACAGGTCTGACCGTTATTTTGCAGTGACTGAGCCTATAAGAAATACGGCTACCAGATTGTATATATAGTGCATACATGTCAACATTTGTAGCAATTTATTATACCACCAAAAAAAGAAACCACTGTTTGACTTTCTTAAATGTATTTTTTCCCAGGTAATAATCCAGAAAAATATAATTGTAATATTTACATCATACGACATCAGAAATGAATTAATATACAGATTGATGTTTCATTTTTTCTCCACTAGAGAGCATTCTTACAATATTGCGTTCCTTTGGCAATAAATAGTATGATCTGGTTGCAGTGATAAACAAAAGAAGCAGTAGAAGCGTACCTATCGTTTCTCATTTGTTTTCAAACATCGCCGTTTGCATTAAATATATAAATATTTTGAAATAACTACAGTTAAATAATGATTTGTGAGTAAACAGCTTAATTTTATTCGTTAAATAGTCCTAACAAATGCCACTCTTGATTTCCAAATTCTCTAGATAAATTCACTCCTCACTTCGTGAGTCGTGAATTTATCGATAATTTGGAAATCACTCGTGGCATTACTTATGATGATGTATTACTATTGGGCGATGGGGAGGAGATACTAAGGGCCAACACACCCGATCTATTGAATAACAGTAAGAAATTGGGACTGGAAGTAAACATCAATAAAACTAAATATATGTTCATACATAGAAATATATTATATGATGGAAATTGACTGTTTATGACAAATTAAGAAAAAAATTAAGAAGTAACTCATTTCAAATACCTGGGAACAAATTACAAATATGAATGAGATGCACAAAGAAATTAAACATAAGTTCAATTATGGAAATGCATGCTGTTATGCATCACAGAACTCTTGTCCCAACTTTTATAAAAAAACTTTAACCTGAAAATTTATAAAACTGTTAATCTGCCAGTTAAACAGGGTGTCCCATTAAAACCTCCCACATTTTAATAATCATAACTAACAAAGTATGCGGAATTATGAAATGAGGCCGGTATTAAACGAAACAGAAACTCAAAGAATATTCATTGCCACACACTGAAACACCTCTATATGTGCACCATTTGTAGCACGTATCAAGTCTGTATTCCATTTCGTGCCACTTTCTGTCCAACATGTCCATTGGTACTGTTGCAATTGTATCAAGGATACGAGTTCGTAAATCATGAAGATACTGTATTGGAGTCGCAAACATACGGTCTTTTACATACCCCCACAGGAAGAAGTCCAGTGGAGTGATGCCTTTATTGTCATTATTTTTGTGATTATTGTCTAAGATGCGACAGATGAATTAACTGTAACAATGAAAACAAAAATTGTTTGAGTTTCTCTTTCTTTTAATACAACCTCATTTCATAATTCCGCATACTTTAAAAGTTATTATTGATTAAAATGTTGGAGGTTTGAATGGAACACGGTGTATTATAAGGATGCGAAATATGGACTCTTACTTTATAGAAAACCAGATATAATAATATCACTTAAGTCTCGTATACTGCAATGGTCAGGACATGTGGCACAAATGGGGAAGAAAGAGGGGCATGGAAGTTTCATGTAGAAAAACCAAAAGGGAAACACCTAGTTGGTAGACCGAAAATGAGGTGGAAAATAAGATTAACCATCATTTGAGGGAATTGATTATCACTCACTGGCACTATCGAACTCGTAGGTTCATGGTCGCACGGACATAACCTCTCCATATATCCCTATCCTGAGCCAATGTTTTCCAGTCATCCCCTGTATAATCTACTTCCCTCAAATCATAGTTAATGCTATTCTCCCATCTCATTCTTGGTCTACCAACTGGGCGTTTTCCCCTTTGGTTTTCCTACAAGAAGCTTCCATGCACGTTTTTCATTCCCCATTCGTGCCACATGTCCTAACCATCGTAGTCTACGAGACTTAACTGTTCTCATTATATCTGGCTTCTTATAAAGACCATGTAGTTCACTGTGTTTGTAGTCTTCTTCATTCACCTGTCTGTTCATCCCTGTTTGGTCCAAAAAATTTTCTAAATACTTTATTCTCAAATACTCGTAATCTCCTTTCCTCCCTTAAAGTAAGAGTCCATGTTTCACAACCATATAATATAACTAGTAGAATAATATATTTATATTTTTTTCAGTTTAACGTTTTATGAAAGGAGTTGGGACATCAAGAGTCTCTGCAATGCATAATAGCACGCATTTCCAGAATTGAGCCTATGTTTAAATTCTTTGTGCATCTCATTCCTATTATACAGAGGATAATTGGAGATTGGATTCGCTATGCCAATGAGTTAGTCAGTTAGTTGTTTACTTACTCCGTCTATTTGTTTTATTAATCACTTCGGTACACTGCGTCACCCTATAATTGCAGGAGCCAAGAATATCCCTAGCTAACCGCATTATATCGGACATATACTGTAATTCAAAACATGGAAAGTATCGTAATACAGCATTTGTCTTGACATCTGTGGTGAAAAATCTCAGTTGGTCGGTAGACTTTTAGATATATTCCCGGAATCTCCCAGAAGCGAGTCTCAAACGCTGCTATGTTAACCAATTCACTCGGTAAATACTAAATATACACGGTCAGGAATCAATTAAAATGCTTCTGGGAAATGATGGATCAGAAAGGCCTGTAATAGCTGCTTCCACTAGCTAATTAAGTCCAAATCGGCTTACGTTGGTACTTGTTTTGCAGAAGAGTTCATTAAGGCTAATTCCTGCACCCTGTTAGCATCACCAGCTCCTTGCGTATCACAATCGCCAGTCCAGACTCAGAAAAGCCGGATTAAATTCAAATATTAGCTGGTCAGTTAGAATTCTGCGTAATCAAATGTCAATCTTCACACTATATCACAATGTTATGGTTACATTTTTTATGGATTGTGTAGTACATTTCTTCCTTTCTTTAGATAGATCATAGGTTGATTAATGTCTTTGACATCGTCCGATTCCTACTAGCCAATTTTGTCGGACCATCCAATCCCCTGGTTCTAGATGCTTCTCCTTCATATATAAACATATTCCCTGACTCCAGGAGGTTTTAGATCTTCCTCTGCTTCGTCTTCCCTCAGGTTTCCATTCAAAAACAGATTTTCACAGTCGATCCTCTTCCATTCGCTGGACATGTCCGTACCATCTTAATTGCTGAGTTTTAATATAATCTAAAATAGTGTCTTCAATCTTCACTTTCTCCCTTATAACTGAGTTCCTAATTTTTTCTCTTCTTGAAATTCTTGCGGCCCTTCCTATAAAATCAATTTCTGTTGCCAAAAGGTACTTATTTGTTTTTGTTGTTATTGGCCAGAGTTCTGCTCCATAAGTAATGATGCTTTTAACAATTGTATGATATATATTCATTTTATTTTTATTTACAAAAAGGGTCTCCGGGCCTGTTGTGGGATCACTTTTACTTTATATTTTTATCCCACAATATTCCATTGAGGCAAGCAATTGCAAATTTTCCTTTATTATTTCTATTTCTTATTTCCTCTTCATAACTCCCATTTTTATTTATTTTAATTCCTAAATATGTGATCTCACTACAAGATTTTTGTTGATTCTCCAGTCTCCAAAATTAAATTTTGTTCTGGTTCACCAACTGATAAATATTTTGTTTTTTTCATGTTCAAAAATAATCCCCTTTTTTCATATTCTTCTATTAATTTTCTAGTCATATATTCTAAATCTTCATAATCTTGTGCAATTAACAATTGATCATCTGCAAAATGTAAGTTGTATAAAGTTTTGTTGTTTGAAATAGGAATTCCTATGCTTGAACATTTTCTCTTCCAATTAATTAATATTTCATACATATATTTTAAACAGAGTCGATGATAGACAACAACCTTGACGAAGACCTTTGTTTATCGTAAAACCATGTGACAATTTACTGCCAATTTTAATTTTAGACATGCAATTGTCATATAAATTTTGTATAGCTGTAATTATTATAGTCTTAATTCCCATACATCTTAAACAATCCATAGTTTCTCTATAGGGACATTGTCGTATGCTTTCTCTAGATCTACAAATAGTAGGTGTAAAGGTTGTCCATATTGCATTTTCTTTTCTGTTACCTGAGTAATGCAAAATAAATTGTCGGTTGTGGAACGACCTGCTCTAAATCCTGACTGTTCCTCTAATTCCATATCACTATAGTTTTTTTCCAAATAATATTTTAGTATACGTCCATAGAGTCTTCCTTTCTTTATTTTATTATATAGCCTGTTTCACAACATCTTCCTGCGTCCAATTAATCTACAGTCATTCTTCTCTACATCTCTTTGTCATTCCACTCTCCATCTTGGCAGACAAGGCCTTAAGGTCTTAACTCTGCCAGGTAAAATAAAGCTATCGTATTATCCTTTTTCCCTCAAGCTGGTCAAAACACCGTCAGTCCACGTTACTTTTGGCCGTCCTCTTCTTCCTCAAAAACATATTAAACTAAAAATACGGTATAAATATATCGTAATTCTTCCAGTTGTATTATATGGATGTGAAAATGGTGTCTTATTTTAAAGAATAGTTTACGAGTTACTTAAATAAATGGATTATGAATAAATATTGAACGAATGAGACCAACAATAATAATAAGAAGAAGAAAAGTTCGCCCTAATCGGCATTGATTGTTCTTTAGTCTTTGCTGTAGTCGTTCAGCTATTTCATGTTTCTTGGGCATTTCGGTATATGATATCGGTCGCACTGTCCACCACACAATTCACACACGCACTTCTCACTGGGTTCGTGATATTTCTTGATTCTGCACACCTTATGATGAAAGCCGTGTATTGCGTATCGTGTTACAGCATGTCTTAGCTCTTGGTTGGTTTTCGTCCAGTTTTTGTCCAGCATAGCTCCTGAGGTGTAGAAATCAGCACCTATCATTCTCTATTTTTCTCTCCTGTTGTTTAAAAGTTCTTGACAAGGGCTAGTAGCATTCTCAATCGTAGATCTTCTATGTAGTTTGTTTCCTTTGTGAGTTCATAGATGAGCAGTGAGGGTACATTTTTCCCCACTCTCAGTGCTGTTTTTAGGAAGCGGACTTTCATGTTTTCTATCTTCCTAAGGTCGCTGAGGGACAGTTTTTCCAATATCAGATCTATTCCATAAGTGATAATCAGCGAAATCGTGGTTTCGAATAGAATCATAGCTGTCGGCAGGGACAGTCTCTTGATGCTGTAGATTGCTTTGATGGCAGCTATTGTTTTGTCATGTACATGTTGGCTGAAGAATTTCGCTGTAGCCTGTAGGGTCAGTCCTAGATATTTGAATTTATTTATGTTCTCAGGGGTGTTGTTCCTAACGTCAGATTGTCCTCTGTTGTAGCTCTTCCTCCTCTCCTAAATGTCATCTGGACTGTTTTATCAGTATTTATGATGAGGTTGTCCCGCGCCGTAGCCGAGCGGTTAAGGCAGGAAGCCTTGGCGCAGAGCTACGGGACTTGCGCTGGTTCGAGTCTCCATAGGGGAAGAAGTTTTCTCATGGTATTTCGGCCAGTATGGGACCGGTGCCCACCCAGCATCGTGAGGCAATTGGGTAGCTACAATAAGTAGCGGCTCCAGGTTGAGGAACCAGCTATAACGGCTGGGGGACTCGACATGCTAACCACATGTCACCCCTACACTGGCTGTTGATCATCTACCACTGTGATTGACACATGTGGATGTGAAGGGCCAGCAGTCGGCTGGTAAAAGGGCAACCGCTGCAAAGTGGAAAGACCCTCAATCGGAATGATGAGGTTGTTCTCATCAACCCACATTTTTAGGTCATGCAGAGTGTCCTGGATATCGCTTTTGTTTGTGCTTCCTAGGGCCGCATCGTCGGCATACGTTATCACCAGATGAACAATAATAATGATAATAATAGTAATAATCCATCCATAGTAATTCTGTCCGAGGGCAGGTCTTTCACTGCAATCATAGCATTTTCATGCTATTTTTGTAGCTTTACTAGGGAATTATATGTCTGGTAACTTCCCGTTGCTTCTCACACCAGTGAAGGATGAGGATGAGGATGATTGCCGGATGATTTTCGGGGACCGTTGGGCCTTAAGCTTCCTGACATTTGTCTTTGAGATGAGGAAAAAAACCGAAAGAAAAAACCTCACCCAGGACCCTGTCCCGACCGGGAATCGAACCCGAGCCCGCTGCGTGACAAGGCAGCACGCTACCTCGAGACCACGGCGGTGGACATAGTAGATATAATAATTGAAAATTATAATGCTTAAAGTTATCTTAGTAGTGTTTATGGAACGAAAATATTCTGTACAGTTATATAATTATAAATGTTGAAGAATTTGCATTGGTTCCCTGGATAGAAAATATGTGACACTTAGAAATGAAGACATCCGATCTGGAAGAAAAAAATCATTAAATAGATTCAATATAGTTAATTACCTACATTTATTTTAATAATTTTTAAATTATTACATACATTTTGCTGTTCTAAACCATTATAGTAATAATAATAATAATAATAATAATAATTGTTCTTTACAACATGTGAACTTAATTTCTAACTTCCTTCATAAACTCCTGTCAAATTTTATTCTTAGGGTTACATTTTTCAGTCCCGCGCCATAGCCGAGTGGTTAAGGCAGGAAGCCTTGGTGCAGAGCTACGGGACTTGCGCTGGTTCGAGTCTCCATGGGGGAAGAAATTTTTTCATGGTATTTCGGCCAGTATGGGACCGGTGCCCACCTAGCATCGTGAGGCATTTGGGTAGCTACAATAAGTAGCGGCTCCAGGTTGAGAAAACCAGCTATAACGGCTGGGGGACTCGACATGCTGGCCGCACGTTACCAACACTGGCTGATGATCATCTACCTCTGTGATTGACACATGTGGATATTAGGCCAGCAGCCGGCTGGTAGGCTAAGGGCCATCTAGGCCTGTCGCGCCAGGAGTTTTTTTTTACATTTTTCAAATTATTTCGCATAATTTACAATGATTTGTACATTATTTATTCTGACGATTATTTCAATATATTTTTCTATGATATTTAACTACGTACATAACATGAAGAGGTGGTAGCCACATTGATTTTAACGAATATCCAGTGCAGCCATCATAGAGTATTAACTTAACTGTACACATATACTTAAGATTTCAGAACTCGCTATTTATTTTTGGTCGTTGCATTCTTTCACAGACTAGAGTGCTTAAATTACGTCACGTTAGCTTTTAGGTTGGTCTTTCACAGGTTAGAGTACTTAAATTGCGTTATGTTAGCTTTTAAAAGTAAAGTGATCCCACAACAGGCCTCAGGAGGCCCTTGGGGTAGTAGGAGGTTAAGGCTCCCACTTTTTCTGGACAATCGGCACTTTATGTCAGCCGGGTTGTCAACCCTGCGTGACGGCCGCCTTTACCCTCAGAACAAGGCCTGGTACTCATTTCCGTTAGAGGCTGAGTCGATCCCAGGGCCATAGTGCCGCCAGAGGGTTTGGGTCAGTTTAAAAACCCTGACCCCAACGGGACTTGAACCCTCGACCCTCCGGCTTGTAGCTCAGTGCCTTAACCACTACGCTACGGCGTGCCCATGTTAGCTTTTAGGCTCTTTAAATACCGTGTATATGTTGGCTGCATCCCGTGATTCCATAGTGTAAACCGTTTCGCGTTTGTTGGCGCATGCGCATGGTGTATGATTGGAACTTATATTTTTTTTTCGCGTCACATGTTGTAAAGTATCTCCATAATAGTACTAATAATAATAATAATAATAATAATAATAATAATAATAATAATAATAATAATAATAATAATAATAATAATAAACCAACCTTATACCTAAGATTTATGCAACTAACGAGAAAATATTCTGGCTGAACTATTAACCCATATGTAAATCACTATATCACTGCAAAACGTAACGTACAATTAGAAAATTGGCCCACTCTGGCATAAAAGGAGAACAGATTAAATGTAGACTGAAAATAAAAACCGTGCTAAGTGCCACAACAATCGATTTCTATTTTATTGCTGAAATATGGGATATGTGCTTATGCCAGTGTGATAAAAAACCGTGCTACGTTATATTCAGTCTACAACTAGTTCAAACTTCAGCCACAAGAATGCGCCTAGCCTTTAAAAACTGTGGTAAGGACAATTTCTTTTTGTGTTTTTTCTCAGAAGTTAGGTTTTGGAACTTAGTCCGGTTTTTATTTTCAGTCTACAAATGTATATATCAATATCCTAAAGTTAATAAATCAAGTGAGTTTGATATCGTACAGTCAATCTACCAGCAGGTATTACCAACAGAAAGTTCATAAATCGATTAACTATTTCAGCGGAAGATTTCAAAGGACCTATACGCTATGTGCAATAGCTTTCAGCGCAAATTTTTCATAAACTAAAATGTCCGCAATCCGCAATCAAATAGCTCAGAATCCTGTAGTTTCATAATTTCCTTGTAACTAAAGAAACGACTGTATTACAAACATTCATGGCGTAGTCCTATATAATATTATGATGCAACTGGATAAAAAAGGTAACGCCCATAATGTACAATTATATTAATACTTTATTGTGCTATACCTCTTCCGAACTAAGCTTCAGATGTAATGTAAACAAACTAAACACCATATTGTTTGCAGATGACCAAATAATAATAGCAAATCCCGAAGATAATCTACAGAAAGGTCTGTATGAACTTAACAAAATTACAGAAGAATATGGATTAAAGATATCTACAGAAAAAACAAAAATTATGGCATTTCAAGGTGTAGATCCTGTCAGAAGTAAAATTGTACTGGACAATAAAATTTTGGAGAAGGTGAATAATTTTACATATCTAGGATGCAATATCTCATATGAAGAAGAAAAAGATGTAAATGCAAAAATATCTAAATTTTTAAGAATTTTAGGGTTAATAAATTCTATCTTCAAGCCACAGTTAGTCCAAAAGCATTCAAGACTGAAAGTGTATAAAACACTGGCTCTTCCAACTCTTTTGTATGGTAGCGAAGTATGGACGTTGAAACAGAAGGATATACAGAGACTTAGATCTGCTGAAATGAGATATCTTCGGAGGACCGCAGGATACACACTACTAGATCACAAAAAAAAATGAAGACATCTTAGAAGAATTACACATGGAATCTTTAGAAAACAAAATTTATGATTATAAGTCAAGATGGATGCAACATGTTCATCGAATGGAAGATCACAGAATACCCAAACAAATGTTAAGATATCAACCTGCAGGAAGAAGAAGACCAGGACGTCCACTCAAAAGACTTTTGGATGGTGTTTCTCTTGAGGCCGAAACAGGTCATCAAATGGCCTAAATTCGTGAATATACTATGATGATGATGATGTAAACAAACCAGACGTATGACTGCATTTTAATTGGTCGGAAAATGGCTTTATCTTCAAGCGTGTAAGAAAATTTAGTTCACTCTAATACTACAAATAAAATAAATAAAAACAATATAACATATTGTCACTAGGATCAGTGTTTTTCCTTTACGTTATTTCGGCGTAAATGAACACACAAACGTTGTTTAAAATCTCACAAAACATTTCGCTTCCTTCCACAAATTATCAGTAGAATTTTAATCACAATTTTAACTCACAATATTTATCTTCTTTCAATATTTATCTCAGTCACAATTATTTTCACAGTCACTGATGAATCTGTTCACCACAATTTCACCAGGCTTAACTTGGCAAAGAGAGAGAGATGCAGATATAAGGGTAGTTCCTTGACCGCTTTCGCCAATTACAAAAGAAAGGACCCACCCTGTTGTCTTTTTTCGTCTTCCCCTTTGCACCTATTAACATCTGGCGAAGAAACTCCGTCAACACTGGTGCGAGTGAGGGAGGTGAGCATAGCTGTCTCTTTCTACAACGTTCTTGCAAAGTTAAGCCAGAAGAACAATTGTAGATAAAACAATTAAACGTGTAGTAACTATTATGTTTTCAAAACTGAGTGTAGTTACTGGCACTACCTGTAACTCACCCTCCCCTCTTACCGCACCATACACCAATGACCCCTCAAATGCTGCTAAAGAAGCCAGAACTGCACAGTAACTATTAGCATTATATCTACTAATTCATAATTTTACCACCAGACGGCACTGAATTTCATATTAGTACCATAGCAGTATATAAGATGTCAGCGGGTTAGCTTGTGGCATGTAAGCGAAACTTGCTTACTTCCCTATCTTTATCTTAGGGCCGCATGCACATATATTAGTCTCTACTTAAATTACTTCCGATCACTGGTGAGCTGACTCACCGTGAGCAAGTGCAAAGATCGAATTAGCGACCCACTAACTGGTCATGCATGAAAGTCGTCGTTTTTGTAATATTGGCAAGAAATTACCCAGAATTCTCAGCGATAAAACCACTTCCGTTATTTTCGTCTGCTATAGAGGAACGCATTTACGCTTGCGTTCCGCAAATAATACCGTATACAACGACGTCTGCGTCCCGCAATATTACGCCGTTCTCCTGTTCTTCCAGTTGAATTCTTTGGTAGACTCTATCAAATTCCTCTTCTCCGCGTATACCGAAAACACGATCGAAGTCTTCAAGGTCCGACATCTTGGATAAAGCAGCAAGGTACACGGCAAGGTTTCAAACTACATCGGTTACCATCGGTTCCCTTCGGGATTCTCACGATAAGTTTCTATCTTAAGTTACCTCGTCAGGTAGCTTACGAATTTCAACAATTATTATCGCATGAATAAATTTCTGAGTAAGCAAAATCGTATTAGGATACAACTTTCTCAGCAGAGAACGCCTTTTACGGTCGAATGCGTTCATAGATTCGACCTTTAGTCTATAGTGGTTTTTGGAAGTGGTGCGTAAATTGAAAATAGATCACATTTGACGCCATCTATCCGCCCACCGTGGAACCCGAAGCACTTACAATGCAGTGGGTGGCATTTATAACACACGCACATTTTTCTTATTTTCATTTAGGATAAAAAATGTGGGTTATTTTCGAGTCAGTACGCAGTTATATTTCAGAGAATAGTATTTTTTGCGCTTAATATTCTTCTTATTCCAATAGCGCTACAGCCCATAGCGGACCGGGCCTTCCTGATGCGAGACCTCCAATCTTCTCATCCAATGCTCTCTGTTGCCAGTTCGTACAGTTCAGAATTTGATGTGTAATGTAAACACAAGTAAATTAAGTTACAATTAGCCGATCTCTGTAACAGAAACAAAGAATACAATAAAGAAATAACACTAGATAATAGATAGTGACAAGAGCAGACCTGGGGATATGAGCATTAAGCCCGAGGAAACCAAGGGGGCTCTTAAATAAAATTAAAAAGTTCAGGATTTGATGGCAATCTTCTTCACTGAGTCCATCCACCCATCTTTGTTAGGTTTTCCTACCGGCCGCTTCCCAAACATCCCCTCCGTCGTCACTTTCTTAGCTATACATTCTTTGCCCATTACACTGAGCAACAAAAAATAAACTTTTTTTTTTTACTCAGAAAGAAAAATATGTGATTCTGGATAGCAATTTTTCTCCTGAATTCAAATATGATATCGGGGTTTCTCCATCGCGCAAGATGTCTGAGAGACAGGAATTTATAATTTCAAACACTATAATATTTTATTTACATTCGTAACTACACAATATTCGAACATTCCGACTCACCTAGAAAGTAAGAAATGACGATTTTCTGCTATATTTCGCCTGTGGAGCATCCCTCTTGATGGTCCAACAATAATCGGCCAGCATATTAGGATTCCATTTGCCTTGATGTCTCTTTTCCATAGGTGAAACCATTTGAGTTGGCTTATTTGGTTTTATTTTACAATGGACAAATGGACGAAAAAACGTTTATTAAAAAAATAATTATTTAATTCCATTGATTAAATTGAAATAAAATACTGAATTATCAACCAAGTTTTTAAACCATCAAAAGTGCAGAGACACACAAGAATGAAAATCTATAAAATTCTCGCTAGACCCATAATCTGTTATGGCAGTGAAGCTTGGGCCATCAGAACTCAGGATGATCGTCATATTACAGCCACGGAGATGAAATTTCTGCGACGAACTGCAGGTTATAGCCTTCTAGACCACCAAAGAAATTCAACAATAGCCAGAGAGTTAAACATCGTACCTATATCTGAATACCTCCAAGAATATAGAAATAATTGGCTAGCCCATATTCAGCGCATGGATCGTCACAGAATACCAAAACAAATTCTTCACTACATTCCTCGAGGCAGAAGATCTGTGGGTCGACCTTTTCGGAGATGGCGGGAAACCGTAGCGGGCCACTGGGCCTAATACTTGAAAGGACGATGATGATGAAATAAAAACTGTGGGTGATGGAGAAATTCCGAATACATATTTGAAAACACGATAAAAAACTGCATTAAGTACAACTATTGGTACTCATGAGACAAACATCATGTTGACCAGTGTTATTTGAACGTGTCCGGCCCATTGCATTTTTTTTTTCATTTCACAAGAGTTGATAACTCAGGTTCCTTAAAAAGGTCATAGATTTCCTTATTAGACCTCATTCTCCATCTTCAGGTAAACGTATTTTAAGGGTGTAGGCACGATAAAGTTAATGGGAGGGGGGAGTTATCGCTTCACAGTGTTACAGTTCATAACGACCTGAAGACTCTAATGCCATAATAAAATAAACTCTCTATATTGCCTTAGGGAAATTGCATTTGAAACTGAGGATCTGTGAATGTTAGTGGTTGAAATTACCACGTCTACTCCAATTAACTGTGCATTGTGCATTGGTTGCACGTGGAGAGTCTAGTCCAGGTGTTCGTACGAAATCAATACTGCACGTGTGGGGCAGTTTAATGCACCAATCATTATTCTACCAACTATCTTTTTTTATTGCTACCAAAACACTTACTTACTCACTGGCACTATCGAACCCGGAGGTTCATGGCTGCGCGGACATAAGCTCTCCATACATCCCTATTCTGTGCCAATGCTTTCCAATCAATCCCTGTATAATCTACTTTCCTCAAATCATAGTTAATGTTATTCTCCCACCTCATTCTTGGTCTACCAACTGCGCTTTTTCGCTCTGGCTTTCCTACAAGAAGCTTCCATGCAAGTCTTTCATTCCCCATACGTGCAACATGTCCTGCCCATCGCAGTCTACGAGACTTCACTGTTCTTATTATATCTGGCTTCCTATAAAGACCATGTAGTTCATTGTTATGTAGTCTTCTCCATTCACCTGTCTGTTCATCTCTCTTCGGTCCAAAAATTTTCCTAAATACTTTATTCTCGAATAGTTGTAATCTCCTTTCCTCACTTAAAGTATGCTTGCAGCTTTTCTAGGGAATTGTGTAGGCGTGGTAGCTTCCCGTTGCTTTCCACACCGGTGAAGGATGATGATGATAATTATAATGGTAAGGATGATGGTCATATGATTTCGGGGACCGTTTGGGCCTTAAAGTTTTCCTGACATTTGTCTTACAGGTGAGGAAAAACCCCGATAAAAACCTCACCCAGAAAAACTGCCCCGACCGGGATCGAACCCGGGCCCGCTGCGTGACAAGACAGCACGCTACCTCGAGACCACAGCGGTGGACAACTGGTAGAATAATAGTTTTATATATTTTCAGTTTAACGTTTTTTGAAAGGAGATGGGACGTCAGGAGTCTCTGCAGTGCATGATAGCACGCATTCCCGGAATTGAGCCTATGTTTACACACAAGACTGAAAAAGAGTATTATTTTAATTAACAACTGAAGGGCACAATATTTATGTGGCATCCTTAAAAGAACACTGAGAAAAAGTAAGAAAAGGAACACATTTAAAATTTATAGAGTATTGGCTGTACCTCCAATATTGTGTGGCTCAGAAATATGGACTCTGAATAAACAGTCAATTACAAGATTAGAAGCAGCAAAAATGAAATATTTACGATTTGTACTTTAATGGATAAAAAATGAAGATGAAGGTATTCGTAAAGTACAGCAAAATTGAGTTTGACAGATAGAGAAAATTATTTTTAAAAAATAGTATGGGCATGTCTGCAAAATGGATACCAACAGATTGTCCGGGAAAAGTCTGGACAATCAACCGAGAGGAGGGAAAAGAGATCGGGGACCCCCACGAAAGAGATGGACACAGCAGCTATGATACTTGGAGCCGGAACGACCCAATAAGGTTTAATCGTTGTAAGAAGAAGAAGAAGAATTTTAATTAACATATTCTGGTGTTTAATACGTTAATATAGACATTTCAAATCTTAAATCTTACTATCTACCCTCTTTTGGTTAACTCTTGTTTTTTTTATGCCAATGCTATTAGGGCATCCGAGGGCTAGGGAGTCTTTCCTTTCTTCCATTTCTTCTTTCCTTTATTTTCTTTTCTTCTCCAGAAAAGCCTGACCAGAGGCTATAAGATGGCAGCCCCATCACTGGTCTTGCCTTCCTTTGGCCAGCAACCAATCGAAGGGACTATTATTATGCTTTCAAGTCTTATACGAGAATTTCCCTCAAATGCTGGAGGGAAAATTTTCTATAGGATCGTAACAGGCCTTGGCCTAATACTTGGAAGGAAGAAGAAGAAGAAGAAATCTTATCATTAAATAATCAAAACGGTATGTTTTCGGACCTGACCAGTTTTCCTCCTCTGCAATATTTAGATTTGTGTAAACGAATTATAGGCTAAACTTAAAATCAGTGACGAGACTTTTTAAATTCATTCATAAACTCCTATCAAATTTTATTCTTAGGGTTTCATTTTTCAAATTATTTCCCACCATTTACAGTGTTTTTTGTTACATTTTTTTCTAACGATTATTTCAATATATTTTCCTATGATATTTAACTACATACGTAGCATGAATACGTGGCAGCCATATTGGTTTTAACGAATATTCTGTGCAACAACAAAGACGTGTTCCAGTGCAGCCAACATGGAATATGTACTAATTAACTGTAGACATATACTTCAGAATTTCAGAACTTACTATTTATTTTTGGGCGCTGCATTCTTTCATAGGTTATTGCCTTAAATTGTGTTTGGTTAGCTTTTAGGTTGGTTTTTCACAGGTTAGAGTACTTAAAATTGCGTTAGGTTAGCTTTTAGGTTCGTTAAATATCGTGTATATGTTGGCTGCATCCCGTGATTCCATAGTGTAAACCGCCTGGTGTTTGTTGGCGCATGCGCATGGTATATTATTGAAAATTACATTTTTTTAACGTCACGTGTTGTAAAGTATTTCCCAATTATAAACCACGTACACAAAAATATGTTTGAGATAACGTTTTCAGTGCTGTATGTCATATTTAATAATAATAATAATAATAATAATAATAATACTTTATTTATTCTGGCAGAGTTAAGGCCATAAGGCCCTCTCTTCCACTCAACCAGTACAAATACAAATAAATATTCGACAAATATAGATATACACTATACTAATTATAAACAGTTAAAGATACAATAAATGTAACAATGTAAATGTCATGTACAAACAACATTTTATAGGGTAATAACAATAATGATACGATAATATTAATAATAATAATAATAATAATAATAATAATAATAATATAAATATGATACATTATACGGGAAACACCAATTAATATACTGTATATATATATATATATATATATATCTTAAACTGGATAATAATGAAGTCGAGTTTAGAGCAAATAGAAATTTAGATTTCTTTTAAAAGATGCCAATGTCCGGCAGCCCCTTATTTCTTGTGGTAGGGAATTCCAGTTGCGAGAAGTGGAGATGGTATATGACATGGAGTGATGTGATGTCCTATGTTGCGGTATATTAAGTAAGAGACTATGTTGTGATCTTGTGTTTAAGTTATGGTTTGAGGATAGATACTGGAAACGGGATGATAAATAATTGGGAATCGAGGTATGTAGGATCTTAAATAGGAGAATTAGACAGTGCGATTTTCTTCTCTCTTTTGGATGTAGCCATGACAATTCGTGGAATAATGGAGAAATGTGATCGTATTTTCGAACATTTTCATAAGTTAACATAACGCTAAAGATTCTGTAAGAAATTCGGGAACTAAAATGTTATCTTTTTAAGGGGGGAGTCATCAGAATCCAAATCTAACATAGATGCTAGAATTTCATTTTATTTGTAGACCTGATTACAATTTTATTACTAACGAAAATAACCTGTACCACTTACTAACTAACTGGCACTACTGAACCCGTAGGTTCATGACCGCGCGGACATAAGCTCTCCATATATCCCTACCCTGAGCTAATGTATGCCAATCATCCCCTGTTTAATCTACTTCCCTAAAATCATGGTTAATTTATTCTCCCACCTGATTCTTGCTCTACCAACTCGGCGTTATCCCTCTGGTTTTAGTACAAGAAACCTCCATTACCCTCTTTCCTTCCCCATTCGTGCCACACGTCCTGTCCATCGCAGTCTACGAGACTTAACTGTCCTCATTAATCTGGTTTCCTATAAAGACCATGTAGCTCACTGTTTTTGTAGTCTTCTCTATTCACCTGTTTGTTCATCTGCCTTTAGTCCAAAATTTTTCCTAAGAACTTTATTCTCAAATACTCGTTATCTCCTTTCATCCTTTAAAGTAAGAGTCCACGTTTCGCATCCATATAATATAACTGGTAGAATAACTCTCTTACTATTATAATTATTTCAGTATTAATTTCATTATTATTATTATTATTATTATTATTATTATTAGTTTTAGTATTATTATTATTTATTATTATTATTATAGTATTATTAGTATTATTATTATAATAATAATAATTATTATTATTAGTATTATTATTATTAGTATTATTATTATTATTATAGTATTATTAGTATTATTATTATA
Source organism: Diploptera punctata (assembly GCA_030220185.1). NCBI lineage: Eukaryota > Metazoa > Arthropoda > Insecta > Blattodea > Blaberidae > Diploptera > Diploptera punctata. The sequence goes on from JASPKZ010010245.1 coordinate 500,456, forward strand.
ATAATAATAATTATTATTATTAGTATTATTATTATTATTATTGTTATTGTTATTATTAGTGTTATTATTATTATTAATATTATTATTATTAGTATTATTATTATTATTAGTATTATTATGATTATTAGTATTATTATTAGTATTATTATTACTATTAGTATTATCATTAGTATTATTATTATTGTTATTGTTATTATTAGTGTTATTATTGTTATTGTTATTATTAGTGTTATTATTGTTATTGTTATTATTAGTGTTATTATTATTATTATTATTATTATTATTATTATTATTATTAGTATTATTATTATTATTATTGTTGTTGTTAATGTTAATGAAATTATTTGCAGTTTTAAAATTAAAGTAAAAAAGGAAAATACATTCATACGCCATGAGCACGGGGAGTTGAAAGGAATGGTAGGGAATGATGTACAGACAGAAACTTCCCTCTAGAGCTCACGCCGGGATTAAAAACTTGTGAAAATACAAGTTTGTTCAGTGTTTGTTACACTTTGTTTGTTCTCATCAGGGATGTCCAAACAGTACTGTATTTCCATTTTAGCATTTGAGGCTCTCTGTAAACTCAAGCGCGTACACAAAAGCTATTATTTGTTAATATTATTCATTTGCACTTTTTTTTTATTTTTCGTTTAATAATTTACTTATTCTTCTGCAGGTGCTCTGGTACCATTCTTAGCCTGCTCGTGGATTATCATAAGTAATGCCACAAGTGATTTCCAAATTATCGGTAAATTCACGAGTCACGAAATGAGGAGTGAATTTATCTAGAGAATTTGGAAATCAAGAGTGGCATTTGTTAGGACTATTTATCGAATAAAGTTAAGCTGTTTACTCACAAATCATTATTTAAATATAGTTATTTTTAAAATATTTATATATTTTATGTAAACGGCAATGTTTGAAAACAAACGAGAAACTATTGGTACGCTTCATTTGCTTCTTTTGTTCATCACTGCAACCAGATCATATTATTCATCGCCAAAGAATCGCAATATTGTAAGAATGCACCCTAGTGGAGAAATTTATAACCAACATTATAGGTATTAATTAATTTGTGATGTCCTATGATGTAAATATGTCAATTATATTTTTCTGAAACGTCATTTCCTGGAAAAAATTAGCTTAAGAAAGTGCAAACAGTGGTTTTTTTGTGGTATAGTCAATTGCTACAAATGTTTTTATATTATCTACCGCATGCGCTACCTGCTGACATTCATGCACAATATATACAATCTGGTAGCCGTATTTGCTACAGAGCCATTCACTGCAAAATAATGCTATGACCTATTCAGACTGTTAAAAGGCAGATATTTCTTTAATATGATAGACTTGTTTGATAAATTCGAGGTGAAACACGACTGTGATTGGTTGTAAATCAAAAATCATTGAAACATGATTGGCCATTGACTCCCATTTGGGCCATGAGTTAAATAGTCAGTAAAATCATTATTTAAAAACACAATTTAGAAGTTGAATGGAATATACATTTTGAAATACGAAACTTTTCAGGTTGACCAACTACAAAATGGCAAGTCCGAAAATGCATTGAACGGAAAAAGGGCAAAACATAAGGTACGAAAATGAACTGTCTTTTATACGCAGATGTCCAGATCATTGTAGCTTCCTCAGAAAATCAACTACAAAAATCAGATTATTAATTATGTAAACTAATAAACGATTATAATTAATAGATATCAACAGAGAAAACAAAGTCAATGGCATTTATTGGAACTCAGCATAAAAGGACAGAAATTGTAATTTAAGCAAAAATAACTGAACAAGTAACTTGTTTCAATTATCTGGGATGCATGATATCGTACCTGCAAAATTTGTACACGGAGAAGAAATTAGGGAAATTTCAACATATATGTGGTTCAATAAGAAGATATTTGAGAAATAAGACCACAAGGGAAACTCAGTTAAAATTTTACAAAACAGTAGCCGTTCCAACGTTAACATTCGGGTCTGAGACTTGGCCTTTAACGATCTCTGATAAACATACGATTGAGACAATAGAAATGAGATTCATCAGATCAGTTGCAGGTGTATCTATAAGAGATCAAAAGAGAAGTCAAGATATCAGAGATGAATTACAAATATATAATATAAACGAGAGAATACACAGAAATAAATGTAATTGGTTTGAACATATATAAAGAATGCTAAATAATCGTTTATCAAAACAGCTGCTTCATTATAGGCCTCTAGGCCGAAGAAATGTAGGAAAATCAAAACGTCGTTGGAAAGACGACCTGCACCTGCAGTATATAGTGCACCGAGGAGCGGAACTGGCCAAAAGGCCTATACCTTGAAGATGGTGATGTAGATACAAGAATATTAGGCATAGAAACGTAGCTAGGAACTAATCTGTGAACTTAGGTTTCTGATAGAAATTCTCAAATCCTGAAGAGCGACAAACTTGTTAGTTAAGTATGTGTGCAGTTTACATGCAATTAACACTTGTTAATGTTGCAAGTTTGTTCACCACGACTTTCAAATCCTGTCATTACGTTTAACAGCTGCATCGGATTACATATAACAATCTTCTACACAAGTTGTACGTGCTGCTATCACCAAATGTATATAGTCTTTACTTCGCGGTTTTGTGCACCTATTATAAACTAACCTATCATTTCTATCATATCCGGGTATTGATCCCAAAGTTTCCAGACGACGCTTTAACGAGCTACATACACACACCTACCGGACCAAACCTTAATATCCCTATTCAATCCCCGAGTATTCCATATGTAGAGAAACTGTCTTCACAAGTCTTTATCTGGCAGAACGGCAGACGTAAAGCAGGAATCGTTTCATTTTGTATAATGCCTTCAGGTCCCGCGCCGTAGCCGAGCGGTTAAGGTAGGAAGCCTTGGCGCAGAGCTACGGGACTTGCGCTGGTTCGAGTCTCCATGGGGGAAGAATTTTTCTCATGGTATTTCGGCCAGTATGGGACCGGTGCCCACCCAGCATCGTGAGGCAATTCGGTAGCTACAATAAGTAGCGGCTCCAGGATGAGGAACCAGCTATAACGGCTGGGGGACTCGACATGCTAACCACATGTCACCTTTAGACTGGCTGTTGATCATCTTCCTCTATGATTGACACATGTGGATGTGAAGGGCCAGCAGCCGGCTGGTAAAAGGGCAACCGCTGAAAAGTGGAAAGACCCTCAATCAAAACATAATGCCTTCAGTATAAGTCGCAACCCTAAGTGCCTGGCAACGAGCCGGCAGACCAACCGGTTAAAGTATCCCTGTTTCCCGGTCAGTGAACTGGCGGGCGGGCGGGCGGCAAAGCAAGTTCTATGCACATTTTTCTATCCCTATTTAGTGTAACTTTAAGGTACAGGCGTGCTTTCCGAAGTTTTTTTTTTAAACAACTTGTGAATTTGTGTTCAGTTTAATATGGCGTATCACTCAACAGAGGGTATTTTTACTTCTGATATATGTAAAGAAGAAATCTTACGAAAGTTGTTGCCGTAATTTTTGCCGTCAATTCTCTAACGCAACTGTCCCAAATAAAGCCATAATTTCAAATGCTAGAACATTAGAGGAACTTAAAGAAAATATTCGAACTGTTAACTTCAGCAATTTAAGGCAGGAATGATGGCGTGTTTAAAAATCTTCTTCGCTGATTTGAACGTTGTATTGAAGCTGAAGGAGATCATTTTGAAAATATTTTGTCATAAGGTAAGGAATAAACAGTATAAAAATCGATTTTATTACTTTTCAATTTCTAATAATTTTCACAGCTACTTCGATTTATTTGGTGAGATTACTATATGAGAGGGGCACGCCGTAGCGTAGTGGTTAAGGCACTGAGCTACAAGCCGGAAGGTCGAGGGTTCAAGTCCCGTTGGGGTCAGGATTTTTAAAAACTGACCCAAACCTTCTGGCGGCACTATGGCCCTGGGGTCAACTCAGCCTCTAACGGAAATGAGTACCAGACGCCTGTTCTGGGGGTAAAGGCGGCCGTCACGCAGGGCTGACAACCCGGCTGACATAAAGTGCCGATTGTCTAGAAAAAGTAGGAGTCTTAACCTCCTACTACCCCAAGGGCCTCCTTGAGGTCTGTTGTGGGATCACTTTACTTTACTTTACTATGTGAGATCCGTACGACGAGCGGCTGCCAGGTGCTAGGATTGCGTCTTAAAAAAAGACCTTGTATTAATGTATCATTTAGTTAAAATTTTGGAAGAATTGTTATTGCAGTATTATTTACTTTATATTATCATATTACTAAATAAAGTCGCCACATCACCATAGCCCATTCACGAATTTAGGCCATTTGTTGACGTGTTTCTGCCCCAATAGAAACAGCACCCAAAATTCTTTTGAGTGGACGTCCTGGTCTTCTTCTTCCTGCAAGTTGATAGCTTAAGATTTGTTTGGGTGTCCTGTGATTTTCCATTCGATGAACATTTTGCATCCATCTTGACATATAATCAGAAATTCTGTTTTCTAAAGTTGCCATGTATAATTCTTCTAAGATGCTTTTTTTTTATATTTTTTTAATGATCTAGTAGTGTGTATCCTACAGTCTTTCGAAGATATTTCATTTTAGCAGAACTGTCTTTGTACATTCTTTTGTTTCAATGTCCACATTTCGCTACCATACGAAAGAGTTGGAAGAGCCAGTGTTTTATACACTTTTAGTTTTGAATTTTTTGGACTAACTGTGGCTTGCAGATAGAATTTATGAACTCTATATTCCTTAAAAAGTTGATATTTTTGCATTTACATATTTTTTTCTTCTTCATGTGAGGTATTGCATCCTAGATATGCCGAATTATTCACCTGCTTCAAAATTGTATTGTCAAGTACAATTTTACTTCTGACAGGATCTGAAAAATAAAACCACAATAAAAATAAAACATTGTTTTATGTGTTGGACTATAACAGCCAACCAACGTACATACGTTCCCATACAAACAAATACTGACAGAAATTTAGGATATATATTTAAAAGAGAATGGCTGACAACCTCGCAAATTCTTTCAGTGGCTGGCACTAATAAGGGTACGTTGGCATATCGCCTTTGTTGAATGATCTCTTTATTAGGGGCGGCTTGGGTAGATATATTTGTGACAGCTTGGAAGATAATATCCTAAGACTTATACACAAGAAATTTGGATGAAAGTTTTTATTTATTTTATTTTAGCCAGTGGAGTAAAGATTATAGGGTCTTCTCTTCCACTTCACCAGGTTAAATTCATCATCATCATCATCCGGTATCATGGCAGCTGACGCCGTCTTCCGGAAATCAAACGCCATTCCTCTCTATCCATCCATTGATCTTCCTCCATTCCTCTGTTATTCAAAGCTGCTTGTACCCCTTCTATCCAAGTTTTCTTCGGTCTTCCTCTCTTCCTCCTTTCCATTGGGATCCATTCCATAACAATTTTTGGCAATCTTTGCTCTGGCATTCGTTTGACATGACCATTCCACTGCAATCTTTTCTTTTCTATGATGTCTATGATGTCCGGCTCCTCTTGTACACCCATAATTTCCCTTATTTCTTTATTTCGTATTCTATCCATTCTAGATTTTCCAGCTGATCTTCTTAAAACATCCATTTCTGTACTTAAAATTATTTTCATTTCCCTGGTAGGAATTTGCCAGACTTCAGCACCATATGTTAAAATGCTCTGAATTATGGTTTGATATATTTGTAATTTTCTATTTTTTGTAAATTATACATATAATAACAATTAAGAATGATTTACAACTTGATTAATAATACGTAGTAGGGATAGGCTACATAATATAGAGTTGACAAGGAAAAAATTATAATAATAATAATAATATTTTTTTATTTAGGACTATTCCACAATACAATGTTTCTCTTTAACCCAAAGTGATTTGTCGCCAGAGGTTCCTGACTAAAGCATCTTCTTCCCTCAAATCTCTAGCTTCCATACTTCTCTTCACTCCATCCATCCATCCATCCATCCATCGTTCTCTAGGCCTGCCTCTTCGACTTCTTCCATTAGCTTTCCATTTAAGGATCTTCTTTGGTATTCTGTCTTCTTCCATTCTTATGAGGTGTCCATACTATTTCAAACGTTTTTCTTCTATTTTTCCTAATAATAATATTAGTAATAATAATAATATAATCATCTTCCTTTCTAGGATTAGGTTAATGTGACATGTTTCGGTCTCAAGTCCATCGTTTCCTTGCCGTCTCAATTATATTTTTCCAATCAGTTTATAGGTGTTGTTCGTTTTGGGTAATTTGCATTGTCCATTCTGTCTAAATGTTCTTTCTATCGGTATTTGTGTTCTTCTAGTTTATCGAGTATTGAAAATATCCCGAGTTCATTTCTTATTTACTCATTATGTAATCTATCCATGCATGTATGCTCTTTTACGGATATAAAACATTTCATTTCAGTGGCTTGAATATATAATTAGTATGATGATAATAATAATAATAATAATAATAATAATAATAATAATAATAATAATAATAATAATAATAATAATAATAATAATCATCATCATCATCACTCCAGGGATTAGGCAATTCCCCGTTCCGACTTCATATTACATCAGCCCAACGTCTTCTAGGTCTTCCAACATCACGCCTTCCTCTTGCTTGACAATTTCTTGCTAACAATGGATATCTCTCCTTACTCATTCCATCCATGTGATCAATCCATTTCTGTCTGTAATTCGTGACTTTATCCAATAAAGGCTGTACTTTCAATTCTTCTCTTATATCCTCATTTCTTACTCTATCAAGTCTTGTACATCCTTTTACTTGTCTTAGGAACCGCATCTCTGCCGTCTGTATTCTATCCTTCTGTCTTTTCACTGGAGCCCAAGTTTCACATCCATACAATATTGTGGGAACCGCCATAACATTATACATTTTTATCTTGGTTTCTTTTCTAATTTTATTTTTGAATGTTCTCTGTATTGTTCCACACACCGTCTGAAATTTATTTATTTTGGAGTCAATATCTCTTTCCACATTGTATAATAATAATAATAATAATAATAATAATAATAATAATAATAATAATAATAATAATAGTGTGCGGAGGCCGAGGAAATAAGTCTAAGTTGGCAGTATACAGTAGGCTGTGCTTACGTAATCAGAATGCTTTATCCCTGAGGGAAAATTGTATTCATGTAGGATGAATGTTTTATTGAAATGTAAATGCTAATGTCCCGCCGGACTGCTCTGCATTAGACCTCTCACTGATTTCAATTATTTAATCGCCAATTTAATTTCCTGCCCTTTTGCGCCTCTCAACTACATGGTGTATAATCTTTCAGCATGACGGGTGGAGATGAGAAAACTGATCCGTGAATTAATTGATCATCACTATTTACATTTCTTTCTTTCTTCTTTTTTTCGTATCTCTTGCGCTCACTCTTTATTTTCTCTTTCTTTCCTTTTTTATCCTTCTCGTCGTCTTTATTTTGTCAACATTAATAAAATTCCTTTTATGTATTAGTCATAAAATAAAAATTATATTATAAAATTAATGGGTAGCGGATGATAAGTATATATGTGGTACAATTAAAATAATATTTTAAAACACAAGAAAGGATACAAAACTAAAATTTTATAAAGTAGTGACAGTCCCCTTACTATTGTATGGTAGTGAATTTTGTGTTTTAACTCAAAGAGAAGAGAAGATCATAGAAGCAGCTGAAATTATATTTCTAAGAAGTGTAGCTGGCTGCAAATTTCTAGATAAAAGAAGAAGTGAAGATATTAGAAATGAGCTAAATATTTTTAAACTTTTAGATGAAATAAAATAATCTAGAAAAAACTGGGAAGAACATCTTCTTCTTCTTCTTCTTCTTCCTTTCAAGTATTAGGCCAAGGCCTGTTACGATCCTATAGAAAATTTTCCCTTATGGGAAATTCTCATATAAGACTTGAAAGCATAATAATAGTCCCTTCGATTGGTTGCTGGCCAAAGGAAGGCAAGACCAGTGATGGGGCTGCCATCTTATAGCCTCTGGTCAGGCTTTCTGGAGAAGAAAAGAAAATAAAGGAAAGAAGAAATGGAAGAAAGGAAGGACTCCCTAGCCCTCGGATGCCCTAATAGCGTCGGGGTCGAAAAAACAAGAGTTAACCAAGAGAGGTTAGATAGTAAAGTTAAAAGAGTGCAAAACACAAGTAAGTGGAAGAAATGTTTTGCACAGCTTGGGCACCTTGTGGTCGCCATCCACATATCCCCTAGATGAGGACCCCTCAAAGAATGAAAGGTGAACCCATACTAAAAATTATACTTAATTTACAAACCAAAAGAAGACAGGAATGTTGGTAGACCGAAATAGAGATGGATTCAACTTTTTGAATGGGAATTAATGAGACCGGAACAAACCACATGGGCTTAATCCGTGATTGTTGATGATGATAATATAGAATCGTGACCTGATAGGTACCAGAATCATCAATAATGTACCAGTATTAAATTCAGGGTCAGCAGATAAAGACCCATCTCCTGCTTCCTCTGCTGATGTTCGGACTAGTTCCGAAAGGCCTACAGAGAATAAATAGTTCTTCAGAGTTGAGGAGACGGACCTATTAGGTAACAATTTTATAATTTTATATTACAATTTTTTTTTAACTTTTCACGATTTTTGTACTTTTTCTTTTATTCCCCCCTTCTCACCCTCATGTTTGTGTTTCGCTTTTCTCCCTCTTTTTTATTTTTATTTTTTCTCTTTCATTATGTTTCTTTTGTCTTTGTTTATTTCACTAATTTCTTCTCTCGGGGCTTTCTTTTTCTTTATTTGCAGATTTTAAAAAAAATTCCTCTCATTTTTTGTTCCTGTAGGCCTACTTAGTTTTGTTTTCGTATTTATGTTCGCTGTCTTTTTCTATTTCTTCCTCTTTGTTTTTTTGATTTATTTCGTCAAATTATAGATGTCAGGGAGTGGCAGATGTTTGGAACATCGCTCATAGAGACATCTTATAGCAACTAAGGCATTAGTTAGTTGGGAAACTGATTAAATTTTATTAACTAATTTATGCTTGATGTTCTTTTATGAGTCCGAAAATTTCAGACTCGGGACCCACGGATTATAGTCCCTCCCTATTTTTCTATCCTAAAAATCCGTCGATTCCGGCCGGGTTTGAATCCACGACCCTTGGGACCAAAGACAAATAACTTAACCCTTAGATCACCGAGGCAGACTATATATATAGAGGTTCTTCCTGCTACGAAAATGAAACATTTTTGTCCACCGCCGAAGTCTCGAAGTAACGTCCTTGTCTCGCAGCGGGCCCGAGTTTCGATCCTCGGCCGGGACAAGTTTCCTGGTTGAGGATTTTTTTTTGGGTTTTTTCCTCACCTGTAAGATAAATGGCAGGAAACTTTAAGATCCAAGTGGTCCTCGAACACCATCTGGTCATCATTACCATCACTATCTTGTCTCATTTAGATTAAGTTTAGGATTAAGGCCTCTCCTGGCGCATTATCACCATCATCATCACCTTTCATATATCATCGGGGCAGCGTAACCCCGTCCCCTATTTCAGAAGTGGGTTACAAATACCCCAAATGCCAGAAATGTATTTACAATCTGGTGGCATTAATAAAAATAAATTTAGTCAGTACTGATTTTGGGTGGAATTAAGTTGGCTCACAATAGAGTCTAAATAAGGAGAATAGTGAAAACATGTCAAAAAATTATCCATAAAACAGATCGCATTGTACAAAAAATAGTGTTGAATAAATCATGTAAAATCTACAGTTCAAAAGTTACAATATTGACATGGAAACAGTAGTGATAAACGAAACAAATAAAAATACATATTTATAATATTTATATTGTCCTTTTTAATTTATACCGGAGCTCGGTGGTAGGAAAAAGATCTCAGGGTTATGAACTCTTTATAAGCAAAAGAACAACGTATAAATGTACACTCAATTTTAACGAATCCAAGAAACTCTTTATTTTCGGAGAAATACACTTTTGTTAATACAGTTACAAGTTTTATCTAAGAGTGGAGTCGATGAAATACTTAGAGGTCCACGTGCTCGAGTCAATATTTTTAAAGTCCAAATGCTTAACGGACTATAACTTTAAATTTAACTATTTCTCGGACGAATCTAATATTAACACTGAATCGGAGATCGCGGTCTGCAGGTCTACGATGTTCCAACACTGAACACAGAGTCACTGATAGTGATAGTTCGAGTATTCTCGCTTATATAGGTGGTGGCTCCTCCCACTTTTCTCGAATCCACTCCTTACAATTGAATATATATTTATGTTACAATAATATTCTTTACTAGTATTATAACATTTCTAAGAACTGGGTAAATTGGTTCTTTGATATTTAATAGATAAATGTTTATCAGTTTCTTTGTAAACTGTCAATGTTAAGAGATTATCTTTTCTAGAGGTGAATGAATGTCTTTTGTTGTCTGTACTAGGCAGGTAGTAATTCTTTATCATCAATTCTTTGAATTGCTTAGTAGCGTTAATTGGTTTCTAAGAATTGGTCAATAGATTTTTAATATTTTTAATAGCTAACTAATGTTATCTTTTCTTAAATAATGAATATTTCTTATTAGTTGTATAGCCTGCTAATTGGAATTAGTTATATTCTTTTGACAATACCCTTTTTGTGTTCCTATATTATTTGTAACTTGGGTAGAAGGTAAAGTTCTGACAATACCTCTTTATTCTAGACAAATGTACGTGGAATTTTTACCTGGATATATTTCTACTTTTCCACATAGATATTTTATAGCGATATTAGTAATATATTCTATTTTCATTATTTATGGATTTATTTAATTTTAATAACAATTTAATATATTTCGGAACATTTTAGTTTCAGATCCATGCATATTAGAGTTGTATCTTAGTTTATATGTCTCCTATCATATTAATCGCTACAAATTATATATATATATATATATATATATATATATATATATAAATAATTGTTCTAAATTTATGTTTGTCACTGATCTCCTCCTAAACGATTTGTACCAATTTTTATTAAATTTTTGTGTGTGTCTGATTGGGTCCCTCGATGGTTTTATAGTCACAATTGGCCTCTCTGAAACCATTAGTTGTAAGAATTCATCTGAAGTGAAAATTTAAAAATCGCTCTAGCGGTCACATTTGTTTATGTTACATACTCACTGGCACTATCGAACCCGTAGGTTCATGGCCGCGCGGACATAAGCTCTCCATCCCTATCATCATCATCATCATCGCTCCAGGGATTAGGCAATTGCCCGTTCCGACTTCATATTGCATCAGCCCAACGTCTTCTAGGTCTTCCAACATCACGTCTTCCTCTTGCTTGATAATTTCTGGCTAACAATGGATATCTCTCCTTGCTCATTCCATCCATGTGATCAATCCATTTCTGTCTGTAATTCGTGACTTTATCCAATAAAGGCTGTACTTTCAATTCTTCTCTTATATCCTCATTTCTTATTCTATCAAGTCTTGTACATCCTTTTACTTGTCTTAGGAACCGCATCTCTGCCGTCTGTATTCTATCCTTCTGTCTTTTCACTGGAGCCCAAGTTTCACATCCATACAATATTGTGGGAACTGCCATGACATTATACATTTTTATCTTGGTTTCTTTTCTAATTTTATTTTTGAATGTTCTCTGTATTGTTCCACACACCGTCTGAAATTTATTTATTTTGGAGTCAATATCTCTTTCCACATTGTAGCCAACATCACAGCCCAAATATTTGAAACTAGACACCTGTTCTATACTTTGATTTTCTAAAATAATTTTGGTTCTCACTGGATCTCTTCCTCTAAAAGCCATGGTCTTCGTTTTCCTTACAGAAATCTTTAGATCGTATAATTTACATATTTCATTTAACGCATGCATTGATTTCTGTAAGTCGTCTTCATTTTTCTGTATTATGATTACATCGTCAGCAAATAAAAGATTATTTATGCACATTTTATTATCCATTCTTATTCCTGGATTTACTAAAACTTTCCATTTATTAAAAATATCGTCTATATATATATTAAACATCCCTATCCTGAGCTAATGTTTTCCAATCATTCCCTGTATAATCTACTTCCCTCAAATCATAGTTAATGTTCTCCCACCTCATTCTTGGTCTACCAACTGGGCGTTCATTTGTTTATGTTTCAGAACGAAATTCAGTATATCGTATTAAAATAAACCGTGGTAGATATTGTCCAAAAATGGGGGAAATCCGACAATTAAAAGTTGAGGTTTACCTGAAGTCCGAAATTAAAAACTGCTTAAACGACTGGACTGATTTTGATGAAATTTTTGTGTGTGTTTGAGTGGGTTCCTGGATGGTTTGGGTTCACAACTGGACTCGGTAGGTGGCGCTGCGATCGGGTTATAGGATTTTTTTTTGTCAGATGTGTAATCATCTGTATTAACGACATACTCGGCGCGACAATTACGTCTTAATTAGTGAATTTTATGGTAAAAAAGTAACTTATAGTTTTATCGTCCGGTCATGACACCAGAATTGAACGATCGGCCAGGACGTCTACCGGTCCGCTAGTGTATATATATATATAGTCCCGCGCTGTAGCCGAGCGGTTAAGGTAGGAAGCCTTATGGCAGAGCTACGGGACTTGCGCTGGTTCGAGTCTCCATGGGGGAAGAAATTTTCTCATGGTATTTCGGCCAGTATGGGACCGGTGCCCACCCAGCATCGTGACGCAATTGGGTAGCTACAATAAGTAGCGGCTCCAGGTTGAGGAACCAGCTATAACGGCTGGAGGACTCGACATGCTAACCACATGTCACCCCTACACTGGCTGTTGATCATCTACCTCTGTGATTGACACATGTGGATGTGAAGGGCCAGCAGCCGGCTGGTAAAAGGGCAACCGCTGAAAAGTGGAAAGACCCTCAATCGGATCGGATATATATATATATATATATATATATATATATATATATATATATATCCATCCATCCATCCATCCATCCATCCATCCATCCATAGTAATATATCCATCCATAGTAATTCTGCCCGAAAGCAGGTCCTTCACTGCAATCATAGCATGTTCATGCTACGCTTGCAGCTTTACTAAGGAATTGTAGGTGTGGTAGCTTCCCGTTGCTTTCCACACCGGTGAAGGATGATGATGATGCTGATAAGGATGGTGATGATGGCCATATGATTTCGGGGATCGTTTGGGCCTTAAAGTTTTCCTGACATTTGTCTTACAGGTGAGGAAAACCCCCCGATAAAATCTTCACCCAGAAAAACTGCCCCGACCGGGGATCGAACCCGGGCCCGCCGCGTGACAAAGCAGCACGCTACCTCGAGACCACAACGGTGGATATATATATCGAAGTTTTCCTGACATTTGTCTTACAGGTGAGGAAAACCCCCGATAAAAACTTCACCCAGAAAAACTGCCCCGAACGGGGATCGAACCCGGGCCCGCTGCGTGACAAGGCAGCACGTTACCTCGAGACCACAGCGGTGGATATATATATATATATATTTATAATCTTATTAAAGAACTACTATTATTTTGTAAATCTCGTAATTTGGATGTTCTTTTATGAATAGATCATGATAACAAAGCACAAAAGAGCATCCGTCGTTGATTCATTGTGTACAAATGGGATACTTTATTGAAAATGCTGATTGGCTGAAGGGAGAAACGTTGAAGAAGCTTTCAGGAAGTGTAGTGAACACCATTTGGTAAATAAAATCTGACAGATGAAGGGTTAAAGAAAAGGGATGTATGAGGGTGTAGTACTGCCAATTAGACCAGCCTCCTACAATACAATTATTGCCATTTGTTAGGAACACCCTCCAGTCACTACAGGGATGTACATCTTTCCAATTCATTTGTTTGGCATATAATTTAATTTGGACCCGTCAGCCAGCAGGGAGTACATTTGAAGGGCTTAGAGCAGTAACATGATAAGCCACATTCTGTTAAGAAATGTCACTTATTACAATGATAGCAAATAAATGTGTTGAAATATCCATAAAATCATTTGTAAGTGCGCCAGTGATGAGTTAAAACATATAAACACACAATGTATTAACAACAATACTGCACAATTCGTATTTATAATTTTTTGAAACATTAAAATCCTTATATCTCAGAAAGAACAACATGTGACGAATCATGTTATTGCCGTAAGTCCTTCATTTAAAATTAAAGTAAAGTGATCCCACAACAGGCCTCAGGAGGTCCTAGGGGTAGTGGGAGGTTAAGGCTCCCACTTTTTCTAGACAATCGGCACTTTATGTCAGCCGGGTTGTCAGCACTGCGTGACGGCCGCCTTTGCCCCAGAACAGGCGTCTGGTACTCATTTACGTTAGAGGCTGAGTCAACCCCAGGGCTATAGTGCCGATAGAAGGTTTGGGTCAGTTTAAAAATCCTGACCCCCAACGGGACTTGAACCCTCGACCTTCTGGCTTGTAGCGCAGTGCCTTAACCACCACGCTACGGCGGGCCCCCCCTTCATTTAATGTGTTCGTAATTAATAAGACAATTTCAAATATGTTGTTGCAGATGATTTTGAAACACTTGCTTCGAAGCTTCTTGTAGGAAAACCAGAGGGAAAACGCCCTTTGTTAGACCTTTAATGAGGTGGGAGAATAACTAACTATGATTCGAGGGAAGTAGATTACACTGGTCGACAAGGGTTTCTTTACAAGAAATCTGATTAATGAGCATTTTTCATACTGAATACAGATATGTATTCAGAATTTTTCCATCAGGCACAGCTTTTTGTGACAGCTATTTTTTAAAATTGATATTAGCATTCTCTTTGACCTGTCATAGGGAACCTTTACCTTATATGTAGCGGTTTTATTCAAGCTGTATTTAAGGGCTGTCTCTGATGAGCACGGTGAGTGTTTTCATCAGCAAATTTGCACAATGGAAAAGAGATACCAAGGCAAGTGGAGTTCTAATATGCTGGCTGACTACTGTTGGACCAAGAAGAGAGATTTCCAGATGCAAAATATGCCCGAAAATCACTATGTACCACTTTCTAGGTAAGTCAGAATGAGTTAAAGTTAGAGGAATTTTATTAAAAATTATAAAAAATGTAAATGAGTCTCACAGGAAACTCTTGCCTGATAGGAAAAAAACTGAAATGATATTTAAATTCAGGATGAAAAATACTTCTAAAATCACATATTTTTATTCTTGTGAAAGAAAAAAAGTTCATTTTTGTCGACCAGTGTTATACAGGGGATGATTGGAAAACGTTAGCTCAGGATAGGGAAGTATGGAGAGCTTATGTCCGCGCGGCCACGAATCTACGGGTGCCAGTGAGTTAGTTTTTCAGATGATTTTTATTGGGGAATGATAATGCAAAATTTTATATATCCAAAGTCAGTCGCGCTGAACTATTGGTTATGTTCCTTGGCTCTGGTCCCGAGGGGCGCGGGTTCAAACACGCCTGGGTCCATGGATTCTTTTTAGGATGGAAAAATTCAAGGAGTAATTCCGAAAGGGGCTTTTAAGTCTTGAGTCCCTAGTCTACATATGTCCGAGCCTGTAAAAGAATATTAAGCCTGAATAAAAAGGCCTCAACACTCTAATAACACTGATCGACAAAAATGAACTTGTTTCTTTCACAAGAATAAAAATATGAGATTTTAGAAGTATTTCTCATCCTGAATTTAAATATAATTTCAGTTTTTTCTGTCAGGCAAGAGTTTTCTGCGATATTCATTTACATTTTTTATAATTTTTAATAAAAGCCATCTAACTCTAACTCATTCTGATTTACCTAGAAAGTGTTAGATAGTGATTTTCGGGCATATTTTGCACCTGGAACATCTCTCTTCTTGGTCCAACAGTAGTCAACCAGCATATTAGAACTCCACTTGCCTTGGTACCTCTTTTCCATTGTGGAAATTTGCTGATGAAAACGCTCACCTGCTCATCAGAGGCAGCCCTTAAATACAGCTTCAATAAAACCGCTACATATAAGGTAAAGGTTCCTATGACAGGTCAAAGAGAATGCTAAAATCAGTTTTAAAAAAGTAGCTGTCACAAAAAAACTGTGCCTGATGGAAAAATTCTGACTACATATGTGAATTCGGTATGTAAAAATGCTCTAGATTCACTAATCAGATTTCTTGCGAAGAAAATCTTGTCGACCAGTGTAATAAGCTAATAACTTAGTTGCGTGCTAGATATGTCATTGGGTCAGCATGTTGACCGCATGTCATTCATGACATCTATGGGCAAATAAGGTAACTAAATTAACTTGGTCTAGTTGCTCGTAACGAAGGAGACGCTGTGACTAAAAATTGGGCTACGCCATTATAGATAGATAGGTAGATAGATACAGTAAAACTTGTTTAATCCGGAACGTGAATAATGCGGAAATCTGTCCAATCTGAACAAATTTATTGGTCCCGGCGAAATAATAGCAGTTTTACGTGTATTTTTTGCACAAAACGGAATCTGTCCAACGCGGAAACGGAAGGTTATTTCTACACAATTCATGGAAAAAAAGTTGTATAAAGCGCAGACAGACAAATGAATTATTTTCCACTTCATTGGATTCCCGTTAGGCCAAATAAAAACAATAAGAAATTATTCCTGCTGCCGCGCCGGATGAAGTAGAGCTTCTGCTTGTACCTGACATTTTATTTCGACCTCACAGCACACCCGTTAAGCGAAATATATATACCCGTCTTACAAGTAACCATTGCACTGTGAAACTTTTAATTTGTATAAGTTCTGAAACCGATCTTTCTGAATTTACGGAATAAAGATGGCTAAAACGCATCATTTGACATTAAACGAAAAAGTGAAAGTGATTGAAGATTTTTTATTTTAATTCCAAGCGCGACAGGCCTTGAAGGCCCTAGGCCGACCATCCGGCTGCTGGCCTCACGTCCACATGTGTGCTGATGTCACATCCTAAATATTTAAAGTGGGATACTTGTTCAATAATTTCGTCTCTAATTACTATTTTTGCACGCAGAGTATTTCTTCCAAAAAATGCCATTACTTTTGTTTTACGTATTGAAATTTTAAAATTATAATCGCTACATACTGCATTTAGTTTGTAAGCAGCCAATTGTAACAGATCTTCATCACGGTGTAGTAAGACTAAATCATCGGCGAAAGTTAAGTTATTAATACTTAAGTTATTGTTCAATCTAAGGCCTTTGTCCGTTATAATTTTCCATTGTTTCATAATGTCGTCGATATATATATGTTATAATTAAATGTTTAACATTGAGCAATGCAAGCTTACTATGGTGTGATAAGAAAAATAAATGCCTGGACGGGATTCGAACCCGGATCTCTGAGTCTGTACCTCAGCGTGATATCCATTACACTACCAGGCGAATCCAATTCAAACACTTATTTTTCTTATATATGTATTATACTCTCCATTATTACTAGATGTCGCGAGAACACTGTCTCCACTGCCATCTAGTAGCTGACTATAACAAGTAAGCAAATTAAAGAGAATATTTATTTTACTTCATAGCAGTGACGCTTTATCGATGTTATATATATTAAAAAGAGTGGAAACTCGGACTGACTACAACTAGTCCAAGGTACGTAACAATACAGTACTGTATAATCTAAGATTATTAATAAGTCTTAGTTTTTATAATACGGAATTTTGTCTAATTTGGAAAAAAAAATTGGACCCTGCGATTCCGCTTTGAGCAAGCTTTACTGTATTATAATTTTTTTAAAGTGTTCTGCCCTATGGCAGGTCCTTGGCAGCAATCGTAGAGCTTTGCTAGAGATGTGGTAGGTTCCCGTTGTTTTCCACACCGAGGGAAGTTGATATTTATGAGGGCCAAATGATGTTCGGGGATATTTTTGTGCCTCAAAGCTTCCTGAGAGGTGAGGAAAAACCGCGAAAAAAAAACCTCACCTGGAAAGCTTTCCCGATCGATAATCGAACCCGGGCTCGCTGCGTGACGTGGCAGGACGCTACCTAAATTCGAATTGAACATGATAAATTAATTTAAGTTAATTTAATTTGAATTATTTCAAAGAAAAATGTGTAATACGTAGAATCTGGTTAAACTAGAAGTTGTATTCCCGGAACAGAATTGTACAGATTACAAAGGAAATGGTAATGGGAAAGACTCGAGCATTATACAGTAAAGCTGTACATTACTTGTTCAACACAAAGTGCAGGTGTGTAAAGAGGTTTTTGAATGGAAAAGAGCTCTCGTTGCTGCAGAATTTCGTACCTCATTAAGACTGTGTAGTGCTGCACTCTACGAATGCAGTACAAAAAATAACACATAACACGGATGGAGGCATTCCCACTTCATTAAAATTTCTTTAGGGTCGAAAATTTCGCATTTTGAAATATTCCGTAGATGTGAGTTTCAGTTCCTGAAATATTGGAACTTACGGAAGTGAATTCATTAAACATGATTGGAAAGAATTGATTATCTTACCAATCTATAGGAACGGAGATAAAACTCATTGCAACAACTACAGGGGCATCTCATTACTTCAATTCGTACAACTTCAATACATATATTAGTATCCAGAGTTATTCCTTACATTCATGAAGTAATAGAAAATCATCGATGTGGATTTAGAAGAAATAGGCCTACAATAGATCGTATCTTTAGTATAAGATAGATTTTAGAAAAGAAAAGGGTACACAATGGCATGATGCATAAACTATATGTAGAATTCATAAATGGCATACAATTCAATTAATAGGGAGAAGTATATATTATCCTTCTGAAGTTCGGAATTCCAAAAAAGCTTGACTTATTCTAATGTGTCTTAAATGGCACATAGAGTAGGGTGAGTGTTAGCAAACAGTTTGCGGATAGCTTTGAAATTCACAATGGGTTAAAGCAAGGAGAAGCATTATCTCCTCTACTATTCAATTTTGTAGTAAAGCATGCCATCAAATCTTTAGAGGATGAACAGGGCCTAGAACTCAATGGAATTATTAAGCTGTTAAAGTAAAGTAAGTAAAGTAATCCCACTACAGGCCTGAGGAGGCCCTTGGGGCAGTAGGAGGTTAAGGCTCCCACTATTTCACAATCGGCACTTGATGTCAGCCGGGTTGTCAGCCCTACGTGACGGCCGCCTTTACCCCCAGAACAAGCGTCTGGTACTCATTTCCGTTAGAGGCTGAGTCGACCCCAGGGCCATAGTGCCGCTAGTTCATGCTAATGATGTAGTATTAGAATAGAATAGATTTATTTAGCCTGGTGGAGTTAAGGCCATGTGGCCTTCTCTTCCACTCACCAGGAAAAACATATGTTACATATAAATACAAATAATTACAATAATAGTCATATTAAACAATTAATTATCATAAGTAATGCCACGAGTGATTTCCAAATTATCGATAAATTCACGACTCACGAAGTGAGGAGTGAATTTATCTAGAGAATTTGGAAATCAAGAGTGGCATTTGTTAGGACTATTTAACGAATAAAATTAAGCTGTTTACTCACAAATCATTATTTAACTATAGTTATTTTAAAATATTTATATATTTAATGTAATCGGCGATGTTTGAAAACAAATGAGAAACGATAGGTACGCTTCTACTGCTTCATTTGTTTATCACTGCAACCAGATCATACTATTTATTGCCAAAGGAACGCAATATTGTAAGGAGGAGCTTTCTTTAATATGGTAATTATAACACTGATAAATATTTGGTGAAACACGACTCTGATTGGTTGTAAAACAGAAATCATTGAAACGTGATTGGTCGTTGACTCCCATTTGGGGCATGAGTTAAATAGTCTGTCAAATTGAATAATAATGAAAATAATGTCTAATAGTGCAATGAAATTAAATACAATTAAAATTAAATTAATGATAGAATGTATACAGAAAGGAATAACAGCTCGAATCTACTATACATTAAAAGAAAAGAAAGACAAAATACAAAAAAGTAATAAGCTACAATGAATTAATCTATGCTTTTTATACAAGGCATTAGGTAAATATATTAACGAATCTTAAATCTATTTTTATTAAATAATGAAAAAAAGACATTATTAATTTTTCCGATTGAGGGTCTTTCCACTTTGCAGCGGTTGCCCTTTTACCAGCCGACTGCTGGCCCTTCACACCCACATGTGTCAATCACAGAGGTAGATGATCAACAGCCAGTGTAGGGGTGACATGTGGTTAGCATGTCGAGTCCCCCAGCCGTTATAGCTGGTTCCTCAACCTGGAGCCGCTACTTATTGTAGCTACCCAATTGCCTCAAGATGCTGGGTGGGCACCGGTCCCATACTGGCCGAAAATACCATGAGAAAATTTCTTCCCCCATGGAGACTCGAACCAGCGCAAGTCCCGTAGCTCTGCGCCAAGGCTTCCTGCCTTAACCGCTCGGCTACGGCGCGGGACCATTATTAATTTTTAAAAAAGTAATATTAATGAGTTGTTTCTGTTAGTAATTTTATTTTCAATTTGTTTCTGAAAGATGGTAAAGTTTGGCAGTCTCTGATATAGGATGGAAGGGAATTCCATGTTCTAGCAAGAGACATTGTTAAAAGAGTTCGAATAATATGTAGTGTGATGAAGAGGGGTATTAGGCGATAGCAAGCAGATACTAAGGGGCCAACACGCATATTCTAATGAGTAACACTAAGAAATTGGGACTGGAGGTAAATATAAATAAAACTAAATACATGGACAGACATAGAAATATATAATGCAAACTGACAGTTAATGAAAAATGAGGGACATTTTGAAGAATTCAAATATCTGAGAACAATAATCACAAATAGGAATGAGATGCACAAAGAAATTAAGCATAGGCTCAATTCTGGAAATGCATGCATTGCAGGGACTCATGTCGTCCCAACTCCTTTCAAAAACGTTAAATTGAATGTGTGTGTATATAGGCCTATATAGCAAAGATTACAAGTATTTGAGAATAAAGTTCTTAGGAAAAATTTTGGACCGAAGAGAGATGAACAGACTGGTGAATGGAGAAATTTACATAACAGTGAGTTAGGCCTACATGATCTTTATAGGAAACCAGATAAATAAGGAATAGTTAAGTCTCGTTGACTGCGAATAACAGGACGTGATTTACGAATGTGGAATGAGAGAGAGAGAGCATGAAAACGTCTTGCAGGAATACCAGAGGAAAACGCCCAGTAAGACCAAGGATAAGATGGGAGAATAACATTTACCATGATTCGAGAGAAGTGGATGATTGGAAAGAAAATCAGGATAGGGATGTATGGAGAGCTTATGTCCGGGCGGCCATGAACACGCGGGTTTTTAATAGTATCAGTGAGTTATTTAATTAGTTACTATATTTTATTAAAGAAGGAAATATGTTAGCATGATGTATCTCGTAAAGCGTTTATTGATCTGATCTGATGCAAAACATTTGTTTTATTCTAGAAAGGTAAATTTATTGCTGAATAATGACAGGTATATAGTATGGGGAGTTTTGATGTTTATGTTGGCAGCAAACACATTTACACCTTGTTTTAATATTTGCATTATGTGCGGTATGGTAATGCGCCTTATTTCCTGGTAATGTAACGTGTGATGCAATAAAACGACAATAAAAAACGAAATAATGTGAATAATCATATAACTTATTGAACAATTCCATTTACTGCTTATACGTTTCGCTGACGTCCAGTGTACAGATACATACATTGTTTGTTCTACATTATTTTGTCATTTTTACTGTATTCTGACTGTAATAAATTTTACCCAATTATTTTCTGCCAGTCACTCATTTCCTCTCTCTCCTTCTCTCTCTCTCTCTCTCTGTATCTGTCACTCTCGCTCTTTCTCTCTCTCTCCTTTCTCTCTTTCTCTTTCTTTTTCTCTCTCTCTCCCTTTTTCTCTCTCTCTTTCTCTTTCTCTCTCTCTTCCTCTCTCTCCCTTTCTCTCTCTCTTTCTCAATTTCCCAATTAATTTCTGCCCGTAACTCATTTTCTCTCTCTCCTTCTCTCTCTCTCCTTCTCTCTCTCTCTCTCTCTCTCTCTGTATCTGTCTCTCGCTCTCGCTCTTTCTCTCTCTCCTCTCTATCTTTCTCTTTCTTTTTCTCTCTCTCCCTCTTTCTCTCTCTCTCTTTCTCTTCCTCTCTCTCCCTTTCTCTCTCTCTTTCTCTCTTTCTCCCATTCTTTTCTTTCTCCTTTCCCATCTTTTTTTCTGCCAGTCACTCATTTTCCTTTCTCTCTTCTCTTCCTCTCCTTTCTCTCTCTTTCTCTCTCTCTCTCGTCTCTTCTCTCTCTCTCTTTTTCTCTCATCCTCCTTTCTCTTTCTCTCTCTCTCTTCCTCTCTCTCCCTTTCTCTCTCTCTTTCTCAATTTTCCAATTATTTTCTGCCAGTCACTCATTTTCTCTCTCTCTCTCTGTCTCTCGCTCTCACTCTTTCTCTTTCTCTCCTTCTCTCTTTCTTTTTCTCTCTCTCTTTTTTCTCTCTCTCTTTCTCTTCCTCTCTCTCCCTTTCTCTCTTTCTTTCTCAATTTCCCAATTATTTTCTGCCAGTCATTCATTTTCTCTCTCTCCTTCTCTCTCTCTCTGTCTCTCGCTCTTTCTCTCTCTCCTTCCCTCTCTCCTTCTCTCTCTTTCTTTTTTTCTCTCTTTTTTCTCTCTCCCTCCCTCTTTCTCTCTCTCTTTCTTTTTCTCTATCTATCTCTTTCTCTCTCTCTTCCTCTCTCTCCCTTTCTCTCTCTTTCTCTTTCTCTCTCTTTTCTCTCTGTGTTTTTCTCTATCTCTTTTTCTCTCTCTGTTTTTCTCTATCTCTCTTTCTCTCTCTCTCTCTGTCTCTCTCACACACATACACACCTCTTGTATGCCCCTTTACATGCACCACGCAACCTAGGCCTTATATAACTAACTCACTGGCACTACCAAACCCAACCCTTAGGTTCATCGCCACCCGGACATAAGCTCTCTACACATCTCCATCCTGAGCTAATAATTTCCAATCATCCCCTGTATAATATAATAATAATAACAATAATAATAATACTTTTTTATTATTTTATTAAGCCTATGTTTTCCCTTTACAGAGATTTAGGCGCTCTCTCCCGACAAGGAAGAATTTGAACCATACTAAAGTGCGGGTTAGCGAGTAGACTACTATTAATGAACCACGCTCTGCGCAACCTTTTTGTGCGGGTTATAACCTCACTACTCGCTACCCTACGTGCCGCTCTGGATCGTCTTTTGTTTCTGTTGCTTCTACTAGCATAGATCTGATTACCTCCAAGGTTATTAATCACAAAGCTACTTGCCCCGGGCCCATAGGAGGCAAGGATTGATTCATCTTTCTTACCTAAGCGTTTTAGCATAACTCAATAATAGTTCTCAAAACAACAGAGTGACTTAAAATGAGTGTTTTCACTATAATTATCAATCAGGAAAGCTAGACAGAAAAATAAAGGGAGCTGGAATGATCTCCTAACTGAGTGAGTTTTCGTATATGAATATAAATAGCTACATGCACATAAATCACTTTGAACATTAAGTATAAAAATGATATTTAATGTAAACAAGAAGTCTGAAGTAAAAACATAACCAAGATAAACATTTGATCATTCAAAAAGAAAAAGAAAGTGAATAAATAAATAATACTCTTACATGACAAACAACCACATCATACCACATACAACATTCAAGCTAAAGTCCAAGCCAGGGCGGCTTCTTCCCCGGTCTTCAGGACCAACATAAACTCCGCCACTCGCGGCTCCAGACGACCTTGTATACTTAAAAGTCCGATCCCATCCCGGAATGGATAGATGAATGAATGAATGAATGATATATATATATATATATATATATATATATATATACATACACAAATTTCGTGTCACATTGTTTGTCCGCGGTGGAATCCTAAACTACTGAACCGATTTTAATAAAATTTTGCACACTGTGTGTAGTTTGATCCAACTTGAGTCTTAGGGTAGTTTATAACTAAATTTATAGTCGCATTATTTTTTATTGCAAATTATTTGTTTGTTATTTAACAAAGAGTTATAATTATCTGTGAGTTCCATACAATTCTAACAGATGGCGGTGTAAGGTAATTTGGTAAGGTAATTGGTTTATTATTTAACAAAGGGAGATCCAGATGGCTGTGATTTTTGTTGCAACCGCGAATTTCAATTGAATTACAAATACTGATTATTTCATAATTTAAGTGTGTTCAGTGTTTATTTTATTTTCAATATTATTAATTTCGTGTGTATGTATTAGTTTTAAGTAATCTGGCTGAAAGACAGCAGCTTAATTTAAATTTTTAACGTATACCTTAGCCACAGCAATGCGTGGCCGGGACTTGTAGTATATATATATATATATATATATATATTAAATACCGGTAACTATATTTAAATAGTGATTTTTGAGTAATGTTATTCGTTAAATAGTCGTAATAAATGCCAATCTTGATTTACAAATCCTCTAGATAAACTGGAAATCACATGTGGCATTACTTATGATAATACTATGATTGCAGTAGAGTTTATCTGCAGGTATTTTATCGTGAGAGAAATGCGGATGATTTGTTTCCAGCCTGAATTAATGAACAAGCTACAATTTGTACCGCTAGCTAATCTGTTGTTGTCATTCAAGTCAATACCAGACTACTTCATCACACTCTGTACCTAGTAACAAATGTTAATATAATTCTTTCATTGTCTGTAAAGCCAGCTCCTATTATAATTCTAATAAACCGACCCGCATTACTACACAGCTACATTATGTTTGTTTAATCAGCGACACATGTAGCAATTCCAGGTTATAGTTCCCTCATCCAAATTATTATTATTATTTTATTATTTTTATTATCATTATTATTATGGTTATTATTATTATTATTATTATTATTATTATTATTATTATTATTATTATAAAACACAATAGAAAAAATAGTAGAACGTTTGATTTTGTATGGACTCCTCATAAGAATGGAAGAAGATTTTAAATTTATTTTATTTATTTATTTCTTCAAAGACCCAAAGAGCATATTAAGGGGCAATATACAAAAAATAACGGCCATGAAACAATTAACAATAAAAACAAGAAAACAAAATCAGAGATAAGTTTAAGTAATACAAACTACTATAAATGCATTATATATATATATATATATATATATATATATATATATATATTTGACATTTGGCAATGAAGGCAAATATGATATGAAAAGAAAAAAAAATGCTTAACTGTTATGTTAGCCGCTAGATGACAGTTGGAATAAATTTCCGCTACCTCTTGTGTGAATTGAGAATACTACATTATAAGAAAATTGTATGCTTGTATTGGAATTCTTGGGTAGCTCAGTTGGTTAGAGCGCTAAAGGTACAGACTTTAGAGACTCTAGTTCAAATCCCGACTCAAGCATTCTTTTTTCTTTTCATATCATATATATATATGTGTGTATATATATATATATATATATATATATATATATATATATATATACAATATTTAAACAAGATAATAACAATAATTAAATTAACAAAATTAACTAAGAAAGCAATGAGAAAAAATACGTTTTAATACAATTGGAAAAATGTTTAACATTCGTGAAATGTTGATATTCAATAGGTAAGTTATTGTAATGGTCTATTAATGCATAACGAATCCATTTTACACCACATTTTGTTGAGAAAAACAAGTATTTTTGTGTAATAAAGTACAATCTCTAGTATAATAATTATGTATATCTGTATTAAAAATTGAGGGCATGTTATGGTGAGATAGATTCTTAATAATTTTAAACATATATATACAAATAATATATTTTTTTGATTCCGTTAATGGTAAAATATTTGAAAAAGTATATATAAAATTATAAGATGTACGGGAATGTAAGTTATGTAGTATTCTGATAGCTGTATTCTGTAAAACTTGGAGAGGGAGAGATATGTAATTACAATTATTTCCTCATATAGCTAGAATACCAAATAAAATCCTTGATTGTAAAGCTAAAAGAAGAAGTGGAAGGGGCAGGCCTGGAGAACGTTGGATATATATGGAATGAGGTGAAGCATGGAGGCTAGAGATTTGAGGGAAGAAAATGCTTTAGACAGGAACCACTTTGGATTGAAAGAGAAATACACTATTGTGGAATATTCCTATTAAAATTATTATTATTATTATTATTATTATTATTATTATTATTATTATTAC
Organism: Diploptera punctata; assembly: GCA_030220185.1. NCBI lineage: Eukaryota > Metazoa > Arthropoda > Insecta > Blattodea > Blaberidae > Diploptera > Diploptera punctata. Next base: position 526,578 of record JASPKZ010010245.1, read on the forward strand.
TATTATTATTATTATTGTCCACCGCTGTGGTCTCGAGGTAGCGTGCTGCCTTGTCACGCAGCGGGCCCGGGTTCGATCCCCGGCCGGGGCAGTTTTTCTGGGTGAGGTTTTTATCGGGGTTTTTCCTCACCTGTAAGACAAATGTCAGGAAACCTTTAAGGCCCAAACAGTCCCCGAAATCATATGGCCATCATCCTTATCATTATCATCATCATCATCCTTCACCGGTGTGGAAAGCAACGGGAAGCCACCACACCTACACAATTCCCTAGTAAAGCTGCAAGCATAGCATGAAAATGCTATGATTGCAGTGAAGGACCTGCCTTCGGGCAGAATTACTTTGGATGGATTATTATTATTATTACTATTATTATTATTATTATTATAATAGTCAAGTGACCCCATTACAGGCCTCGGGAGACTCTTGGAGTAGTGGGAGATTAGGGCTCGCACTTTTCTAGACAATCGGCACATGATGTCAGCCGGGTTGTCAGCCCTGCGTGACGGCCGCCTTTACCCCCAGAACAAGTGTCTGGTACTCATTTCCGTTAGAGGCTGAGTCGACCCCAAAGCAATATAGCCGCCAGAAGGTTTGGGTCAATTTAAAAATCCTGACCCCACCGGGACTCGAACCCTCAACCTTCCGGCTTGTATCGCAGTTTCTTAAACACTACGCTACGGCGTGCCTCCGTTGTTATTATTATTATTATTATTATTAATATTAATGACAGAATATATAAAGGTAGATCAATAGCAACAATGATGAATGATGTCCTTTGGAACAGACATATAATCAGGAAAAAAAAAAGTTAGAAATATATAATTCAATAGTGAGAAGTGCTGTCACACATTGAGCTGAAGTATGAAAATTCAACTAAAACTTAAGTCTATCGAAATGGATTTCTTGAGTAGAGCAGCAAGATGTTCAAAATTGGGGGGGGGGAACAAACAAATAAAGTCATACGAGAAAAAAAAAGTTGTTTGATGGTAGATTATATAAGATATGTCTATAAGGAATTAAATTGATGTGGACATGTACGAAGAATGCAAGAAGAAAGGTTACCAAAAATACATTGGAATGTTGTCCACCTGGAAGGAGAAAGAAAGGAAGGCCTCGAAACTCATGGACGTAAGAAATAAGAATTGGAATGAGATGGGGTGAAATGGGGTGGATGGATAGGGACGAGTGGAGAAGGAAGTTTAAGCTCAAAAAGATGTGTAAACATTGAAAATGTGTATATAAATAAAAATTATTATTAAATAAATGAGGAAAGAAACAAAATCAGCATTTAACAAAGTTTCTGTATTGTTATATGGCTCCGAAAATTGGATTCAGGCTAAATATCAACCACAAAAATAGAACCTTCTAAAATGAATTTCCTGAGATATGTAGCTGGATGTATTTTACAAGATCAAAAATATTCCAAGATATTATGAATGAACTTAACATATCCAGCTTAACAGACAGTATCAAAGAACACAAACAAAATTGGTTCGACCACATTCAAAGAATGGATCAAGAACGTATAACAAAACAGTTATTCACATATAAGCCAGAGGGGTATAGATGTGGGGACGACCAAGAGCACGATGAAGAGATCAGTTTTCTGCACGAGACTGAAACGAATTTTCTGCAGTTAAATCCGCGAAGACGATTATTATTATTATTATTATTATTATTATTATTATTATTATTATTATTATTATTATTATTATTATTATTATTATTTGTGTTGTTATTATTATAGAGGATCGGCTACCAAAACCTTTTTTGGAATGGAAACCTGAGGGAAGACGAGGCAGATGACCTGAAACTTCCTGGAGTCAGAGAATATATTTATACATGAAGAAGAAAAACGGGCGGATGGAGTTCGTTAGTCCTGCAAAGACAACCCATCTAGGAGAGACAACTCCGAAAAAAGGGGGGGGGGCAGGTTGAACTCTAGAGCTGGGTGAAGGCAATCAGTCTAAGGAGGAAATCCCGAATAATAAACCCGCCATGAAAACGGGCTAGCAACCAACTTCAAGGTGTATCTTACACATTGCTCGCAGTCCCAAGGATCAAGCCTCGGATCAAAGACGAAAAGAGGAAGACCAGCCAAGAGATGGATAGACAGTGAATATACATCCAATACGTCTTCCTCCGAGGAGTGATTTTGAAAATAAACAGGATGAAAATCCTACAAATTATGATTAAGAAGAAGAATGACGAGAAACATCAACAACCAGGAGATTGGACGGACCGACAATTTTTTTTATTAGGAATCGGACGATGTCAAAGACATTAATCAAGTGATGATCTATCTATCTATTATTATTATTATTATTATTATTATTATTATTATTATTATTATTATTATTATTATCATCATCATCATCTTCTTCTTCGTTCCAAGTATTAGGCCAAGGCCTGTTACGATCCTTCAGAAAATTTTCCCCCCAGCGTTTCATAGGACGGCCCAGAAATCTTCGTCCTCTTGGTATATAATTATAAACAGCTTTGGGGATCCGATTTGAACTCTTTCTTTCAAGATGGTGTTTCCAATTAATTGCTACTGTTTAATATATTCCAAAATTGACATAGTCTTCAATTCTTTTAAGATATTGGCGTTTGTTTTCCGATCGCATCTGGTGTAACCCGCTGTCCTGCGCATGAATCTCATTTCACAAGCCGTTATTCTGCTTTCATGTTGTACTTTTAGTGTCCATGCTTCACTACTATAGGTCAACACTGATCTAGCCAAAGTGTTATATAAACGTAATCTGGTGTTTTTTGTGCAAGGGATGGTTTCATAACTTGATTAATAATTCCCAAACTTTTATTATAACTAGTAATTTTTTCAGGGACATCCTTTTCATCGCAGATAGAGAGATAATATCCAAGATATTTAATATTATTATTATTATTTACCCAAAGGCTCTGGCACACTCTATATATTATAGATGTGATTGCTATATGCAAAAAAAAAAAATCTGGCTGTACGATTTAACCAGAACAATCTTGTCTGTGAACTTGAATGGATTTTGCCCTTTTTAATAATCGGGGTTTTGTATCCCAGGGCGGGATGTGGTGGGAGGGGATTAAATTCTTTGAAAAGTGCGTGTGCGTGTGTGCGTAGTGGAGATTATTCCTCAAGGCGGGTCTCTTTCATCTGCTAACCCCTGCAGGTTCCGATATTACCCTCTGTGTTCTCCAATCAACCCTCTCGTGTCCAAGACAAACTCCCGCAGTTTACTCTCCCACTATAACAGGTTTAGTCAATGGTCGGGATTTTCATCGCCATTCCAAGGTAAATTCGCTTTCAAACTCTGCTATTGATGGCTGCAATCAACTTCCATCATCGGGTGACTTTTAACTTTCATTTCTATTTCGGTGACTATCTAAAGCAGATCATAGTATCTAATCTTTTTTTTACCGAAAACTTCAGTAAATTTATGTAATGTGTCAAGTTTTATTTTAGCCTCTATGTATAGGGTGTCTCTGAAGTCACTATTGCATTTCAATGAAGGAGGACAATGATTGAAAAATCAATATAACTATATTCTAGTAGTCTAAATTTTTATTTTGTTAGCCTCATCAATATTAAGACATGTATTTTTCTTTTTATTTCAGGTAAGGCACGGCAAAGAGACAATGTTCTTGGCAAAGTGAGTAAATATAATCACATATTATGAAGGTGCAAGTGCCATTAAATGTCTAATTTCACTATACACCGTGATTCAAAATTCACTTTACAACTTTACAAGCTTATAGAAATTTATTTAGAAGACCTACAGAATTGGTTTTAATGTCATATGATAGCACAACTCATCAAGTTTTCACCGACATAGTTTTATAGTACCTAGTTCTCTCACCGCGTGCGCTAACGTAGTTCATATCAAAATGGCTGCTTTCACAAGTGCCGAGCGTGCTCGTTGTGTGTTTTTGTTCGAAGAAACTAAATCTGCGACAATTGTTCAGCGTAGATTTCGTACCCAGTATGGTAAGGATCCTCCTAGTAGGCCAAGAATTTATCCTTGGCACCAAACATTTTTGGGACTGGCTGTTCTGTTAGTCATTCCAAGCATACTGACCGTCCACGTACGGCTGAAGCTGTGGCTGAACAAGTGGGGGATAGCTTTGCTTGGAGCCCTAGGAAATCAACGCGGCGTGCGTCATGTGAAACTGGCATTTCACAACCGACCATTTGGCGCATACTACGGAGACGTTTGCACTTGAAACCATACCGATTTTCGATGGTGCAACACATTACTGATAATGATAAGATGGTTCGACGTGATTTCTGTGCAGAAATGCTTAGTCGGATTGAGGAAGATGAAACGTATTTGAACCAGGTAATCTTCAGCGACGAGTCTACATTCCACGTCAGTGGCAAAGTAAATACCCATAACTGCAGGATCTGGGGCTCTGAACCTCCACATCTCCATCTGAAACACGTACGTGACAGCCCGAAAGTGAATGTGTTTTGTGCCCTAAGTAAAACTAAAGTGTACGGCCCCTTCTTTTTCCAAGAAAAAACTATCAACGGTACGATTTATCTGGATATGCTAGGAGGATCCTTAAGGTACGTACACATATGCGCGCCGCGAACACGAACGGCGCGCGCGTGGCGCGTGTTATGTTCGTCGAAATTATTAATTTCAACGAACCTCCTGCGATCCATAGGAAACCCACAAACCTTCAGTAGACATTTTGCAGAGCAGGTGTAATCAACCATGTCTATTCCCTTTCCGTTCTCCCGCTTGTCCTGCATTCTTTCCCAAAAATAGGGACATTTTTTTTAAATGCCGCGGGACGCGGGACAAATTGTTAAAAATCGGGACTGTCCCGCCAAAATCGGGACGTCTGGTCACGCTTATTACTTATTACATCTTATAACTTTATTTATACTTTTTCAAATATTATAGCATTAAAGGAATTTAAAAATATATATGATTTGTATATCCATCCATAGTAATTCTGCCCGAAGGCAGGTCCTTCACTGAAATCATAGCATTTTCATGCTATGCTTGCAGCTTTACTAGGGAATTGTGTAGGTGTGGTAGCTTCCCGTTGCTTTCCACACCGGTGAAGGATGATGAGATGATGATATGATAATGATGATGATGATGGCCATATGATTTCGGGGACCGTTTGGGCCTTAAAGTTTTCCTGACATTTGTCTTACAGGTGAGGAAAAACCCCGATAAAAACCTCACCCAGAAAAACTGCCCCGACCGGGGATTGAACCCGGGCCCCGCTGCGTGACAAGGCAGCACGCTACCTCGAGACTACAGCGGTGGACATGATTTGTATATATATGTTTAAAATTATTAAGAATCTATCTCACCATAACATGGCCTTAATTTTTAATAAAAATGTACATGATTATTATACTAGAGGTTGTACTTTATTGCACAAAGATACTAGTTTCTAAAAAAAAAGGTATAAAAGGGATTCGTTATGCATTAATCAACCATTAAAATAACTACTTACCTACTGAATATCAACATTTCACGAATGTTAAACATTTTTCTAATTGTATTAAAAAATATTTTTTCTCATTGCTTTCTTAGTTAATTTTGTTAATTTTATTATCCTGTTTAAATATTGTATTTATATGTGTATATATATTGTGCATCTATAGTAGTTTGTATTACTTAAACTTATGCCTGAATTTGTTTTCTTGTTTTTATTGTTAATTGTTTTATGGCCATTATTTTTTGTATATTGCCCCTTAACATGAGCAGTCTTGCTCTTTGGAGTCTTTGAAGAGATAAATAAATAATTAGCAATAAATGTGTTTATATATTGTATTGTTTTGTGATACTTCATACATAATATTATGAAATGAACGTCTTAAATAAATAATGTTTTCTAAATAATTCTAATTTATTTATATAATTACAGTACACACGAAAAAAAACACATATCATTGAAAAAAAACAGGCATCTCCTTTTCAATGATTTTTTAAAATGATCCTTATGTTGTGGATCCCACAATAATTGCTTGCTTCTATAAATGTCAACAAGTTTTAACACGTTTTCCTCTGACCACTCCATACTCAAATAATAGGTGCGCACCGAAAGCAACGAACCTCTCAAGTACCCGTCCAAATCTAAACAGCGAACCATCAAAGTGTTCGTGGAAAAAAAACGACAATGAGTGGATCGTGGTGAGAGACGCGCGCCGTTCGCGCGCACCTTAAAACCCCGTCCAAATCTGACGAACATGGTGCGGCGCGCGCGCCGTTCGTGTTTGCGGCGCGCAGGTGTGTACGTACCTTTACCATACTGGGTACGAAATCTACGCTGAACAATTGTCGCAGATTTAGTTTCTTCGAACAAAAACACACAACGAGCACGCTCGGCACCTGTGAAAGCAGCCATTTTGATATGAACTACGTTAGCGCACGCGGTGAGAGAACTAGGTACTATAAAACTATGTCGGTGAAAACTTGATGAGTTGTGCTATCATATGACATTAAAACCAATTTTGTAGGTCTTCTAAATAAATTTCTATAAGCTTGTAAAGTTGTAAAGTCAATTTTGAATCACCCTGTATATTTCATAATTTAATTATGGGAAATATCAATATGAGGTTTTAAATTAATACAAAATAATTACTAAATGAGTCGTACCTTACCTCATACCTCGTGTTCAACAGTTTTCAGTCGTAATCATGGCTGAAGATGAGGGAGATTCCTCTTGAAAACTGCTGTTTCCGTGCTTGAAGAACACAAAGTATGAGGTGAGATAAGACTCATTTAATAAATATATCTTCTTCATCTTCTTCTTCTTCCTCTACGCATGAAAGCTGGCAGCTTGTTGCGTGTTCATTCACTACATGTCCGGGGTATGATGACGTCCTTCCATCGTAGTTGTGGTCTTCCTAAAGGCCTTTTCTGCTAAGGTGTCCAGTCACGTAATTTCTTCACTAATCTACTGTTCTCCATTCTATCTATGTAATCGTTCCAATTTAGCCTTCTATCATTTATCCAGAGGTATATAGGTGCAATTTCACATTATTATATATATATATATATATATATATATATAGTCCACCGCTGTGGTCTCGAGGTAGCGTGCTGCCTTGTCACGCAGCGGGCCCGGGTTCGATCCCCGGTCGGGGCAGTTTTTCTGGGTGAGGTTTTTCTCGGGGTTTTTCCTCACCTGTAAGACAAATGTCAGGAAAACTTTAAGGCCCAAACGATCCCCGAAATCATATGGCCATCATCATCCTTATCATCATCATCATCATCATTATCATCCTTTACCGGTGTGGAAAGAAACGGGAAGCTACCACACCTACATTTCCGTAGTAAAGCTGCAAGCGTAGCATGAAAATGCTATGATTGCATTGAAGGTCCTGCCTTCGGGCAGAATTACTATGGATGGATATATATATATTAAATATGTCCAGCGCTGTGGTCTCGAGGTAGCGAGCTGCTTTCTCACGCATCGGGCCCGGGTGCGATCCCCGGTCGGGACAAGCTTCCTGGGTGAGGTTTTTTTTCGGGGTTTTTCTTCACCTGTAAGACAAATGCCAGGAAGCTTTAGGGCCCAACGGTCCCAGAAAATAATGTGGCCATCATCACCATCCTTATAATTATCATCATGCTTCACCGGTATGGAAAGCAACGGGAAGCTACCACACCTACAATTCCCTAGTAAAGCTGCAAAGCATAGCATGAAAATGCTACAATTACAAATGAAAGATCTGCCCTCGGGCTGAATTACTATATATATATGCACATATTTTATGTTGCTCCTCTCAATAATTGAGAGTTTGTACATTTTTACACGCTTTATATTAGCTTGACCTGTATCTATCTATGTAACGGAATCTTTCAACACGATTTTCACCCACTTAAAAACATTTGATCGACTTGAAACTTTGTACACTTATAAAGGATCAATGACAATACAATAATTTCATAATTTGTTTCTAAGATCCTGGCCAGGATTATCAGGACATCAAAAAATAAATAAAGACCGGTATAATAGGTTGCGGACTTATCGACTTTTTAGTCCATCGTTGTAAGAAATTAATATTATATTGTGTAGTCTATATCTAATATGTATCATTAATCATAATTCTTATTGTATGTATAATTCAACGCTGGTGAAATGGAGGAGAAGACCTTACGGCCTTAACTCCATCAGGTAAAATAAATAAATAAAATAAATGTGCGATAACTGTACTACATCGATGATAGGAATAAAGATGTCAGATCTCCTGTACCATAGCAAAGTGCGACGTTCCACCTGTCTCGTAGGAGCGATTCCAGAATGGAAGGATACGACATACGTATATAAATAATATTAAGAATAACAAATATGTTTATTTGTTTTGTTTCAAATATTGTATAATCGTAAAATTAGTTTTCTATATCTCATTATTTTCCTGTTTTTTACATACACTAGACAGGGACAATTTAATATGCCTTGCTTGTATACATTTTATTATTAGTTTTAGTCTTAATTTTAACTAATATTAACTGGTTGTATTATAGATCGTAATATATTAGATATTATCTTTTGATCAAATGTTTACTTAGTGTTTAATATTAGAGTTAATTAAGATTGTTATATTCTTATGTAATATATGTTTGTCCTGGTGAGTGGAAGAGAAGGCCACATGACCTTAACTCCACCAGGCTAAATAAATCTAATCTAATCTAATCTAAATGCGACGAAGGATTTTTCCCATTACATTTACACACTAACTAACTCACTGGCAGATTTGAGGGCTCTTGTAGTTAACGGATGGAGGAATAAAGCGCAAGACAGGAGAGAATGGTCGATTATTTCAAGGGAGACTGGGACTATACCAAAAGTGCCGTGAGCCCATAGAAGAAAAAGAAGAAATGCATTATTTTTAGTTCATAAGAAACAGTGTTTTAAACGAACATTAGATAATATAGTACAGCAATATTAATAATAATAATAATAATAATAATAATAATAATAATTTAATTATACCATATTCCATTCCATTGACGTATTTTAACCTCTCGCCTTACGGGTACTTTTTCGTGCCACAACGCTACTTCGGGCCTCACAGTGGCACGACCTGCCGCGAAAGGCATTTAAATTATGAATCACAAACATATTTTTTGACCACACAAGGAAATGGAGGGCCTCCACGAATGAGTGGTCAGCTCAATGTCAGTGCCTCCCCCGAGACAACACAATATTAAGACGAAACACAACATTTACACGACACTAAACATAGCGAAGAATATGATGGCTAGATGATGTTCGGGTCTTCAAATTTCCTGACGTTTGTCTTTACATGCTTTGTTACGCCCTATCAGAATATGAGCATAACCTAATACCCTAATAATAAAAAGAATCACTGGGGAAACTTGTACCGTCCAGGGATCGAACCCGGGCCCACTGCGTTAGGAGGCAGCGAGCTACACCTATAACCGTATAACACGAATTGTGATAAACCCTGTATTCTGTATTTAATGCATTTTGACTGTAGTATTGTAATATATTTTCCATTTATCCTTTTAACATATTTTATTAACCACTGTTGGTGTTAATGACGTCACCAGTTGAACCGCAAAAAGCACTGAAAAAATTAACATAATTGGAATGAGTCGTATTATCTGGATAATGTGAAATGCTATATTAGAGTGGTATAGACATCGCAATAAACAAAAATCCCCAATGATTAAGTCAATATAACTGATTTTTTTAATCATTTATGAATGTACTGACATGAAATATCTACATTATGGAATAGACATTCATAATTTATATATAATGTGGTTATAATTACACAATCTTTTAGTGCTGTGAACATCATCATCATCATCACTCCAGGGATTAGGCAATTGCCCGTTCCGACTTCATAATGCATCAGCCCAACGTCTTCTAGGTCTTCCAACATCACGCCTTCCTCTTGCTTGATAATTTCTTGCTAACAATGGATATCTCTCCTTACTCATTCCATCCATGTGATCAATCCATTTCTGTCTGTAATTCATGACTTTATCCAATAAAGGCTGTACTTTCAATTCTTCTCTTATATCCTCATTTCTTATTCTATCAAGTCTTGTACATCCTTTTACTTGTCTTAGGAACCGCATCTCTGCCGTCTGTATTCTATCCTTCTGTCTTTTCACTGGAGCCCAAGTTTCACATCCATACAATATTGTGGGAACCGCCATAACATTATACATTTTTATCTTGGTTTCTTTTCTAATTTTATTTTTGAATGTTCTCTGTATTGTTCCACACACCGTCTGAAATTTATTTATTTTGGAGTCAACATCTCTTTCCACATTGTAGCCAACATCACAGCCCAAATATTTGAAACTAGACACCTGTTCTATACTTTGATTTTCTAAAATAATTTTGGTTCTCACTGGATCTCTTCCTCTAAAAGCTGTGAACACTTATTTCAATTCCATGATAATGGATCAGGAATATAAACTCGATTTAAAAACTGAACATAAAACATAAATTGCCCGCTGATTATTGTCGCCATTGTTTCCTGAATTATTTAATATCCGTGGAAGTAGCTGCAAAGGAATAATTACAATAATTAGAAGGCGAGAAGTACTTACAGTACATTCTGAGCAACAAAAAATAAACTTTTTTTTCTCTCAGAAAGAAAAATAAGTGATTCTGATAGTATTTTTTCTACTGAATTCAAATATGATATCGGGTTTTCTCCATTACGCAAGGTTTCCGAGAGAAAGAAATTTATAATTTCAAACACTTTAATATTTTCTACATTCGTAACTACACAATATTCGAACATTCGGACTCACCTGGAAAGTAACAAATTACGATTTTCTGCTATATTTCTCCTGTGGAGCATCCCTCTTGATGGTCCAACAATAATCGGCCAGCATATTAGGATTCCATTTGCCTTGATATCTCTTTTCCGCAGCTGAAATCTCCTGATGAAAAGTGTTCCCTGTTATATTTTATAATGCACAAATGGACGAAAAAGTTTATTAAAAAATAATTATTTAAATTTATTAATTAAAATTGAAATGGGGCACGCCGTAGCGTAGTGGTTAAGACACTGAGCTACAAGCCGGAGGGTCGAGGGTTCAAGTCCCGTTGGGGTCAGGATTTTTAAACTGACCCAGACCCTCTGGTGGCACTATGGCCCTGGGGTCGACTCAGCCTCTAACGGAAACGAGTACCAGACGCTTGTTCTGGGGGTAAAGGCGGCCGTCACGCAGGGCTGATAACCCGGCTGACATAAAGTGCCGATTGTCTAGAAAATGTGGGAGCCTTAACCTCCCACTACCCCAAGGCCTCCGGGCCTGTTGTGGGATCACTTTACTTTACTTTTACATTAATTGAAATTGAAATAAAAAAACTGTGGGTCATGTAGAAATTCCGAATACATATTTGAAAACACGATAAAAACTGCATTAAATACAACTATTGGTACTCATGAGACAAAAATCATGTTGACCAGTGTTAGATCAGAAAAGAAGTACTGGTACCAGAAAGGAATTGAACATAGAACCAACCACAACATTAATGGAAACATATAGAATAAATTGGAGAGACCATGTCCTACGAATACCAAACACCAGGATGGTAAGAACTGTTTTATGTTATAATCCTAGGAGGAAAATAAATATGGGTCCACCTTTAAAGAGATGACGGAAGCAATTTTGAGTCAGAACAGGCCAACATGTCTAATCCTTGAAGATGATAATGATGAAAATTGAAAAGTGTAGGTGTTATTAATAAAAACTGCTTACACACAAGTTGAAAATGAAAGTACGCTGCATAGTAAAGGCATTGCTGTCTTTTAGTTACGAATCACTTTGTATGCAAATTTTATCAGTGTTCGTAAAAACAAACGAATTGCGATCGAGATAATAACAAATGAAAGTGCGTGATTGCGTTCAAATTACGATTTTCGACGAAGCAGAGTGGCATTTGTTTTTAAATTGTCATCCCTATTACATCAAATAAGTAACAAATGAATATCGAATAAAAAAGCGAGAGCTGTTTTTTATCGCATTGTTTTTGTACTGCTCAATATTCAATGAAATAGCTTATTTTATACGCGTATTGCATAACGGTTTACACTGAATGGCCTATTTTCAATCTTTTAGAATCAAAGAGGTGTATTTTGCTTCAAATTGAATATTTTCAATTTCACAGAAACATTTATATAAAATAACATTTTACGTTAAAACCAAATAATTTAACGTTAAATAATTCTTATTCCTGTGCTATCAAATATTATTACTAAGTTGCTACTACTGCTTCTACTTCTAATATTAACTAACTCACTGTCACTATCGAATCTGTAGGTTCATGGCCGCGCGGACATAAGCTCTCCACACATCCCTATCCTGTGCTGTTTTCCAATCATCTCCTGTATAATCTTCTTCCGTAAAATCACGGTTAATGTTATTCTGCAACCTCATTCGGTCAGTCTACCAACTGGGCGTTTTCGCTCTGGTTTTCCTACATGAATCTTCCATGCACCTCTTTCATTCCCTATTCGTGCCACATGTCCTGCCCATCACAGACTACGAGACTTAACTGTTCTTATTATATCTGGCTTCCTATAAATAATGTAGCTCGAGGTTATGAAGTCTTCTCCATTCATCTGTCTGTTCATCTCTCTTTGGTCCAAAAATTCCCTTACTTACTTTTACTTTTGAGGGCCTCTCCACTTTTCAGCGGTTACCCTGTATTCCCATTCGCCATTCTTGCCGATCACGCCATTCATCCTCCTCCAGACCTCGGTCGTTCATCAATCTATGGATATCTCCTCTCCAAGTTGTTCTTGGCCTGCCCCGTTTCCTTCTACCAGAATCTGACCATTCCAAAAGAGTTTTAGGCCACCTATCATCCTCCATTCTCCTAACATGGCCATACCACTGAAGAGCTCGTCTTTCGATCCTTTCCACCACTGTCTCTTCCATATCCATCATCTGCCTCACTTCTTCATTTCTTCTTCTTTCCAACCTGGACACCCTGGCACTGCGTCTTATTTCATCCATCTCCACTGCCAAGATCTTAGTTTTTTGTCCCTCTACCAAAGTCCCATCCCTCAGCACCATAAGTCATTATGCTTTCCACAATAGACTTCAAAATCCTCTTCTTCGTGTGGTTTGACATGGTCCTACTCCACAGTACTCCATTCAACATTTTTATGGCTCTTCGTGCTTGTACTAACCTGCTATCTACTTCAGCTTTACAACTCCCTGATTCATCAGTAAGTGATCCCAAATATTTAAATTTTTTAACAGCTCTAATAATTCCTTGGGATAGGGATATATCTCGTCCGCTTCCTCCTACTACAAGATATTCAGTTTTTTCCATGTTTACTCTTAATCCTCCTATTTCAAAAGCATTAAGAAGTTTTCTCATCATGTATTTCACATCCTCACGACTCTGAGCTATCAACACTTGATCGTCTGCAAATAATTCCCTAAGAACTTTATTCTCAAATACTAGTAATTTTTTCTCCCTTCTTAAAGTAAGCGTCCATGTTCCGCAACCATATAAATAACTCGGAGAATAACATTTTTTTTATTTATTTTCAGTTTAACGTTTTTTTGAGAGAAGTTGCATAATAGCTTGCATTTCTAGAATTGAGCTTTCGTTTAATTAATTTATGCATCTCATTCCTATTTGTGATTATAGTTCCTAGGTATCGAAATTTCCTTCATTTGTCATTAACTGTCCTTTTCCATTATACTGGTCAACATGATTTTTTTCTCATGAGTACCAATAGTTCTACTTAATGCAGTTTTTTTATTGTGTTTTCAAATATGTATTCGGAATTTCTCCATCACCCACAGTTTTTTTTATTTCAATTTCAATTAATGGATTTAAATAATTATTTTTTAATAAACGTTTTTTCGTCCATTTGTCCATTGTAAAATAAAACCAAATGAGCTAACTCAGGTGATTCTAGCTATGGAAAAGAGATGTCAAGGCAAATGGAATCCTAATATGCTGGCCGATTATTGTAGGACCATCAAGAAGGATGGTCCACAGGCGAAATATAGCCAGAAAATCGTCATTTCTTACTTTCTAGGTGAGTCCGAATGTTCGAATATTGTGTAGTTACGAATGTAGAAAATATTAAAGTGTTTGAAAATATAAATTCCTGTCTTTTGGAAACCTTGCGTGATGGAGAAAAACCGATATCATATTTGAATTCATGAGAAAAAATACTATCAGAATCACATATTTGTCTTTCTGAGACAAAAAAAAAGTTTATTTTTTGTTTCTCAGTGTTGTATGTCCTTTTATTTCTATTTTAATCATTTGTATATATTTACCCAAAATTCCCATTGATTTAGTTTTGAAGAAGATTTCTTCATGTCATATTTCTGACCTATTTTATTTAATTTATGATCGATATAAAGTTATGTAATTACTCATTATTCCATATTTTTAAAATGCTTGTGGTAGAACACTGTTGAGTTTTAAATTGTATTAAAATTTTAAAATTCATACCTGATAACAGTTGTCATCAGCTATAATAACTTCTGTTGTAAAACGTCGTTACGCTATTAAAATCTAGGCCTTTCAGAGAACATGATTCATCTTCAGAATTTCTCATGGTGCTGAATAATTATTTTTGCGCGATACTGCGTTTTGTCGTACTTACCAGCAATGACGACCATTATTGAAAGTTCAACTTCCTACATTTTGGGGTTGCCAACCTAAATAACTATACTGTAATATTAAATTTACACCCACGTGCGGGAAGTAAAACCACTGCCCTCTATGTATACTACGTACAATGTATATACGGAAAATATCCAAAAGGTAGTGTTAATATACATTAAACGAAACAAATCACTGCAAATAAAATGAACTGAAATTTATTTGAAACAGTATAAAACAATAAATACGTACATGCGGCCATGTTATCAATAATTGTTCTCAAGGTCTCCTGTTGTTTCAACTAATAAACATTGCCCACACTGTTAACGTTAGTCAATTGTTTATAATGAATGCAAATATTTCCAACAAAGATATTATTTTACTATTATTTATTATTTTGAAAACACCATCGCGCAAAAAAAATACACAACGCGCGTTTGTGAAGTGTTTTACAGAGTCTGGGAAATTAAAAACCTCGCTATCGGCTCGGTTTTTAAACATTTTCCTCGATTCTGTGACAACCACTTCCCAACCTTGCATCGTAATATACTATTGTATATTTCATGTAGAGAGTTTTAATCGTAATATACTATTGTATATTTCATATAGAGGGTTTTAATCGTTGGGCGTGTTCTCGTTAAGCATGTTCGTATTTTTTTGCCTCCTTTTATTAGGTACAGATTTTAAAATTATAACATAATTTCTCCATCTCTTTTTTCATAACTTATGGAATCGAATATTCGCTTGATGATCAGATTTTCGAATACCCATAGCGTTCTCTCTTCCTTAAAAGCGTTTAATTTATTTACGCATAGTAGCGTACGCTGGGTATTAGATAGTCTATATATCGCTGTGGTGTCGAGGTAGCGGGCCCGTGTTCGATTCCCGGTCGGGACAGACTTCTGGGTGAGGTTTTTTCGGGGTTTTTCCTCATCTGTAAGGCAAATGTCAGGCCCAGTATTTGTTTATCTCTTACGGATAACTCACAACAACCATTTTTGTCTTTCATTGATGCCAAGAAGATCGAGACAAATACGTAGTAGATTCCTGTGCAAGCATAGCAGCACATGGCCAGTATTCTTTTTCACAATAACGAATTTTGTCTTTCAGCTCATTTATGCCAAGAAGATCGAGGTAAGTAGATTCCCGGGCAACACCGGGTAATCAGCACGGGAATCTTAAAATAATTACGATATACGTTTGTAATTATTTTTCATTTTACTTATTCAACTAATCATAAGAAGTACATTAATTTTCGTCTTTCATCTTACTTATGCCAAGAAGATCGGGATGAGTAGATTCCTCGACAACGCCGGGTAAACAGCACGGGGTATCTAAAAATAATTACGATATAAGGTTTTGCCCCAACTTGTTTAACTAAACATAAAACATGATAATTTTCGTATTTCAGCTCATTTATGTCAAGAAGATCGGGATAAGTAGATTCCCGGCCGGCGCCGGGTAATCAGCACGGGGTATCTAAAAATATATATTTATAATTATTTTACCTTTTACTTATTCAACTAATCCGGCCTTTGTTTTGAGATGAATTAGCTCTGAAAGGAAAATGTGCAATAAAAACAAAAATAATGATAAACAGTGTAATTATAGACCAAGTTCAGAATTTTAATTATTTGGGATGTCATTTAGGCAATGACAGAAATTTAGATAAACACACTAAAATACAACGATTCAATTATCTATGTGGCACAATTAAACGCACTTTATTGAATAAGACTAGAAAATAAACTATTTTGAAGTTTAACAAAGTATTGGCAGTTCCATCTCTTATCTATGGATGTGAAACCTGGACATTAACAAAGACAGATTGTAAACGAATAGAGGCTGCTGAAATGAAGATGTTGAGAGCAATAGCAGGATACCAAAGGACCGATAAAAAAAACGAAGATATAAGAACATAACTTAATATATTTAATCTCTGTGAAAGAACAAAATATTATCAAAATGATTATCTTCAGCACGTATTACGAATGAATGAAAAGCGCATACCAAGAAGAATTTATAATTATAAACCAAAAGGGAGAAGAAAGTTGGGAAGACCATTGAAAAGATGGAAGGACCAATTCAACGTATAATGAGATCGGAACAAGTCATTGGGCTTAATCCTTGTTGTTGACTTATTCAACTATACATAGTAAAGTGATCCCACAACAGGCCCGGAGGGCCTTGGGGGTAGTAGGAGGTTAAGGCTCCCACTTTTTATAGACAATCAGCACTTTATGTCAGCCCTGCGTGACGGCCGCCTTTACCCCCGAACAAGCGTCTGGTACTCATTTCCATTAGAGGCTGAGTCGACCCCAGGGCCATAGTGCCGCCAGAGGGTTTGGGTCAGTTTAAAAATCCTGACCCCAACGGGACTTGAACCCTCGACCCTCCGGCTTATAGCTCAGTGCCTTAGCCACTACGCTACGGCGTGCCCCCAACTATACTTACTCACTGGCACTATCGAACCCGTAGGTTCATAGCCGCGCGGACATAAGCTCTCCACACATCCCTATCCTGAGCTAATCCTTTCCAATCATTCCCTGTATAATCTACTTCCCTCAAATCATAGTTAATGTTATTCTCCCACCTCATTCTTGGTCTACCAACTGGGCGTTTTCCCATTGGCTTTCCTACAAGAAGCTTCCATGCAAGTCTTTCATTCCCCATACGTGCAACATGTCCTGCCCATCGCAGTCTACGAGACTTGACTGTTCTTATTATATCTGGCTATACATAAAGGCACATTAATTTTTATTTATTTAGGCGTAGCAGAGAACGCCGGGTATTAGCTAGTGCTCAATAAATATGTGGATATTATGAAGTAGAGCTGATAAATCTGGCAGAGTTCTCTCTGCTATTGGGAGGCAGTAATTAAGGAATACGGTTGGCAGGAAGTGTTGCGCTGTCATTTGTCTCCCCAGAGATATATAGTGTGTGAGAGTTAAGCGAGCGAGTGCTAACAGATTATTTTCTTAAAAACCCTCCACCCTCATCTCAGCTACGTAATCAACCCCTTAATCACTCTTTAGAAATGGAATTAAGAGCGCCGTGTAATTGGATAGAAACTGCTGATAGCTATCTAATCACACTCACGCGTGCGCATCCAATAATAATAATAATAATAATAATAATAATAATAATAATAATAATAATAATAATAATAATTTATTTATTTATTTATATACAGAATTTTAATGAGTACACATCTTTCTGTGCCTAAAGTTTTATTTTTCTTCTCCACTCGTCTCTCTCCATCCAATCCATGTTCTCCAGTCCCCTTGCTCTCATTGCAGTACTTATTTCCTGCATCCACGAGTTTCGAGGTCTTCCTCTCCTCCTTCTTCCAGGTGGATACCATTCCAATGTTTTCCTGGGTAATCTTTCTTCTTGCATTCGTCGTACGTGCCCATACCAATTTAATTGCTTATACTGTATATAATATACTATTGAATAACCAATATTCGTTTTTTTCTCTTATGACAGTAATAATAATAATAATAATAATAATAATAATAATAATAATAATAATAATAATAATAATAATAATAGTAATTTGAAGATTCTGTGCCACCATGTCTGCTACAAAAATTCAAATAATAAAAATGGAAAAAACACACAATTTTCATTTTTTCCCAAAAAATTAGAAAAACACCTTAAGATGAAATGAGAAAATAGTAAATCATACAGTCAATAAGCCCAATTCACCAAATAATAATTAAAAAGTCAGCATGTTTCAACAGCGAAACTGTCATTTTCAAGGCTAGATATTGACTCTTACTTTAAGGAAGGAAATGAGATTACCAGTATTTGAGAATCAATTTCTTAGGAAAATCTTTGGACCAAGGAGAGTCTTTATAAGAAGCCAGATATAACGAGTACAGTTAAGTCTCGTAGATTGCGATGGGCAGGACATATGGCACGAATGGGGAATGAAAATCGTGCGTGGAAGCTTCTTGTAAGGCTAACCAGAGGGAAAACTCCCAGTTAGTAGAGCAAGAATGGGGTGGAAGAATAACATTAACTCGAAATTGAGGGAAGTAGATTATACAGGAAATGATTGGAAAACTTTAGCTCAGGACAGGGATGTATGGAGAGCTTTTTTCCGCGCGGCCATGAACCTACAGGTTCGATAGTGCCATTCGTAAAACAAATAACTGAATAGCTAATGTCCCTACCTTTAATCTATGTGAGATGTCAGACAGAAAGAAATGCATTTACTCGTACCTTCATATCATATGGTTTGTATTGAATCTAAAACAAGCCTTTATTTGAGAGAGCAGAAATGTGATTTTGGTGATGCAGCCGATAGAACTAAATGGGCGTGGTTATTTTTTGTAGTGTATTGTGTTGGCTACGTAACTGCAGAGAGGATTAAGACAAAGGGATCACACACTAATAGCAGCATGTCACCGTGTTTTGTTTACCTTAGAAACACCATTTACATTGCAAATCTCTAGGCAATCTCTTCTTTCACTGCAGGTAATTACAGCTGGGGTTTCTCACTCTGTTTACCTCACAAACTTTCGTCTCAAACATTAAATTAAGAGTTCCATCAACTTATTTTAAGCATCAAAATTATAGTTTATTTATGATTTTTACCTTTTTTTTTAATCATTGCTCTTGCAATAATTTCAAATTTATGACTGTTGAGTAGTATAACTTTTTTCATCTCTCCAGGAAAATAATGAAAATTTTGAATTCAATATGTTATTATACGCCTCTTATTGTATCTAAACTTATACAGGGTGATTCAAAACTGGCTTTACAACTTTACAAGCTTATAGAAATTTATTTAGAAGACCTACAGAATTGGTTTTAATGTCATATGATAGCACAACTCATCAAGTTTTCACCGACATAGTTTTATAATACTTAGTTCTCTCACCGCGTGCGCTAGGGCTCCGAGCAAAGCTATCCCTCACTTGTTCAACCACAGCTTCAGCCGTACGTGGACGGCCAGTATGCTTGGAATGACTAACAGAACAGCCAGTCCTAACAAATGTTTGGTGCCAAGAATAAGTTGTTGGCCTGTGAGGAGGATCCTTACCATACTGGGTACAAAATCTACGCTGAACAATTGTCGCAGATTTAGTTTCTTCGAACAAAAACACACAACGAGCACGCTCGGCACCTGTGAAAGCAGCCATTTTGATATGAACTACGTTAGCGCACGCGGTGAGAGAACTAGGTACTATAAAACTATGTCGGTGAAAACTTGATGAGTTGTGCTATCATATGACATTAAAACCAATTCTGTGGGTCTTCTAAATAAATTTCTATAAGCTTGTAAATTTGTAAAGTCAATTTTGAATCACCCTGTATACTTTAAGGGGGTGATGGGTGAAATTTCTGTTTTCTACATCTGTTAAGTTAGAGACTTGATTTTTTGTACACATATTCACTGCATGATACATAATGATGTGTTTAAGTTTCATTCTTGTGAGACATTTATTTTATGAGTTATTAAATATTATATATTAAAAAAAATTGCATAGGCCTATACTATAATTAAATGGGTTCCAGAATTTTTTAGTAAAATGTCTGATTTTTTACAAGACCCCTAAAATATTTAGAAAAAACATCATGCATTAGAATTCTTATAATGTGAATACAAAGGGAGAAAAAAAAATGTTGTACCTCATGCGTGGAATTACAAAAAAATTAATAATTCCATACATTTTATTTTTTATTTCTTAAAATACTGCTTCAATCATCAAACCCATGCACTACTTTGTTACCCATAGTTTTTAGGACATGCAGTAAAAATTTGAACCTTCTAGGACAAAATTTCTGAATTCCATTCAATTTTGAATGTACAAAAATGCAGTGGAAATAAAAGTGTGGAAAAACAAGTTTAAATATTTGCATGCAGGTAGTATTAACTGGCGCAACCTTTTAACTCTGACGTAATTTAGGGCACTTAGAAGCGTCATAGGCTTCTGAAACTTTGCCAACATATACATTAGAGTACAGGCTATTCCTTAATACAAAAAACAAAAAAAAATGTCAATTTTGATCTCAAATGGTCAATTTTTCACCCATCACCCCCCTTAAACATTTTACCTCATACATGACAATGGAGATAGATTTTGAAAAATCGTCTTTTGTTAAAACTAAAATCTGAATAATTTAAAAACTGTTGATGGTACAGAAATGAAAGTTGGGCATTTTCTTATATATACCAACGTGGATATACATACCAAAAATGAAGTTTCTAACTGTAAAATTGTGGATAATAGGAATTTCACAAATTGTCCCCTTAATATTCAATAAGAGAAGGATATAATGTCGATTGGTTGTTTGTTCGATTATCCGGTAATAATGTACTTTAAATATTGTCACGGATTGATGCTGTGATGTTTATATCATGTAGTGATCATTGTGCTTTATTGGGTCATAACGTATTTTATTGGGACATTTACTGACAATTGGCACTTTATTCAGAGTAGAATCAGAAACTTTTATTCTGACATACCGTAAAGTGACATTTTATAGCTGTGTAGCATATATCACTCTCGTTTTAAAGTGACTGAAAGTCTGAGAATATATCGTATATGTATTCAGACTCACGAGTAACGACCCTCTGAGTTACGTACTTTCAGCCAAACATTACCTTAAAAATACAGTGTGGAAAGTAACTGAAGCAAATCCAAGCTTATCGCCATAAAGGAAGCAATAGAAGATTAGAAAGAGGAATTAGGAGCTGTATAATTTTATGAGCACGCTGTAGGTTTCAAAGAAGAGAACATCCCTTTAAAAATACAGTGCGAAAAGTAACTGAAGGAAATCTATCGCCACAAAAGGAAGCAAAATAAGATTAGAAAGAGGAATTAGGATTTGTGTAATTTTATGGACACGCTGTAGATTTCAAAGAAGAGAATGTTGATGGCCCGTAAGAGTGGAGTGATAACCACTGATGGCTTCACAATTCCCAAGAGGTTGAGATAAGGAATCGATTTGACGGAGATGGGGTTAAATTTCTTCCTTAATGTTTCTTCTTTTCTGCGGTTTCTTTTCCTTTATCTCAGCTTGACAGCTAAACCGATATCTGCGCTCTATCCTCTCAAACATTTTTCACAATATTACATAACAATCAAGCTTGTCATGTGATGTTTTAATTGAGGCGTCCTAGACATTCACGCTATTGTGCATTACAGGGACTCTTGTCGTCCCAACTCCTTAGCAAACATGTTAAACTGAAATATATAAAACTTATTATTTTCCCAGTTTTATTATATGGATGCGAACGTGGACTCTTACTTTAAGGGAGGAAAGGAGATTACAAGAATTTGAAAATAATGTTCTTAAGAAAATTTTGGGCCAAAGAGAGATGAACAGATAGGTGAATGAAGAAGACTGCATAACAGTGAATTACATGGTCTTTATAATAATAATAATAATAATAATAATAATAATAATAATAATAATAATAATAATAATAGCTTTATTTTACCTGGCAGAGTTAAGGCCTTAAGGCCACTCAACCAGGTTTAAAAAAATACAAAAACAGTAATCTTACATCTAAATTACAATATACATAAACGATTACATGTTATAAATACAATACAATTAATATTTATAATGTATTTTGATTTACTCTAAATTTAACGAATTAAATATATAATAGACTATGTACAAGATATATAAAAAAACGAGGAAAAGATAGGAAGCCAGATATAATTATAACAGTTAAGTCTCGTAGACTGCAATGGGCAGGACATGTGGCACGAATTGGGAATGAAAGAGGTGCATGGAAGCTTCTTGTAGGAAAACCAGAGGGAAAACGTCCAGTTGGTAGACCAAGAATGAGGTGGGAGAATGACATTAACTATGATTTGAGGGAAGTAGATTATACAAGTAATGATTGGAAAATATTGGCTCAGGATAGAGATGTATGGAGAGCTTATCTCCGCTCGGCCATGATTCTACGGGTTCGATAATGCCAGTGAGTTAGAGTTTATGGGATTAGGTTCGGTTAGCTCTGGTAAACTAGCAATCATTCTCAATGAAGACCACGGAATATTTAAATTTTACATTGAATGAAAAATACCTAAGTTAGGAAGAAGCAAAATTATTTGTTTTATTCAATATTAATCAGTGTCACAATTTCAGAAACTTGTTTTCTATATTATTTTATTTATGTATTTAAAAGAGGAACAAATCATAATATTTCTTCGCGGGGCGGATGAAACAGACTTGGAATTGGATTCGGCTCGCAGGCCGCCATTTCGTCCTTACTGCTCCATTGTATAAATACATTCCCTATATTATATTTGTCCCGCGCCGAAGCCAATTGGTTAAAGCAAGATGCCTTGATGCATAGCTACAGAACTTGTGCTGGTTTGAGTCTCCATGACGGAAGAAATTTTGTCATGGAATTTCGGTCAGTTTGGAATCGGCACACCCAACATCGTGAGGCATTTGGGTAGCGGCTCCAGATTGAGAAAACCAACTATTACGGCGGGAGGATCCAACATTCTGACAACATGTCACCTCTACAATGGCCTCTGTGATTATAACACATGTGTATGTGAGGCCTGGAGCCGACTGGTAGGTTTTCTAGGCCTTTCACGCATTAGAATGGCATAATTACTTTTGCAAGGGTATTGAATTAAGGTAAAGAGAGAAGTTTATAATGAAACAATTCGTTCCAAGATAACCGTTTGCATTGGCAGGTTAGTCAGTCGTAAGATATCAACACGTTACCTCCCGCGTGCGAGTCCGAAACTCTACCGTCTCTTTTGTTGTATAAGCGGCTTCTATAAAATAAATGAATACACATTAGGCGATAGATAAAACATCAACAAATCTAGAACAATGGTTAATAAGCAATAAACTCAAACTAAACGTAAACAAAACAGTATAAATGTGTTTCAATCAACAAAATCTGAATAACCCAATCAACAGTATGCTTAATGATGCCTTAATAATAGAAGCAAATTGTGCCAAATTTCTAGGTGTATGAATTGATTCCAATCTGTCATGGGAATGCCATATAAAACATTTATCTGAAAAACTTAACCGATTATGCTATGCGATTCGTATCCTCACTAGAATATTACCAGAGGAAGTATTAAAAAAAATGTACATTGTGGATACATACAGTCACAGTTAACATATGGTATAATACTATGGGGTCATCACCAAAATCTACTCAAATACTCAAATTACAAAAAAGAATTATTAAAATCATTAAGAAAGCACCATTCCGAACAGGAAGTAAGAAACTCTTCAAAGAACTAAAAATATTACCGGTTCCTTGTATATACATTTTAGAATCAGTTTGCTTTATTCACAAAAATCTCTTCATAAGTAATGCCACGAATGATTTCCAAATTATCGATAAATTCACGACTCACGAAGTGAGGAGTGAATTTATCTAGAGATTTTGGAAATCAAGATTGGCATTTGTTAGGACTATTTAACGAATAAAATTAAGCTGTTTACTCACAAATCATTGTTTAATTATAGTTATTTTAAATATTTATATAGGTATTTAATGTAAACGGCGATGTTTGAAAACAAATCAGAAATGTGAGGTTATGTTCATTCACTGCTGCTTGATCATATTATTTATTGTCAAATAAGATTGCAATATTGTAAGAGTGCACCCAAGTGGAGAAATAATGAAACACATCAAACTATATATCATAATCAACATTACGGGTTATTCATTTATTTTTTTAGTAAACAACTCAGTAAAATCAAGGAATCTTTTCATTATTTGCTATATTCAATGTATTTGTTGGAGAAAAATAATGTTTTGACCTGTTCAGAACATAAAAAAGGAGGAGCTTTCTTTATCACAAAAGCAGGAGCTGATAAAGAGAAATCGATAAAGAGCGAGGTGAAACACGACTGTCATTGGTTGTAAAACAACATTCATTGAAACGTGATTGGTCATTGACTAGCATTTGTGGTATGAGTTAAATAGTCAAAATAAATTCAGATTTAAATGAACATAGCACTAGAATATCTAACAATATACACTTAAATTGCAACAGTCTTACCAGAAGTATTAACAGCCTATAACATAGAGGTAGTAATCTATATAATCATCTCCCTTCCAATGTTAAACTTCTTACGGGCAGAAAATTTAAGCTTGCTGTAAAGAACATTTTATTGTCTTACGTACCATTAAGTATGGGTGAATTCCTAAATTTAAAATTGTAAGTAATATTTGATTGGAATTGCATCTCCATCTTTTCTTGTGAAAGTGCTGCCCCTTGGTATAATTGTGTATTTTAATTGCTGCAATGTATTTTATTTTCAAATGCCCCAGGCTTGTCTTTGACATTCCTGGTTTCTCTCCTGGCATGGCGTACTTGTAATCCACTTCTGAGGTTGGGGCGACTGGAAGGCGGGGATACGCTGCCCCGATGATATGATGGGTGATGATGATGATAATGGTACGCCAGGAGAGTCCATAATCCTAAGCTTAATCTAAGATGAATATGAATGATGATGATTGCGATGGCCATATGATTTCGGGGACTGTTTGGGCCTTAAAGTTTTCCTGACATTTGTCTTACAGGTGAGGAAAAACCCCGATGGAAACCTCACCCCGAAAAACTGTCCCGACAGGGGATCGAACCCGGGCCCGCTGCGTGACAAGGCAGCACGCTACCCCGAGACCACAGCGGTGGGCATTGCAATGTAAATTAGTTTCATTATACAGGGTGGACCGCTCGAATGGACCTAATTTCAATTGCTTGTTACTGGCAAACGGTTGAAGATAGAAACTTAAAACAACGTTCATATTACAGAAAAACTCACCAAGTTTTGATATCCAGATCACCACATCTCTATATGAGCCCCAGCAGTCACTGTGACGATATCAAAGCGATGAACAATTTCTTGCCAAGTACGTTGGAGTATGTCTTCTGGAATGTTCTCAATAGCCTCTATGATGCGCTCACGAAGATCACGAAGGTCTTTGACTGGGGTGGTGTAAACTTTATCTTTGACATAGCCCCAGAGAAAGAAATCCAGTGGTGTTAAATCGGGAGATCTCGGGGGCCACGCGATTGGTCCTCCCCTACCAATCCAACGGCCAGGGAAAATGTTGTCCAAAGTCGTACGAACTTCATTGGACCAGTGGGGAGGAGCACCATCTTGCTGGAAAACGATGTTAGGCTGCAGTTGTTCAATTTGTGGAAAGAAGAACTGCTCCAGCATGTCAAGATATGTGGTACCACGAACAGTTTTCTCAGCGAAGAAAAACGGTCCAATGACCTTATTATGTGACAAACTGCACCAAACATTCATCTTCGGACTATCACGAACATGCTCTTGAATAGCGTGAGGATTCTCCGATCCCCAGATCCGCACATTATGCCGGTTTACCTTGCCTGACAAGTGGAAAGTGGCTTCGTCCGAGAAGAAAATCTTGGTCATGAAGTCAGGATCAGCGCCGAGACGGTCCAGCATCGTATTGGCGAATTCCACTCGTTTCGGCATGTCATTCGGCTCCAGACGTTGCACTAACTGCACTTTATATGCGTGCAGTTTGAGGCGTTTGTGGACAATCCGTTGTAATGTCGATTTTGGTATTTGAAGTTCCCGCGAAGCTCTTCTTAATGACTTCCGGGGGCTTCGCTCAAATGCGGCTTGAACATTTGCTACCATTTCATCGGATGCTCTGCGACCACCACCATGCTTCTTCAACACAGATCCTGTAGCTAATAATGTATCACGCCACTTCTTTATGCTTCTAGCAGTTGGAGCATCACGGTTAAACACACGCCGGAACTCCCTTTGAACTCTAATGATTGATTTAAACTCCGCATACCACAAAACAGCTTGCGCTTTCATCTGCGGAGTCGCCATTTTCACAAACAATTAAATCTAAGAACGAGAAACGTATCTTTGTGCCATCTACCGACAGGATTCGAAACTTGGTGAGTTTTTCTGTACTATGAACGTTGTTTTAAGTTTCTATCTTCAACCGTTTGCCAGTAACAAGCAATTGAAATTAGGTCCATTCGAGCGGTCCACCCTGTATATGTATGTATGTATGCATGTGTTATATTTTATATTGTTTATGTACAGATTACTCCACCGCTGTGGTCTCGAGGTAGCGTGCTGCCTTGTCACGCAGCGGGCCCGGGTTCGATACCCGGTCGGGGCAGTTTTTCTGGGTGAGGTTTTTATCGGAGTTTTTCCTCACCTGTAAGACAAATGTCAGGAAAACTTTAAGGCCCAAACGGTCCCCGAAATCATATGGCCATCATCATCCTTATCATTATCATCATCATCATCATCCTTCACCGGTGTGGAAAGCAACGGGAATCTACCACACCTACAATTACCAAGTAAAGCTGCAAGCATAGCATGAAAATGCTATGATTGGAGTAAAGGACCTGCCCTCGGGCAGAATTACTATGGATGGATGTACAGATTGTAATCTGTACACGTCCTAAAGCATCTACGAGTATAATGCTCTAATGGGTGTTAAAATATAATGAAAATAAATAAAAATATTTATATTTCATTCATCTAGGTGGTGAAATTTGACCAGTGATATAAAGAATAATATGGAAGGTTTTATGACCATTTGTAGGGATGTGGAAGGCCATGGTTTTGCAGAAAAGAAAAAAAAAGGAAGACGTTTGTTGGTGACGCAGCTGTTTTTAAAACTGAAACAACTGCTATGGGAACAATTAACTTAGAAAAACAGATGCTATCTTCACTTCATTATAATTGTATTAATTGCCAGCAAATGTTTTGTCTGCTTTTCACACCTGGATAATATACCTTTTTTTAACGCAGAAATTAGGGAGAATTCATTTTGATAATGCAATGAGGGTAATTGGGAATCTGCCTACTACAATGTTTATTCTATTCTCTCTGTTTTACGAGAGATGCGCGCTCTACAGAATTCTAACCGTATGCCTGGAATTTTTATATTGAACTCCCGCCCATTCTGTCCACCCCCTAGACATTTTACAACCCTTTCCAGAAATCTTTGTAATTTCTTACAGATGGTTTGTTATTCTACGCATGTTCTTTTACAATAACATCAAATGTTTTATAAAAACAATTTTATATTTTATGTATTGCTTTATAAATTAAAGAAAAAATTGAGAATGTTAAAATTCCGGTTATGATACAATCCGATACCATTATTTTCAATTTTTCCAGTTAATCTGAACATCTTGTGTGTGTGTGTATCTTCTTCTTCTTGTTCTTCTTCCTTTCCAGGATTAGGTCAATGCGACCTGTTCCGGTCTCAAGTCCATCGTTTCCTTGGCCGTCCCAAAAATCTTTTTCCATGTGGTTTGTAGGTGTTCATCTTTTTGGGTAATCTTGTATTGTCCATTCTATATAAATGTTCTTTCCATTGGCATTTGTGCTCTTTTAGTTTATCGATTATATATAATATCTCCAGTTCATTTCTTATTGATTAATTGTGTAATCTATCCATGCGTGTACATCCTTTTACGGATCTTAAAAATTTAATTTCAGTGGCTTGAATGTGTTAGATATCTTTTTTTTTTGTAAGTACCCAACATTCAGATCCATATAAAAGAACAGGAACAGCCATGATTTTATAAAATCTGAGCTGAGTTTCTCTTCGAGTCTTTCGGAGGGTTCTTCTTATGGTGCCACATATCATTTGATATCGGTTTAATTTATTATGTATATCCCAATCGTATCTATATGTTATATCTGAACCAAGATAGTTAAAGTGTGCTATCTGATCTGTTATTTCATTATTGATCACTACTTTTGCTCTGACTGGAACTTTGCCCTGAAAAAGCCATAATTTTAGCTTTTGAAGTTGAGACTTTGAGATTAGAATGGAGTCCTAGTTGTTATCTGTATTAGTTATATACGAGTATATGTTATAGTTAAATTTTTGACATTCAGCAATGCAATCTTAATATGGCATGATAAGAAAAATAAATGCCTGGACTGGATTTGAACCCGGACCTCTGAATTGGTACTTCAGCGTGCCATCCATTACACCACTGGGCCAATATAATACAAACGTTTATTTCTCTTAAATATACAGTGGAGGAAATTGGTATAAAGCCACTAACTTTTAATAGTAAAACAACCTGAAATATTTATGCAAATACCGTATGTGTGTCATAGATTACATATAATTATCTTGGACATAATTTCATACAGGTCTCCTCATTTTATATTAATTATATATGTAAATAATACGTAAAATCTAAGAAAACGCTGTCCTAGGGGTGGAAATCGGTATAAAGGCAGGTCAACTTCTGGCTCTTACAGAGACATAAATATAAACAAAACACTGCAATTACATGGAGACGTGTCTGTGAGCATCGTTCATCAGTTACAAGTCAGCAGTACGTACAATGCCACGTGGAAAGCCTCTATCAAATGAAGAGAAATCAAGAGTTAGTGCCTTCAAGGAGACGGGCCTTTCCAATAGACCAATACCTACGAAAGTGGGGCTTCAAGATGTGTCATTCATAATTTTGTCAAACTGAGTTCACAATATGAAAACAACGGGAAATATGGACGGACAAGAAAATTGTCTGAGCGCACTAGGAACGTCTCATTTTACGTAAAGCAAAAGGTAAGAGTATGTTTTCTTCTCAAATCAGGCTGATTTGAAGTTGCCAGTAACAGCCAGGCGAGTAAGACAAATTCTGTCAGAAGACAAGAACCTAAAATTAAAAAAAAAGTCTTAGTAAACTACCTCTGAACAATGCACATAAGAAAGCTAGAATGACGTTTGCTGATGCTGGACCTCAGAATGGAACAAAGTAATGTTCAGTGATGAGAAGAAGTTTAATCTGGACGGGCCTGATGGCCTTCAGTATTACTAGAACGACCTCCGTACTGAAGAGCAAGTTAGAATGAGTAGAAACTTCGGTGATGGAGGCGTTATAATTTGGGCAGCGTTCTGCTTTAAAGAAAATAAAAAATAGCATGGATACGCACCAAGATGAATTCTGAGTCCTACACTGAGGAGCTTCTGGAGTCTTAATTGATACGAATGTATGAGGAATTTGGCGAAGATCTAATTTTTCAGCCAGATAATGCTTCCATTCACGTGCCTGCCAAATCAAAGGAGTGGTTCAGGAAGAAATAAATACCACTTTTGACGTGGCCAGTTAGAAGTCCTGATTTAAACCCGATTGAGAACTTATGGGGGATCCTGGCAAGGCGTGTGTATCGCAATGGACGGCAGTTTGGGACAGTGACTGAGCAGAAAAATAATATTCAGGAAGAGTGGGCTTCAATCTCAGTGGAAGAAATAAACACCCTCATCAAGTCAATGCCAAAGAGAATCTTCCAAGTAATTAACAACAATTGAGGTTCAACTAAATTTTAGAACTTTGTTGTAAACTTTGCGCTCAGTCTTTTTGGTTTAATATGTGAAATACGCAAACTGCCTTTATACTAATTTCCACCCATATGTGAGAGTGGTTTCAGTTTTCATGTACTTTTTTGGACTGAAATGGATAATTAATTTTGACATTATTTGTGTGTGTTTTATACTCAATCACCTCCTAAGTTAATACAGAAAAATGCCAAAGAAAGAGTAAATAAACTTGTGTTAAACCTTTTAGCAAGTGGCTTTATACCAATTTCCTCCACTGTATGTTCTCCATTATTACGAGATGTAGTAAGAACTTGGTCTTCACTGCCATCTGGTAGCTAGCTACTGTAACAAATAAGCAAATTAAAGAGAATATTTTTACTTTATAGCAGTGACGCTTTATCGATGTTATAATTAAATTTTTTTGACATTGAGCAATGCAAGCTAAATATGACATGATAAGAAAAATAAATGCGTCGACGGAATTTGACTAATAATGGAGAATATAATATCAGATACAATTAAGTTTCCTCTTTGCATTTGACGGACAGCCACTGCTTTATATTCACCTAATATTTAATAAAATGTAGCCAAAATACATTGCAAAAATATGATTCTTTAGACATGTAACTATAAACTTAACGGAGATAACAAGAGTTAATGACGCCCGAGTGATATACGATAGTTTGAACTGCAGAAAAAATATATTAGCCAATGAACAATTTCATATTAAATAAAGTAAATTTATTCGGTTTTAAAGTTGTTGGACTGAAAATAGTGAAAAATTAGTTGTGTTCTTTTTTTTCTATATTTCTATATTCCAAGTTGTTACAAAGCATTTTATTATATGGGTCCGAAATCTGGACAGTAAGTAGAAAACAAACCAACAAGCTGTTAGCAGTAGAAATGGATTTTTGGAGGCGATCGACAAGAGTTTCAAGAAGGGATAAGGTAGAAACAGCACAATAAGAGAAATTATGCAAGTTGAAAAAATCATATAGGGAGGGGGGGAAGGCGAAAAACGTTTGAAATAGTATGGACACCTCATAAGAATGGAAGAAGAGAGAATACCAAAGAAGATCCTTAATTGGAAAGCTAATGGAAGAAGAGGAAGAGTCAGACCTACAGAACGATGGATGGATGGATGGAGTGAAGAGAAGTATGGAATCTAGAGATTGGAGGGAAGAAGATGCTTTAGACAGGAACTTTTGGCGACAAATCACTTTAGGTTGAAGGAGAAACACTGTATTGTGGAATATTCCTAAATAAAAATTATTATTATTATTATTATTATTATTATTATTATTATTATTATTATTATTATTATTATCATTATTATTTCCAGACTCAATTTATTGTATGCATTTTCTGTGTTTCATAATGCTGCATGACATTGTATCGGAAATGAGTGGAAACGCGTTTCTTTCTTTTCGTTCTCCTAGAAAATGTTTCTGCGACTAAGTGAGGAGGTACTTTTGCATTCACTAATGTAATTCTGCGGAATGGTCCGAGTGGACCTGATTTAATTTATCCGGACGAGACAGTTGCTTGCTTAGCGATTCCTCCTCCCTCTGGTGCTGTCCTCTAGCACGTGCTGAGGTCAGGACCTGCGTCCATCCACACTTTATCTCTTCATCTTCTTAAATAAACTAAATACACCACCTTTATAACCAGAGAGCTCGCTCCTACACCTTTAGCTTAAAATCTTTTTTTGTAAAAGAAGTCTCTATCTGATTTGCGGAGTTCTATCTAGGATTAATCATATTGAGCAACAACAATTTTTTTTTTTGACTCAGAAAGAAAAATATGTGATTCTGATAGTATTTTTACTCCTGAGTTGAGATATGATATCGGTTTTTCTCCATCACGCAAGGTTTCCGAGAGACAGGCATTTATAATTTCAAACACTTTAATATTTTCTACATACGTAACTACACAATTTCGAACATTCGGACTCACCTAGAAAGTAAGAAATGACGACTTTCTGCTATATTTCGCCTATGGAGCATCCCTCTTGATGGTCCAACAATAATCGGCCAGCATATTAGGATTCCATTTGCTTTGATATCTCTTTTCCATAGCTGAAATCTCCTGAGTTAGCTCATTTGGTTTTATTTTACAATGAACAAATGGACGAAAAAGTTTATTAAAAAAATAATTATTTAAATCCATTAATTGAAATTGAAATAAAAAAAACTGTGGGTGATGGAGAAATTCCGAATACATATTTGAAAACACGATAAAAAACTGCATTAAGTACAACTATTGGTACTCATGAGACAAAAATCATGTTGACCAGTGTAATAGACACTTTTGACATTTAAGTATAACTCGACACAATTATCTTCCATTCTCGCAATTATAATATTATATTCTATGTGTTCTGCCCTAGGGCAGGTATTTCACTGCAATCATAGCATTTTCATGTTATGTTTTACAGCTTTATTGGGAAATTATAGTGTGTTAGTTTCCCGTTGCTTTCCACACCGATGAAATGGTAAGGATGATAATGATAATAGCCGATGATTTTCGGGGGCCGTTGGGCCCTAGACTTCCTGACATTTGTCTTACAAATGAGCTAAAACCCCGAAAAATACCTCACCCGGAGGACTGTCCCGACCGGGAATAGAACCCGAATGAAATTCAGAGTTTTGTTTCTAGCCAGTCAACGGACAGCACCCCACCTAGTGACACACACACTATTCGGGTGTTTTCAGATTCTGTGGTAGTTTAACATAACTGAAAATATATAAAACTATTATTCTACCAGTTATATTATATGGGTGCGAAACATGGACACTTACATTAAGGGAGGAAAGGAGATTACGAGTATTTGAGAATAAAGTTCTTAGGAAAATGTTTGGACCAAAAAGAGATGAACAGACAGGTGAATGGAGAAGACTACATAACAATGAACTACATGGTCTTTATAGGAAGCCAGGTATAAATAAAACAGTTAAGTCTCGTAGACTGCAATGGGCAGGGCATGTGGCACGAACGGGAATGAAAGACGTGCATGGAAGCTTCTTGTAGGAAAACCAGAAGGAAAACGCCCAGTTGGTAGACCAAGAATGAGGTGAGAGAATAACATTAACTATAATTATTTGAGGGAAGTAGATTATGCAGGGAATGATTGGAAAACATTAGCTCAGGATAGGGATATATGGAGAGCATATGTCCGCGCGGCTATGAACCTTCTGGTTCGATAGTGCCAGTGAGTTAGTTAGTTAGGTAGTTAGTTAGTTAGTTAATTAGTTAGTTAGTTAGTGGGAATTTAACATAGCGTCCCGTGTATTTGGTTTTCTCAAAGGACTTCCAGGGCGTGTTGATTGTTTTACAGCTTCGCGCTTAAAAATCAATTTTAAGAAAATATTTTAAGAACAAACAATTGAAGATAGTGAAAACTAATATGTGAATATTTTAGTTTGTCACAAAGAAATAAATACTTTTTATTAGATATTGATAAAATATATGAATATCAACAAATAATTTTCTAATATCAATTTACAATTTAGACATTTTTAGGCACTATAGGACAACCATTTTTGAATATATCCATTCATAGTAATTCTGCCCGAAGGCAGGTCCTTCACTGGAATCAAAGCATTTTCATGCTATGCTTGCAGCTTTACTAGGGAATTGCAGGTCTGGTAGCTGCCCACACTGGTGAAGGATGATTATGATGATGGTGATGGTCATATGATTTCGAGTACCTTAAAGTTTTCCTGACATTTGTCTTACAGGTGAGAAAAAACCCCGATAAAAACCTCACCCAGAAAAACTTTCCCGACCGGGGATCGAACCCGGGCCCGCTGAGTGACAACGCAGCACGCTACCTCGAGACCACTGCGGTGGACGTTTTGAATATATATATATATATATATATATTAGGGTTATAACTTTTTGGACTTTTGGGAAATAAAATATTTCCTGTGCAATGAATTGGTGAACTTTTGCTTTCAAAGCCATTGAAAAAGGTCCTCATTTCACTGAGCTTCAAGGAAAGGTCATCCCCAAATTAATATTAAATATTGATACATAAATATATTTAGGGGTGACCTTTTCTTGAAGCTCAGTGAAATGAAGGCCTTCTTCAATGGTTTTAAGTAAAAGTTCATCCATCCATTGGAGAGGAAATATTTTATTTCACAAAAGTCCAAAAAGTTATAACCCTAATATACAGAGTGTAACAGTTCCTCACCGACAAAATGATAAGGGTGATAGGCCATGAAGAGAGGATCATTTTTTGTGAAGGAACATATAGTCTCAAACACGTGGTTTGAGTTATGCGCAAATGAAGGTGTTCGCCGTAAGAATCGGAATTGAATACAAACAATAATTGTACACGTATAATTTTATTGAAAATTACATGTTTTTTCAATAAGTGTTGATCAGTCGACCCTGTGCCTCATTGCATGTTTGATATCGTCGCAGCAACGATCGGCCAGTACGGATTATTTTTTGACGTCGTCAGAACACTTATTGTTTGATAACTTCTTGTAAAAACATGTCTTTCAATAAAATGATACGTGTACAATTGTTTGTATTCAATTCCGACCCTTACGGGTGAACAACTTCAACTGCGCATAATCTGCGCATAACTCATAAATGACGTGTTTGCGACTATATGTTCCTTCACAAAAAATGATCCTCTCTGCATGGCCTATCATGCCTTTCATTTTGTTGGTGAGGTTATGTTACATCCTGAATGTATATATGTATAATTATTCTGTACGTGTATTTGTCACTGAACTCCTTCTAAAAGACTGGACCGATTTTCATGCATTTGTGTGTGTGTGTGTGTGTGTGTGTGTGTGTCTGATTGTGTCCTTTGATGGTTTAGATTCACAATTGGACCCTCCAAAACTGTTAGATCTAGGAGTTCGCTTGAAGTGAAAATTTTAAAATCGCTCTAGCTGTCGCAAGTTTTTTATGTTTCACAACCAAACTCAGTATATCTTGTTAAAATAAACCGAGGTAGATATTATCCAAGAATGAGCGAAATCCGACCATTAGAAGTGCAGGTTTACCTGAAATACGAAATTAAAAACTGGCTAGCAACCGCCATGTTTGGTTCGTCTCATATCATATCAGCGTATATTTAATTTATTTAGGCATAGCAACGTACGCCGGGTATTAGTCTTCTTCTTCTTCTTCTTCTTCTTCTTCTTCAAGGTTTAGGCTTATTTACTAGCCTGTTCCGGCTCTAAATTGCTGCTGTTTCCATCTTTTGTAATAACAGAAATAGCTCAAGCAGGAGTAGCAATATTATTAAGCATAAGATTAAGACCGGGTATTAGTAAATATATAAAACGTGTAAATACAACTTCATTTTAGATTATCTCATCAGAAACAAAATAGGTTTTTGCCTAAAATCCGAGGTTTAGTTATGACGCATGAAAAGAAACCCTTAAGAAATACTAGTATCTGTATTCTTACATTTGGTTTTATATTAAAACATTCTGAATAGACCAGTACCAACTGGTGACGACATTGTTGTGATGTGACAAAAGATAAAGATAAGAAATGAGTTGTAAAACTGGTGTAAGTGAACATGCGAGACGAATCTTTTGCATTCCATCCAGCTCATTCATCAAGCAGCTGAGAGCAATTCATAACTTTCCTTGACACGTTGACTTTCTTTGTGCTTTTGATATTTCACCCCAAGTTTATTTCCAATTTATTGTGAAAGAAGTTAACAGCAGGAGGTAAGGTTCACTTCGTCTTTATCATCTGTTATCACGTGATTAATTCCCCAATGCGAAGAAAATTATTATGGATCACTTTGTAGAGCTGCAGCAGTGCATTGTGTAATAATTTTGAATAAAAAATAAAATAATAAAACGAGTGGACGTTTTAGATTCGTATTTGGGAGGTTTCAGATTTGGATTTCTGGGCTAACAAACCAGACAATATTTTTAAAATCCGTTACGAAACATCATTGAGTTCACTGTTATGCATTACAGAGACTCTTGTCGTCCCAACTTCTTTTAAAAAACGTTAAACTGAATATATATAGAACTGTTATTCTCCCAGTAATATTATATGGATGCGAAAAATTGACTCTTACTTTAAGAGAGGAAAAAATATTACGAGTATTTGAGAATAAAGTTCTTAGGAAAATGTTTGTGCTAAAAAGAGATGCATGATGTGTTCCGTTGAGGTTTATTCAAAATTAATATAAAATTATAGAATATTCACCTGAAAGATCCGTCTCCTCAACTTAATTATCATTTAACTGTAGCGCTTTCGGGACTTGTCCCATCATCGGCAGGATTCAAAACTGGTGTTTCACTGAAGATCTGGTAGAGGGGGTTGCATGTATTGGGTTCGTTTTCGTTTATCAGGCTGTCGTTGTGAGCTGCTTTCATGATTTCCATCTCTTCGAGTACGTTTATCTTCGCTGGATTATTTTCTCTGTGCATCACTGTTAGGGTGTTTTCAATATTTAACATGCGATGTCCTTCATGGATAACGTGTTTTGCATAGCTTGATTTACCTTCTGCGTGAACGAAGTCTCGAAAATGTTCTTTGAATCTGATGTTAAAACTCCTGTTTGGAATATAGGAAGGACAGACAGGAGTTTTAACATCAGATTCAAAGAACATTTTCGAGACTTCGTTCACGCAGAAGGTAAATCAAGCTATGCAAAACACGTTATCCATGAAGGACATCGCATGTTAAATATTGAAAACACCCTAACAGTGATGCACAGAGAAAATAATCCAGCGAAGATAAACGTACTCGAAGAGATGGTAATCATGAAAGCAGCTCACAACGACAGCCTGATAAACGAAAACGAACCCAATACATGCAACCCCCTCTACCAGATCTTCAGTGAAACACCAGTTTTGAATCCTGCGCTACAGTTAAATGATAATTAAGTTGAGGAGACGGACCTTTCAGGTGAATATTCTATAATTTTATATTAATTTTAAAAAGAGATGAACAGACAGGGTGAATGGAGAAGCTATAAAATAGTGAACTACATGCTATGTAGGCCTATACGAAGCCAGATGTATTAAGAACAGTTAAGTCTCGTAGACTGCGATGGGCAGGACATGTTGCACGTATGGGGAATGAAAGACTTGCATGGAAGCTTCTTGTGGGAAAACCAGGGAGAAAACGCCAAGTTGGTAGAAGATGACATGGGAGAATAACATTATCCATTATTTGAGGGAACTAGATTATACAGGAGATGATTGGAAAACATTAGCTTAGGTTAGGGATGTATGGAGAACTTAAGTCCGCACGGCCATGAACTTACGGGTTCGATAGAGCCAGTGAGTTAATTAGTTAGTTATCGTATGTAAAAGTTCAAAATATAAGATTGGTACCTGAGATTAATGGCTGTTCCTGTATTGATGTATGGGTCAGAATGTTGGACAATCACTAAAAGGCAAGAACAAAGATTGGAAGCAATTGAGATGTGATATTTTATAAATATAGCGGGATATAGTCTGCTGGATAAGAAAAGAAATGAAGATATAAGAAAGGAAGTAAATATTTTCAAACTTACAGACCGAATAATTAAATATAGGAACGCCTGGAAAGAACATATTGATAGAATGCCAAAAGAAAGATTTCCAAAACTATTGCTAAATTATAAACCGCACGGAAGGAGAAATGTTGGTCACCCACACAGAAGATGGTCTGAACAATTTTAACAATTCTAGTTTTCATGAAACCGGAACGAGCCAACAGGCTTAATCCCTGGATGATGATGGTGAAGTTACCTGAGATCTCAGTTGTCCTCAACTAATGAAAGTTGTGAAATATACAGAAGGCCTTTCGAAATATGTATTTCATCTTCTGCTTCTGGAATGACCAATCCAAACACACACACACACACAAATCATTACACATGACAAAGATAAAGATATAACCAATAAGGTTCATAAAATCTCAGGAATTATAGGTAGAACATTAAAAAAAATAATACCAGGAAAGATACAAGTTTACAATTTTACAAGATTATTGTAGTTCCAACATTTTTATATGGGAGTGAAACTTGGACATTGCGTAAGGGAGATTGAAATAAAATACAGTCACAAGAAATTAATTTTTTAAGATCCATTAAGGGATGTTCTAACTTAGATAAAATAAGAAATGAAGATATCCACGACGATTTCAACATCTTCCCCCTCCATGATTTTTTTTTTTTTGGATTATTGAAGTAGATGGAATTCCAATGTATTGAGAATGCCAACGTTTTGCATTCAAAAATCAAGCTTAGAACTACAAATCAGCAGGAAGACGGAGTCTGGGTCGACCAAGATAGCGTTAGAAAGAGTCAGTTTAACTGCAATATAGGCCGGAATATGAGATTCTCCTAAACCTTGATGTGATAATGATGATACTGAAATTTTAATTATTTTAAGATTGGTGACAATTATAAAATTTTAATTAAGTTGGTAAGAATGCTACTTTGAGGAAAGAAGATTACGAGTATTTGAGAATATAGTTCTTAGGAATGTTTTGGGCCAAAAAGAGATGAAGAGACATGTGAATGGAGAAGATTACTTAATAGTGAGCTACATGATATGTATAGGAAGCCAGATATAATAAGAATAGTTAATTCTCATAGGCTGCGATGAGCAGGACATGTGTCACGAATAGGGGATGAAACAGGTGCATGGAAGCTTCTGGAAGGAAAACCAGAGGGGAAACGCCCAGTTGGTAGAGCAAGAATGAGGTGGGAGAGTAACATCCGTGTTTTGACGGAAGTAGATTATACAGGGATGATTGGAAAACACTAGTTCAGGATAGGGTTATATGGAGACTTTATGTCCGCGCGGCCATGAACCTACGGGTTTGTTAGTTAGTTATTTGGTAAGAATTCAGAACTGCTAATGGTTACGTAGTCGAATAATATTAGGATGTATTGACGTCCATTTTATTGGCAAGATGATCAATAAATTCTAAATCAGTTTTTAAAAAAATCATAGACCATCAATATTTAAGACTACAAAAATAGCTGCAAACTCTATATTCCATAGTTCTGCCTCAGGTCAAAGAACAGCTTTTTCTCTTTTATTTTCACTGTATCATCATCCTCGGCATGCATATTATTGCCCTCAGGCAACAACTGAATTTATTAACATCACTGCAATAAAAAATGTAAAGGGAAATTATCATGTTGGTTGCAACTTAAAAAACGGCAATTTATATTTTTATTTTGTAGTTATTTTTTATAAACTGTTTAATATGGAAGGTCATATCGCGTTATGGTTGTAGACTGGATTTTAGGTATAGGCTACTTTTTTTTTTTGTTACCACATAAAAAAAATAAATAAAAATTCGATTTGTAACTATTTAAAATACGCGGTATTTCTTGGTTTTAAGTTTCCCTTTTAGTGTGTGTTCCCTTTATCTGCAAGAATAATCGTTAGTATCCCCTTTTTAACATTATTGTACAAAAAATTCTATAACTTATACTTACTTACTCACTGGCTCTATCGACCATTGGTTCATGTCCGCGCGGACATAAGCTCTCCAAACATCCCTATCCTGAGCCAATGCTCTGCAATCATTCCCTGTATAATCTACTTCCCACAAATCATAGTTAATGTTATTCTCCCACCTCATTCTTACTCTACAACTGGGCGTTTTTGCTCTCGTTTTCCTATAAGAAGCTTCCATGTACGTCTTCCATTCCCCAATTCGTGCCACATGTCCTGAACATCGCAGTCTACGAGACTTAACTGTTCTTATTATATCTGGTCCAGGCATTTTAAACGTACCCAAACCTTTTGGTGGCACCATGATGATGGAGTCGACTTAGCCTCTAACGGAAATAAGTACCAGACGCTTATCCTGGGAGTAAAGGCGGCCGTCACGCAGGGTTCACAACCCAGAGCGAACCGGCACATATTGAGGGCTTCATATCTCATCCCTCAATAACGCATTACCCGGTAGAGTAGTGCGTTAATTTTACTAGTAAATTAAATAACCTGTGCATTAATTATGTAATTGAGTGGTAATTGTTGAAAACGTAACCCACTGCACTTGACAGAAGAATTCCCTCGTGTAAGGTTCGCTCCGCGTCGTGATGAAGTTTGCAATAAGTTGCGTGTATGAGAACACGCAAGGCATATCTAAGTTCACAATCTTTGCCTAAACAACTTAAACACATGAGGAGGATAGCTAGAGAAGAAATATTATGTACGATGTGATCAAGCATGCATTTTCGAGACAAAGGAAGACATTTCAAATACATTAGCCCGCTTTAGTTTCATAAACTTTGAGAGGGAAATTTAAGTTTTATATCATAACAATATTACACGTACTTAATCAACACATCAATTTTCATTCTGCCAATCATTTTATTAATTTAAAAAGGAGTTAATCGCTAATAAATTAATTTAAATGTTTATGAACATAGATGCATACATTTTTATCACTTAACGGGAGTTACTGTTACTTGAGCCCATCATGGTTTACTAGAAAATAATTATAATCAATCCCTTCAAGGGCTATTCCTAACAGTTATAAATGAACCACCTCACGGACAAGAGGTCAGCGTTTCTGACTGCTGTTCATGAGGTTCCGCGTTCGATTCCATATCAGACCATAGGATTTTGTCCTTAACCCACTCGCTTCAAGTTTAAATGCACAATGCATTTCCCCAGAAACCGGATTTAAGTTACCGTAAATTATATTGCCTATTTTCAAACATTTAAAACAAGCAAAAGATAACGGTACTTGAGATCACAATAAGGGTGAAGGCCAAAACACATTCTCTGCTATTCACAAATGTTAACAAAAGATTACCCTGCCAATGGATGTACAAAATTTGCAAAATATTTAACAGCAGAGTTAAGCGAGTGTATCTCGTCTTCTGAGTTGAAGGTCATTTAACTGCCGGCGAGTCTACCTCGTCTTTTGAGGCGAATGGGTTAAAGTGAATTATTCCTGTGGTTGCCCATGGTCTGCGATTTAGGTTAAGGACTCTCCTGGCACTTCATTATCATTTATCACCATCACATAATCGGGGTAACTTAACTCCGTCTTCCAGGTGCCCCAACCTAAGAAATAAATTACAATTCCGCCAATGCGAGTGGTGAAAGCTGAAATGCTATACAACTTTGTGGCGTGGGGCAAAAAGACATATATCCCAGGTTTATATATGATTGCACAACACACAGACGAATGGATGAACCACATCAATAGAAGGATAACAACAAAATCCCGAAACAGATTGTTCATTACAAACTACTAGGACGAAGAAATGTAGGAAGACCCAGTTAAAGATGGAAATACCAATTCTAACATGAGGTCGAAACAGACCTTAAGGTATAATATTTGATCCTGTTGCTGATGATGTAATTACATTTTTTTAAATTTAGAATAAACATTTATTTTATAGGCCTATTTATTTGGATTTCATGTCGCTACCTAAAGCTGCTCTAAAATACGGAAGTGGAATTTGGATTTTAAATAAACTTAGAGTAAGCCAAATGCGCTTCTTACGTTCACTGTTAGGAATTAGGAATTAATAGACTGGATCACTAAAGGAACACTTATCAGAGAAAAACTTAACAGTACCAAGTTTAGATGAAATATAGAAAGATACCAACAAGAATGGAAAAGTTGTCTGAGAAGAATGGAAAGAATAGACTTCCATAATTGGCATTCCAATATATTCCAAATGGATATAGTGACCAAGGAAGACCAAAACATCGGTGGAAAGTCCAAGACCATCTTCGTTAGGTTTACCGTCTCAAGTCACATGGGCTAAAACGGATTTTTTATTGATGATGATTATGCCGCTATTTTTATTTGGAGTACGCTTGGTAACCCCTTTAGTAATTTGATACTTAGAATTCGAGGCTATGAGGTCATTGATCAAGTGGAGAGCTTCAAATACTTGAGTTGTACTATCAGTAGTAACATGAACTGCGGTCAACAAGTAAAGAAGAGGATAGCAATGGCAAAATAAGCTTTTAATAAGAAGAGAAGCATTTTTTGCGGACCTTTGGCAAAAGAAAGGGAAGAGGTTAGTGAAATGCTTTGTGTGGAGTACAGCATTGTATGGTGCACAGACTTGGACGGAATGAGGAAAAGCGACTGGAAGCTTTTGAGATGTGGATATGGAAAAGGATGGAACGTATAAAATAAACAGACAAAATAAAGAATAAAGATGTGCTAGACAGAGTGGGTGAAGGAAGAACAATGCTGGAACTCATAAAGAAGAGGAAAAGAAATTGGATTGGCCACTGGCTAAGAAGAAACTGCCTGCTGACGAATGTCCTAGAAGGAATGGTCAGCGGAAAGAAAGTTAAAGGCAGAAAAATACATCAGATGATAGACAATATTAAAATAAATTTATTTATTTTACGTGATGGAGTTAAGACCGTAAGGTCTTCTCTTCCACTTCACCAGGGTTAAATTATACATATAATAAGAATTATTATTAGTGATACATAATAAATAATTATAGACTTCACAGTATATAGTTGACAAGGAAAAGAAAGAAAGTAGCAGTAATAATAATAATAATAATAATAATAATAATAATAATAATAATAATAATAATGACAACAACAACCTGCTAGAGGTGGACCTGCTAATCCGAGTAACCCAAATCAAGGTTGTGGTATAGAATCCCTTTGGCGATTTGGGTTGGAGAACTGATGGGAAGAGGTGGTCCTTTCTCTGGGATGATAAGAGACCCGTGCTCGGGGAAACAAGAGTAAAGTCCACAACGACAACTAATTTTTAATAGGTTGGCGGAAGTGGCAACCCTCTAGATGGGGTTAGTACATCCAGAAGCTGTACCTAAAGCTTCGAGGTGGCAGCCCCACCAATGGTCTACTCTGCATAGCGTTGGTACCGCGATGAGAGGAAAACATATTACTCGTATTCTTCACAATGGAAACTCGGACGGACTTAACGAAAGACGACCTCAGCGTAGATGGCTGTTCCTGTCCTTTTGTATGGGAGTGAATCTTGGATTACCACTACCAAACAAGAAAGTAAAATCCAAGCAGCCGAGATGAAATTTTTAAGAAGAGTAAAAGGCTGCACTAGAATGGAGCAGATAAGAAACGAGGATATCCGTGAAGAACTGCAGATCTACTCCATAAAAGAAAAGATATTTAACAACAAGATACATTGGAAAGAACATGTAGAAAGAATGGAAGAAAGTAGATTACCAAATAAAATCTTCCATTATTTTCGAAGAGGAAGAAGAGATGTCGGACGTCCTCGGAAGAGATGATCTTAGATCTATTAGTGAAGACGGAACAGGCAACTCTTGCCTAAACCAGGAAGTGAAGAAGAAGAAGAAGAAGATAATTATAACCTATAATTAGATTAAGTAATTGACTTGGTAAAGAAAGTTTAAAATATAAAGGAACAATAAAAGTATACATGGAACACGGTTATATATTATATTGTCTAAGGAAATATGAAGTGAGTTTCTTTTTAAACTGTGTTTGAGTCGGACAGTCTTTGATATACGAGGGAAGGGAATTCCAGAGTCGTGCGGCTGAAACAAGGAAGGATGAGGAATAGTGAGATGTTCTATGTAGAGGAACAGCTAGAGTTAAATTTTCTCTCAATCATGTGTTTAAGTTATGGTGGGAGGACAGCGAATGAAAGCGAGTAAATGGTTTGTATGCGGATACAAAAAGGAAGGCCGAGTTAAAAAAAAAAAGAGTGGAGAATGCTGAGTTTGCAGGGAAAGACCTGTTCTTGGGCAGAACACTATGTATCTATGTAATTCGAGGCTTAGAATTCGAAAATACAGAGCATCTTCTTCTTCTTTACTTCACGGGTTAGGCAAAATGACTGTTCCACCTCACAGTTGTTCTGTACATCTTTTCACTGGCCTTCCTACATTCCTTGAACCTCTTGGCTTGCAGTTAAATGCTGCTTTTGGTAATCTTGTTACGTTCAATTTTTCTACATGTCTAAACCATTTTTCTCTATATCGGTATCCTCTGATTTTATAATTTTTTTTAGTAATTCTGCCCGAAGGCAGGTCTTTCACTGCAATCATAGCATTTTCATGCTATGCTTGCAGCTTTACTAGGGAATTGTAGGTATGGTAGCTTCCCGTTGCTTTCCACACCGGTGAAGGATGATGATGATAATGATAATGATAATGATGATGATGATGATGATAATGATAAGGATAATGATGATGGTCATATGATTTCGGGGACCGTTTGGGCCTTAAAGATTTCCTGACATTTGTCTTACAGGTGAGGAAAAACCCCGATAAAAACCTCACCCAGAAGAACTGCCCCGACCGGGGATCGAACCCGGGCCCGCTGCGTGACAAGGCAGTACGCTACCTCGAGACCGCAGCGGTGGGCTTTATCATATAATGGATATACTTTTAACACTGTTCTTATATATTTAACTCTGTCCTTAATATCTTCATTCTTTAACCGATGCATTCTTGTGCAACCTTTTGTTCTTCTAAGGAAGAGCATAATCGCTATAATTAACTGCATCTTACGATGGATATATTGCAAACTGTAGCTTGGTGGACTCTTGTGACAACAATAGGAAGCCTCTTGCGGTCGCTCTCAAGAATTCAATTAATACAACAGGTTACCATGACAACAGGATTCTGCAATCTGTTTTGTGGTCGTCACGCCCTTCTAATTGGACGTCATTGCCCCACCAGTTAATATCACTTGGTGGTTATTACATATACAAATTAATTCTGAAGTTTTTACTTGTATTTCCCTTTACCCCTTGTAGCCGCCTTGGTTTGCGGTTAACATGCCTAATATTTAATCGGACGTTTATGGATTCGATTCCCATCAACTGTATCAACACCATTTCCGTGCAAATTGGTTGTTGCCATGGCAATCAGACATCGGATTTCAAGACCTGGCTTCGAATCTAGCCTTTGTAACTGTTAACAGATACGATTATACAATGGCAAATATGTGAAAATGTCTGGAT
Organism: Diploptera punctata; assembly: GCA_030220185.1. Lineage (NCBI taxonomy): Eukaryota > Metazoa > Arthropoda > Insecta > Blattodea > Blaberidae > Diploptera > Diploptera punctata. The sequence goes on from JASPKZ010010245.1 coordinate 571,424, forward strand.
GCATATGCGATGCTAATCTGAATTCCATCTGTGAATTCTGTTGAATGAGAGAGGTATTCAGTCGAATAATTGTGAGATGGGAAGCACGTTTACACGTTTGCTGTAGTTTGACCATAGCATCGTTGATTTCGAGAGAGCGCTGAAAATGTTCACAATATTTTCTAATTTTACAAGGGGAATCAGAAGTTATTAATATTTTGGACACCGCCTTAGTACATCCTTTGTTACATATACATAGTGCTCTGCCCAAGAGCAGATCTTTCACTGCAAACTCAGCATTCTCCACTCTTTCCTTAACTCAGCTTTCCTTTTTGTATCCGCATACAAGCCATTTATTTTAATTAATTAAATAAAAATAAAACGTAGTTTTATTTGATTTTCATATTTATTATATAATTCAGTGACAGCTGTTTCGGCACACTGTACCTTCTTGAGACATGTTAACAAATTATGAATTGTGTTCCAAATGATCTAAGCAACAATACAACAATATTTATTTAAATTTTTAAATTTAACAAAGGGGATTCATTCAAATCAAGTTGAGAATTTAACAGTTTTTTACTACTTTTAAATTTATTAATTTCTACAGCCTCCAAAAGATCTAACTTCTTACCCTTATCACAAATATGTAAAATTTCAAAATTTGGATCGAAACAATGATTAAATTGGAATAGGTGGTTAGCATATTTTGAATTTTCTAAATTTCTGTTATATGCTCTCATGTGTTCCTTTATCCGAGAGATAAAAGGTCTACCAGTTTGTCCTATATAGACATTGTCACATGTGCCACATTTCAATTTATATACACCTGATAATTTTTCTTTTTTTTTTGTTTGTTTTGGTTTTATTGTTTTTTATTATATTTTGTAGAGTTTTATTAGTTTTAAATGCCACACTAATGTTCAACTTTTTAAAGTGTTTCGATATTTTATTTGAAAGTGGGCCTATGTATGACATTACGACATATTTCTCTATGTTTTCTTTGGTTAAAGGAAAAACTTTGTTAATTGGTTTTTTGTAATGAACCTTCTTAATTAAACATTCTATAATTTCAGGGTCGTAGCCATTATTAACAGCCAATTGTTTAATAATATTTAATTCATTATTATATTCCAAGGGTGAAAGAGGGATATTTAAAAGTCTATGAATGTAACTATATTTATTTTAATATTGTCTATCATCTAATGTATTTTTCTGCCTCGTTCTTTCCGTTGACCATTCTTCTAGAGCATCCGTGAGCCGGCAGTTTCTTCGGGCAGAGGCTAATTGGGATTTCCGGATCGTTGATCTGGTAAAAAACCCTGATGGAACTGATATTTAACCTCTGGGGTGAATTTAGGTGAAGTCCAGAGGGTCTAACTTAGCCAAATCTACTCTCCTCTTCTCCAAGTCGGGCCCCACGGCACGGGACCTTTTTAAGATCTTTTAAGATTTTAAAATGAAAAGAGAGAGTGGGGTGTAGAAAGAAACGGGAAGCTACCACATCTATATACCCGTACTAAAGCTGCAAACATGGCATGATGAGTCTTTCCACGGTAAAATACTCCGGAAATAAATTCTTTGTTATAGTTATAATAATACCCTGAACTGGTGTCCAACTCAGGGTCGGGTCGAGGGATGAGATGAGATGAAGTCCCTTATATAGAGGTCTGTGAATTTACAAGGATGCTGGCAGAACGAAATGAAAGGAAATGGATGAGTATGGAGAAATGGTGGAATGAAATTGTGGCATGAGAAAACAGGGGAAACCCCGAGAAAAACCTGCCCAAGCTCCGTTTCGTCCACCCACGAAACCTACATGGAGTGACCGAGACTCGATCTCGGGATCCCATCGGTGAGAGGCGAGCGTCTAACCGCTTGTACCACGGAGCCGCCTTTGTTATAGTTAATTAATTAATTTATTTATTTATTTATATACAGGTTTAAAATTAAATAAAACATCTTCCTGTGCCCAGTTTTTTTTAAAATGTTATATTCTTTCTCCATTCTTCTCTATCTTCCCATTCCAATTCTTCCAGGTCTAGCTCCCTCACACCTCTTCTTACATCATCCAATCATTTAAATCTAGGTCGACCTCTCTTTCCTTTCCCAGGTGGAATCGATTCCAAAGCTTGTCTGGGTAATCTTTTCTCTGGCATCCTACGTATATGACCATACCATTCTAGTTGTCTATAACTAACTCTAACTCACTGGCACTATCGAACCCGTAGGTTCATGGCCGCGCGGACATATGCTCTCCATACATCCCTATACTGAGCCAATTTTTTTTCATTTATCCCCTGTATAATCCACTTTTCTCAAATCATAGTTAATGTTAATCTCTCACTTCATTCTGGGTCTACCAACTGGACGTTTCCCTTCTGGTTTACCTATAAGAAGCTTCCATGTACGCCTTTCATTCGTGTCACATGTCCTGCCCAACGCAGTCTACGAGACTTAACCGTTCTCATTATATATGGCTTCCTATAAAGACCATGTAGTTCACAGTTATGTATCTTCTCCATTCGCCTGTCTGTCCATCTCTCTTTGATCCAAACATTTTCCTAAGAACTTTATTCTGAAATACTCGTAATCTCATTTCCTCCCTTAAAATAAGAGCCCTGTTTCACTTCCATATAATATAACTGATAGAATAATAGTTTTATATATCTTAAATTTAATGTTTTTTGAAAGGAGTTGGGACATCAAGAGTCTATGTAAAGCATAATAGCACACATTTCCAGAATTGAGCCTATGTTTAATTTCTTTGTGCATCTCATTCTTATTTGTGATTATTGTTCCTAGGTATTTGAATTCAGCAAGCTCCTCAAAATTTTCCTCATTTGGCATCAGCTGTCCATTTCCACTATATAATGTATTTCTGTGTGTGACCATACATTTAGTTTTATTGATATTTACTTCGAGTCCCAATTTCTTAGTGTTTCTAGTTGTCTATATCTCACAAAATCTAATATCGAATTTTGGGCTTTCATTTGTTGTCTAATGATTGTATTTCTGATTTTTCCCAATTTAGAATGTCTAGTTGAGTGTCTACATAGATATAGTTAAAATTGTTATAGTTATTATAAATTTAGAACTCTAAATTGTTATAGTTAGTAAATTTATAAAATTTATTATCGACCCGTAGATTTTTCATTGTCACTACGATTTTCTGCAAGAAATTTCAACATAGGTATCGGTATGAAATGATTGTTAACCCGTTCGCCTCAAAAGACGAGGAAGACTCGTCGGCAGAATGTGTTTTGGCCTTCATCCTTATTGTGATCTTAAGTACCGTTATATTTTGTTTGTTTTTATGTCTGAAAAACTCAGAAGACGAGGAACACTCCCTTAACTCTGCTGTTATATATTTTGCAAATATGTTGTACATTCATCGGCAGGGTAATGTTTTGTTAACATTTATGAATAGTAAAGGAATGTGTTTTGGCCTTCATCCTCATTGTGATCTCAAGTACCGTTATCTTTTATTTGTTTTAATGTCTGAAAAGAGACAATGTAATTTACGGTGACTTAAATCCTGTTTCTGGGGAAAATCATTGAGTATTTATACCTGAAGCGAATGGATTAAGTATAAATTCACGTTTTATATGCCTCTTCAGTACTAACAAATTAATCAATATTTTTAAGTCAGTGAGTAGTATCAATTCACCTCTTGTTTCCTAAAAAATATATCAAATACCGTATTGTATATTCGATATAAATATCTACAATGACAATGTAATCTATAAAAAGAAAATTAAACAGGATAAAAAATGTAACACAACAGTAATAACTAAAAGTTTTGTAAAAGTAGTAACAATTCATATATCGAATACCGTATTGTATATTCGATATAAATATCTACAATGACAATGTAATATATAAAATGAAAATTAAACAGGATAAAAAATGTAACACAACAGTAATAACTGAAAGTTTTGTAAAAGTAGTAACAATTCACCTCTTGTTTCCTAAAAAATATATCGAATACCGTATTGTATATTCGATATAAATATCTATATAGACAATGTAATCTATAAAATGAAAATTAAACAGGATAAAAAATGTAACACAACAGTAATAACTAAAAGTTTTGTAAAAGTAGTAACAATTCACCTCTTGTTTCCTAAAAAAATATATCGAATACCGTATTGTATATTCGATATAAATATCTACAATGACAATGTAATCTATAAAATGAAAATTAAACAGGATAAAAAATGTAACACAACAGTAATAACTAAAAGTTTTGTAAAAGTAGTAACAATTCACCTCTTGTTTCCTAAAAAAATATATCGAATACCGTATTGTATATTCGATATAAATATCTATATAGACAATGTAATCTATAAAATGAAAATTAAACAGGATAAAAAATGTAACACAACAGTAATAACTAACAGTTTTGTAAAAGTAGTAACAATTCACCTCTTGTTTCCTAAAAAAATATATCGAATACCGTATTGTATATTCGATATAAATATCTATATAGACAATGTAATCTATAAAATGAAAATTAAACAGGATAAAAAATGTAATACAACAGTAATAACTAAAAGTTTTGTAAAAGTAGTAACAACTCACCTCTTGTTTCCTAAAAAAATATATCGAATACCGTATTGTATATTCGATATAAATATCTATATAGACAATGTAATCTATAAAATGAAAATTAAACAGGATAAAAAATGTAACACAACAGTAATAACTAAAAGTTTTGTAAAAGTAGTAACAATTCACCTCTTGTTTCCTAAAAAAATATATCGAATACCGTATTGTATATTCGATATAAATATCTACAATGACAATGTAATCTATAAAATGAAAATTAAACAGGATAAAAAATGTAACACAACAGTAATAACTGAAAGTTTTGTAAAAGTAGTAACAATTCACCTCTTGTTTCCTAAAAAAATATATCGAATACCGTATTGTATATTCGATACAAATATCTACAATGACAATGTAATCTATAAAATGAAAATTAAACAGGATAAAAAATGTAACACAACGGTAATAACTAAAAGTTTTGTAAAAGTAGTAATAATTCATATATCGAATACCGTATTGTATATTCGATATAAATATCTACAATGACAATGTAATCTATAAAATGAAAATTAAACAGGATAAAAAATGTAACAGAACAGTAATAACTAAAAGTTTTGTAAAAGTAGTAACAATTCACCTCTTGTTTCCTAAAAAAATATATCGAATACCGTATTGTATATTCGATATAAATATCTATATAGACAATGTAATCTATAAAATGAAAATTAAACAGGATAAAACATGTAACACAACAGTAATAACTAAAAGTTTTGTAAAAGTAGTAACAATTCACCTCTTGTTTCCTAAAAAAATATATCGAATACCGTATTGTATATTCGATATAAATATCTACAATGACAATGTAATCTATAAAATGAAAATTAAACAGGATAAAAAATGTAACACAACAGTAATAACTAAAAGTTTTGTAAAAGTAGTAACAATTCATATATCGAATACCGTATTGTATATTCGATATAAATATCTACAATGACAATGTAATGTATAAAATGAAAATTAAACAGGATAAAAAATGTAACAGAACAGTAATAACTAAAAGTTTTGTAAAAGTAGTAACAATTCACCTCTTGTTTCCTAAAAAAATATATCGAATACCGTATTGTATATTCGATATAAATATCTACAATGACAATGTAATCTATAAAATGAAAATTAAACAGGATAAAAAATGTAACACAACAGTAATAACTAAAAGTTTTGTAAAAGTAGTAACAATTCATATATCGAATACCGTATTGTATATTCGATATAAATATCTACAATGACAATGTAATCTATAAAATGAAAATTAAACAGGATAAAAAATGTAACACAACAGTAATAACTAAAAGTTTTGTAAAAGTAGTAACAATTCACCTCTTGTTTCCTAAAAAAATATATCGAATACCGTATTGTATATTCGATATAAATATCTACAATGACAATGTAATCTATAAAATGAAAATTAAACAGGATAAAAAATGTAACACAACAGTAATAACTAAAAGTTTTGTAAAAGTAGTAACAATTCATATATCGAATACCGTATTGTATATTCGATATAAATATCTACAATGACAATGTAATATATAAAATGAAAATTAAACAGGATAAAAAATGTAACAGAACAGTAATAACTAAAAGTTTTGTAAAAGTAGTAACAATTCACCTCTTGTTTCCTAAAAAAAATATATCGAACACCGTATTGTATATTCGATATAAATATCTACAATGACAATGTAATCTATAAAATGAAAATTAAACAGGATAAAAAATGTAACACAACAGTAATAACTAAAAGTTTTGTAAAAGTAGTAACAATTCATATATCGAATACCGTATTGTATATTCGATATAAATATCTACAATGACAATGTAATGTATAAAATGAAAATTAAACAGGATAAAAAATGTAACAGAACAGTAATAACTAAAAGTTTTGTAAAAGTAGTAACAATTCACCTCTTGTTTCCTAAAAAAAATATATCGAATACCGTATTGTATATTCGATATAAATATCTACAATGACAATGTAATCTATAAAATGAAAATTAAACAGGATAAAAAATGTAACACTATAGTAATAACTAAAAGTTTTGTATAAATTAAAATGAATCGTAATGAAAGAAGATTAAATGAAAATTGTAGTAACTAGGAAATTTAATTAAAATGAAAATTAGAATAAAAACAAAATAAAATGCTAGTAAATAGGAGTTAATGTTTGAAGAAGCTTCAGCAAAATTTAATTTAATTAATCCATGTTTCTTCTCGATTCCCAGTATCTAGTACATTCCGTAGGTGTTTCTAAACCTGCTCAACGCAAGAGTTGACCACAAATAATTTTTTCATGGAGCTCACAGATGCTTAAGTTGGATCTTGAAGTTTGGCGAAGCGGAAATGTCGTCCCAAGCAGTAGTTAAAAGTTTGTATTTAATAACATATTTTTAGATAACTGTTGTCTTTCAAAAAATGTTAAACTGAAAATATATAAAACTATTATTCTACCTGTTATATTATATGGATGCGAAACATGGACTCTTACTTTAAGGGAGGAAAGGAGATTACAAGTATTTGAGAATAAAGTACTTAGGAAAATTTTTGGACCAAAGAGAGATGAACAGACAGGTGAATGGAGAAGACTACATAACAATTAACTACATGGTATTTATAGGAAGCCAGGTATATTAAGAACAGTAAAGTCTCGTAGACTCCGATGGGCAGGACATGTTGCACGTATGGGGAATGAAAGACGTGCATGGAAGCTTCTTGTAGGAAAACCAGAAGGAAAACGCCCAGTTGGTAGACCAAGAATGAGGTGAGAGAATAACATTTACTATGATTTGAGGGAAGTCGATTATACAGGGAATGATTGGAAAGCATTAGCTCAGGATAGGGATGTATGGAGAGCTTATGTCCGCGCGGCCATGAACCTACGGGATCGATAGTGCCAGTGAGTAAGTAAGTAAGTAAGTAACTGTTGTCTAAATTCGCAATATATTAATGCATTCGATCAGTAATGGCGACACTGCTATAACATCACAAAAATTATTTAGATTACTTTTGATATTACGAACTTCATTTATAGTCTCTTGTCAAGTCAACTATACGTTGCCAAATCTTTGGAAGACGGAGCACTCCATCTGCAGTACCATTTCTGGATTTCTCATTGATCTGATCGAGCTAGACTTTTCTGCATATCAACTCTTAATTGAAAACGAATGCCTCATAGAGATAACTTATTCCCGTTTTAGTTTTTATTTATTTGTTTATTTATTAACGCGATATAAACTCTTAAGCTAAAAGCATTCCTTTACAATATGTTTTAACATGTTTGCTTGCAAAGGTATATTCAGTGTAATGTGTAAATAGAAACTTCCACCCCTGGTGATCTAATGATAACGTCTAAGGCCATTCCCTGAGACACAAGGGACTCGGGTTCGATATTCGGTCGATAAAAAATCTCTTGTGTGATATTTTTCGGAGTTTCTCGTCAATTACAGGGTTAAAAAATTATTAAAACATATGATAACAGGTCAATGGAGAAGACTACGTAACAGGGAGCTAAATAAAACCAGGTATAATAATATCAGTTAAGTCTCTTAGACTGCGATGGGCAACAGTAAGCAATTAGTACTGGAAGTAAATATCAATAAAACTAAATATATGGTCACACGTCGTAATACATTATATAATGGAAATGGACAGCTAATGACAAATGAGGGAAATTTTGAGGAAGTGGCTGAATTCAAATACCTAGGAACAATAATCACAAATAGGAATGAGATGCATAAAGAAATTAAACATAGGCTCAATTCTGGAAATGCATGTTATTATGCATTGCAGAGACTCTTGATGTCCCAACTCCTTTCAAAAAACGTTAAAATGAATATATATAGAACTATTATTCTATCAGTTATATTATATGGATGCGAAACATGTACTCTTACTTTAAGGGAGGAAAGGAGATTACGAGTATTTGAGAATAAAGTTCTTAGGAAAATTTTTGGACCAAAGAGAGATGGACAGACAGGTGAACGGAGAAGACCACATAACAATGAACTACATGGTCTTTATAGGAAGCCAGATATAATGAGAACAGTTAATTCCAGTATACTGCGATGGGCAGGACATGTGGCACGTATGGGGAATCAAAGACGTGCATAGAAGCTTCTTGTAGGAAAACCAGAAGGAAAACGCCCAGTTGGTAGACCAAGAATGAGGTGGCAGAATAACATTAACCATGATTTGAAGGAAGTATATTATACAGGGAATGATTGAAAAGCATTAGCTCAGGATAGGGCTGTGTGGAGAGCTTATGTCCGCGCGGCCATTAATCTACGGGTTCGATAGTGCCAGTGAGTAAGTAAGTAAGACTGCTATGGGCTTTGCATGTAGCAGATTAAGGAATGAAAGAGATGCTTGGAAGCTGCTTGTAGGAAACCCAGGGGGAAAACACCCAGTTGGTAGACCAAGAATGAGGTGGGAGAATAACAACCATGATTTAGGGGAAGTAGATTATACAGAAGATGTTTGGAAAACAGCAGCTCAGGATGGGGATGTATGGAGAGCTAATGTCCGTGCGGCCATGAACTTAGGGGTTCGATTAAGCCAGTGGGTTAGATAGTTATCTCGAATATGGCACTACCAGAGATATTGCGATAAAGATGAAGGATATGAACAAAATAAAGTGATTATAAATAACGATAAAATCGATTGTGTTTTATTAATTAACGTAGAATATATCGTGAGATGTTACTACGTTATTGTGCCTTCAGTCATGAAGCAGTTTAACTCCAGCCCCGAGAGAGAGCAGCACTGTGGTTTCTATCACAAATTGGTCTTACTCGTTTCTAAACCTCTTCTCTGCTTTCCACAGTTCTTCCTAATTACAGTTGGTGGCGTACCCTTTAATTCATTATCATATAATTTCCTAATTCCCTCTGGGAGTACTAACTTCATAATGTGGACTATTTTCTCATTGCAATTTACATTTCTGCAAACGAGTTTCTTTTATGCTTGTCATTACAGAAAATTTATTTTATTGTACGTTTCGATGTCACTGGAAAGAACCATCTCTTAACATTATATACAAAATTTCTGTGAGACTTCAGTTACATATGTGTTATATGTCCACAGCTGTGGTCTCGAGGTAGCGTGCTGCCTTGTCACGCACCAGGCCCGGGTTCGATCCCCGGTTGGGGTAGTTTTTCTGGGTGAGGTTTTTATCGTGTTTTACCTCACCTGTAAGACAAATGTCAGGAAAACTTTAAGGCCCAAACGGGCCCCGAAATCATATGGCCATCACCATCACCATTATCATCACCATCCTTCACCGGTGTGGAAAGCAACGGGAAGCTAATCACACCTACAATTCCCTAGTAAAGCTGCAAAGCATAGCATGAAAATGCTATGATTGCAGTGAAAGACCTGCCCTCGGGCAGAATTACTATGGATGGATGGATTATATAAGGCTTTTCCAGCGCATAATACCACCAAAACAAAAATCACTTTCTTTAAATTTCGAAAATGTTAGGTTTAATGTTTTAAGATAATATTAAATTTGAGATTTTAAGATAATATCCACAGATGTAGTATCGAGGTAGCGTGCTGCTTTGTCACGCAGCGGGCCTGGGTTCGATTACCGGTCGGGACAAGTTTCCTAGGTGAGGTTTCTATTTCGGGGTTTTTCCTCACCTGTAAGATGGCACGCCGTAGCGTAGTGGTTAAGGCACTGAGCTACAAGCCGGAGGGTCGAGGGTTCAAGTCCCGTTGGGGTCAGGATTTTTAAACTGACTCAAACCCTCTGGCGGCACTATGACACTGGGGTCGACTCAGCCTCTAACAGAAATGAGTACCAGACCCATGTTCTGGAGGTAAAGACGGTCGTCATTCAGGGCTGACAACCCGGCTGACATAAAGTGCCGATTGTCTAGAAAAAGTGGGAGCCTTAACCTCGTACTACCCCAAGGGCCTCCGGGTCTGTTGTGGGATCACTTTACTTTACTTGTAAGATATATATCAGGAAACTTTAAGGCCCAAACTGTCCCCGAACACCGTCTAGCCATCATTATCATCAATATCATATTCACCTCATTGGATTAAGTTTAGTTTAAAGCGCATCATTACCATCATCAACTCTCATATCATCGGGGCAACGTAACCCCGCCTTCCAGGCGCCTCAACCTTAGAAGCGGATTACAAGTACGCCATGCCAGGATAGACAACCTGAAACACTGAAAAAAATCAAGATAAATATTTGAGAAAAAGTAATATTTTCAGCCATATTTCTAAAGGGTGTGAAGTCAATAACATTTTAAAATGACAACCTAACTAACTGACACTATCGAACCCTTAAGTTTCATGGCCGCGCGGACATCTTGTTGATTACCCTGTGTTGCCCGGGAATCTACTTATCTCGATCTCTTTGGCATAAATGAGCTAAAAGACTAAATTTGTTATTGTGAGTTATCCGTAAATGAATACCCGTTATGTGCTGCTATGCTTGCATAGGAATCTACCTACTTGTCTCGATCTTCTTGGCATCAATGAAAGACAAAAATGGTTATTGTGAGTTATCTGTAAGAGATAAACATATGCTGCCGCGGACGTTGTTGTAGAGCTTTTTGAGATATTCAATTCTGTGTACATTAATTTGGTGTATTTGATATGATTTAGGCAGCGTAAGCCATTTAAGCGTCAAAAAATGTTTTTTTTAACTTTTTCGCTATAAAGGGTGATTTTTAAGGGTATAGGAGTTGAGTATCACAACTCTCTTATAGCCTATGTTCATCCCGGGAATCTCCTGAATATTTTGCAAAAAAAACATCACAATCGGATCAACGGTATTGTAGCGCATAAAATACGAAGAAACAAACATTAATTTTTAAATATTAGATTGGAAGGGTGGACAACCCTGAATTCGAGACTGTAGACGTTATCAAACGTGCGGTTACGTTTCTATATTTTTTTCCGTGTGTCTGGTTTTTTGCTAGTATCTCGCAATTGTTAATATGGATATGTCATGCCATTAGAGGTTGCATGGGAATATTTGCACCCTTCCCTCCGTTAAGCATTAATGAGATGCGACAAAAACGTTTCAGAGGGGTTGATTCCATCAATGTGCTACTCTGTTTTTTATGTAATCACCGGATTATGGCGTATTTCACGACATTCAGCCAAATTTTCAATCCATTTAAATTATACAATGAAACTGGACGCGCGTATAAATGGATATGGCGGTAACCAAAGCATAATTATCGTCTCCATCAAGTTCATAACATTATTATAAAATTACTACAATTTTTATTATCTCTCTTAATTTTATACAAACACATGTTAATGTGGAACTTCTCAAACGAAAATATAATTAAAACATATATATATATATATATATATATATATATATATATACGTTTTAATTAATAATAATATAATAAAATTAAATAATTAAAACATATATATATATATATATACGTTTTAATTATATTAATGTGGAACTTCTCAATCAGAAATATAATTAAAACACATATATATATATATATATGTGTGTGTGTGTGTGTGTTCACTGCTGTGGTATCGAGATAGTGTGCTACCTTGTCACGCAGCGGCCCGGATTCGATTCCCGGTCGGGACAGGCTCCTGGGTGAGGTTTTTTCGGAGTTTTTCCTCACCTCACCTGTAAGACAAATGTTAGGAAGCTTAGGGCCCAGCGATCACGGAAAACCAGCCTATCATCATTATCCTTATCATTATTATCACCATCCTTCACCGGTGTGGAAAGCAACGGGAAGCTACCACACCTAGAAATCCCTAGTAAAACTGCAAAGATAGCATGGGAATGCTATGATTGCAGCGAAAGATCTGCCCTCTGGCAGAATTACTATGGATATATATTTATATACATATATATATATATATATATATATATATATATATATATATATATATATATATAATGATTTGTAAGTATACAGCTTAATTTTATTCGTATAATTGTCCTAACAAGTGCCACTCTTGATTTCCAAATTCTCTAGATAAATTCACTCCTCACTTCGTGAATCGTGAATTTATCGATAATTTGGAAATCAGTCGTGGCATTACTTATGATAATCATGGAGATATTTAGAATAGATTTACAATAAATTTATTTAGCCTGGTGGTGTTAAGGCCATGTTGCCTTCCCTTCCACTCACCAGGACAAACATATGTTACATATGAAAAAAATACAATAATAGTCATATTAAACAGGACAAACATATGTTACATATGAATACAAAAAAATTACAATAATAGTCATATTAAACAGGACAAACATATGTTACATATGAAACAAACAAAAAATTACAATAATAGTCATATTGAACAATTAATTATCTGTCAAATTGAATAATAATGAAAATAATGTCAAATAATACAATGAAACTAAATACAATTAATTATCCTAAGTGATATTAATTATTGATGTATCTGAAATACAATATTCAGTTTCTTTTTTACAGCCTTGTACTTTACTTATTTTTGTAAAAATAACTAACTTACACCACTCTTCATGTGTTCATGGAATATATTAGGAATCTGTCCTTTTCACTCTGATGTAATATTTGCATTTCTTCTTGAAGCAATTTTAAAAATAGCTACTACTTCCAGCGGTAGGAAAAGAGAATATGGCGTGAGACACTGTAATAAGGAAGGTGAAGTGAGTCCCAAGAAATGCAATTACACTGAAAGTCTAGTATTTTGAAGCGCATGATGCACCTGATAGTGATTGGAAATTACACAAAACTTCCTCTAAATTACATTGAATATTTATGTGATACTTCTATTGTTAGTTTTGATGGACATTCACAGATAGTGCCACTAACTAACTAACACTGGCTCTATCGAACTCGTAGGTTCATGGCCGCGCGCACATAAGCTCTCCATTCATCTCTATCCTTAGCTAATGATTTCAAATCAAGCCCTGTGAAATCTACTTCCCTCAAATCGTGGTTAATGTTATTCTCTCACCTCATTCTTGATTAAGCGACTGGGCGTTTTCCTCGTGGTCTTCCTGCAAGAAGTTTCTATGTCTCTCTTTCATTTCCCATTCATGCCACGCGTCCTGTCCATCACAGTCAACGAGACTTGAGTTTTCTTATTATATGTGGTTTCCTATAAAGACCATGTAGCTCACTGTTATGCAGTCTCCTCCATTCGCTTGACCGTTCATCTCTCTTTGGTCCAAAAAGTTTCCTAAGAACTTCATTCTCAAATACTCGTAATATTTTCTCCTTATTTAAAGTAAGAGTCCATGTTTCTCATCCATAGAATATAACTGGAAGAATAACAGTATTTTTTAGATAAGTTTGGAAAACGAAAGTTCCTGTTATGCATGCTATTATAGTGAAAACCTCTATTTAGAACTTTCAGAAATGTCAATTCTTGTTTGAAAGATAATATAAACTGGCGTTTCTATAGCAACTGGTAGTGAATTCCATTAACTGCAAAGTTAGTATATATATATATATATATATATATATATATATATATATATATATATATATATATATATTCGTTTTCCAAACTTATCTAAAATATATATATATATATATGTACAGGGTTATTCATAATTCGTATTATAAACTTCTAGAGGTTGTAAAGGGGACTCAGCAGATAAACTTTTGATGAGGAACCCATGTCCGGAAACGTAACATTTCGATGTAAAATAAGTTTGAAGATCGAAACACAATGGGCTGATATCGTTGGTCTTGTGTTTCAGAATAAGTATTACAGACTTCTGAAAATGTGGTTCCATGTAGCGACCCTGTTGTTCGTTGCACAAAGTGTACCTGCGACGCATATTTTCATACACAAGCTCCACAAGACCTGGTGTGTGCTCAATAATTTCTGCTGCCGCGAGAATTCGTGGTGTAGTACAACCCCTAGAAGTATGTAATACTTATTCTGAAATAGAAGACACGCGGTATCAGCCCAATGTGTTTCGATCTTCAAATTTATTTTATATCAAAATGGTACGTTTCCGGACATGGGTTCCTTATCAAAACTTTATCTACTAAGTCCCCTCTACGACCCCCATTAGTTTGTAATAGGAATTATGAATCACCCTGTATGTGATGTTCTATGATGGGAGGTGTTAAAATTTCATTGGGATGCGATTTAGTAGACATTATTAGAGGGTGAAAGGCGAAAGCGAACTGACAGATATTCCAAACACCTCAGGAAAATTATTTCAGTTGATACCAGTCTTGAGTATAAACTCTTGAAATTCTACATTGAATGCTAGAGACTTCATTAGAAAACTATAGTAAAAATGTTGTCTTTGTAAAGCTGAAATTTTATTTTAACAAGTGAAGAACTTTATCGCATAAAAGTTTCAGTTTTACAGCTTCTTGTATACCCAAAGGTCAGCATGGATTGTGTTTCGCAATTTTATGGCCACTTCTTTACCAGTTGTCCGAATTGGAAAGAGAAGAAATTCGATAACATAGGAATTGCGGATTGCCACGCTCTTCTTAACAAGGGATTTTTATTTTATTTTTTCTTCTGGCGGAATAGAATTTGACGTGATCTAAACCGTCAGAGAGCAGAGCTGCTGATGTCCCTTCCATTGATGTATCCTACAGTGTCTTCCAAAAGTATGATTTGAGTTCTTTAGAAATTGAAGTCCATTGTCTTTACAAATTATATTTTTGTTCTTGAGATATAAATCAGCAATTTAAAATTTTACCTCACGGGCTAGTGGTCAGCGTTTCTGACTACAGTTCATGAGGTACTGGGTTGAATTCCCGGTCAGATCATAGGAATGTTTCCTTAAAGGGAATTATTCCTAAGGTTGCCCACGGTCTGAAAATTAGGTTAAGGTAGATTAAGAACTTCCTTGGCACTTCATTATCATTTATCACCCATCATATCATTGGGGTAACGTAACTCCACCTTCCCGGTGCCGCAATCTAAGAAATGGATTACAATTCATCTAATGCCAGGAGAGAAAGCCAGATATGTCATAAAAGACAACCTGATGGGTTTGGTAAAAAAAAAGTAATTTAATTAAATTCATATCCTGAAATGTTTGCGTACATATAAAAAATTACAAATGTATAATTGATACAAATGATCTCAGTCGCTTTCAACTATTAAATGCTGACGATTATTCTTAGGCCTTTCGAAACTCGTGTTTCATTTTCTGCTTGTGGAACGGTACCAACTTTACTGGTCAGGATTTTGTATAGTACGTTCAGGTCACTAGGTGTGTTCTCATTTAGTAACTGTACGTTCTTGTTTTTCGTGTTGAGACTTGTAAGTAAAGTTGAAGTTCCTTAGGACGGGTTACTGGCCCCAGTGGTAGGGCTGCTACCTTTTAGTCTCTGGACAGACATTAAGATACCGCATTTACTCAGTACCCTATGGAACGGTTATACCGTCGTGACTCGGTCCTCAGAGCCTCGTTTGTGTACACGTCACTACCCCTTACAACGAAGTATGGACGCTGAAATAGAAGGATATACAAAGATCTGCTGAAATGATATACCTTCGGAGGACTGCAAGATACACACTACTAGATCACAAAAAAAATGAAGACATCTTAGAAGAAATACACATGGAACCTTTAAAAAACAAAATTTCTGATTATAAGTCAAGATGGATGCAACATGTTCATCGAATGGAAGATCACAGGATACCCAAACAAATGTTAAGATATCAACCTGCAGGAAGAAGAAGACCAGGACGTCCACTCAGAATACTTCTATAAGGTGTTTCTCTTGAGGCCGAAACAGGTCAACAAATGGCCTAAATTCGTGAATGTACTACGATGATGATGATGACGTTCTTGTTTTTTTTATTATCTTGATTTTTTTCAAGGATATTGATTTTCGAGTTGTTTTTTTTTTTTTTTTGGATAATAGATAACACTTTGTCGAATGTATTAAATGGATGACTTGAATCTGTTACGTGTGTGGAAAAACTGGATTTACCCTCATTATATTTAAAATCCCCAGGATCTAGGGAAATAAGGGAAACAAGCATAACTAAATTTACTTGGTCTAGTTGCTCGTAACAAAGAAGAAGCTGAGACACATTGGGCTGTTGCACCATTGTAGATAGATACATAAACTAAATATGATGGATGAAGAATTGTAAAAAAAAAAATTAAGGGAGGTGATGGGTGAAATTTTCGACATTTTCGGTCAAATTTAGCATTTTTTGTTTTTGTTTTTTGTATTAAAGATACTATGTACCATAAAGTATAAGTTGAAGTTTGAGTGTCCTATGGCGCTTGTAAGTCTCTCTAATGACTGTAGGAGGGCGTGTATGCTACATTCTAATTTAACTGCATACAAACTTTCAAATATGCTGATGATGTAGTACTACTGGCCGATAGCGAGGAGATACTAAAGGCCAACACGCACACACTATTGAGTAATACTAAGAAATTAGGACTGGAAGTAAATATCAGTAAAACTAAATATATGGTCACACGTAGAAATTCAGTATATAATGGAAATGCACAGCTAATGAAAAATGAGGGAAATTTTGAGGAAGTGGCTGAATTCAAATACCTAGGAACAATAATCACAAATAGGAATGAGATGCACAAAGAAATTAAACATAGGTTCAATTCTGGAAATGCGTGCTATTATGCATTGCAGAGACTTTTGATGTCCCAACTCCTTTCAAAAAACGTTAAGCTGAAAATATATAAAACTATTATTCTACCAGTTATATTATATGGGTGCGAAACATGGACTCTTACTTTAAGGGAGCAAAGGAGATTACGAGTATTTGAGAATAAAGTTCTTAGGAAAATTTTTGGACCAAAGAGAGATGAGCAGACAGGTGAATGGAGAAGACTACATAACAATGAACTACATGGTCTTTATAGGAAGCCAGATATAATAAGAACAGTTAAGTCTCGTAGACTGCGATGGGCAGGACATGTTGCGCGTATGGGGAATGAAAGACGTGCATGGAAACTTCTTGTAGGAAAGCCAGAAGGAAAACGCCCAGTTGGTAGACCAAGAATGAGGTGGGAGAACAACATTAACTATGATTTGAGGGAAGTAGATTATACAGGGAATGATTGGAAAGCATTAGCTCAGGATAGGGATGTATGGAGAGCTTATGTCCGCTCGGCCATGAACCTACGGGTTCGATAGTGCCAGTGAGTAAGTAAGTAAGTACAAACTTTCAAATTGGCTTTTCCACGCTTTTATTTTCATTGCATTTCAATACATTCAAATTAAAATAGCGTTGACAAATTTAATGATAGAAGCACGAAATTTTAACTGCATGTCCCACACACTGTGGTTAATAATTCTATGCATGGAGTTTGAAACAACGTTGATAGTTTTTTTAAATAAAAAATATAATATGTGTAGTAATTTAAAAAAAAAAATAGTATGCAGAGGATGTATATATTTTTTCCTCCTTTATTGTAATGATATAGAAAAGTCAATGCATAGTGATGTTCTAAAGAAGTCAGTGGTCGTGTAGAAAAAAATTAAAAAATTGCACTAAACAATTATGGGACTATGATGATCTTGAAGAAGATATTCGGGCTGTAGGCCGTGGTCGTGAGGCTTGTAGTTCCCCGACGTTTCGCCAGAGACTGCGTCTGGCATCCTCAAGGGTTGTCTTGAGACTGGCAATTCTGTCCGCTGTCTGTCCTATTTATACGTTCACCGCGATGTGTTCGTAAGTTGTATCTGCCTTCTGATTGGTCAGCGTTAGGGACTTCCATTGCTCCAATGAGATTGCTGTTTGATGGTCTAGTCGACTGTACGTTATATGGCAGTCTCAAGACAACCCTTGAGGATGCTAGACGCAGTCTCTATGTCGAAACGTCGGGGAACTACAAGCCTCACGGCCACGGCCTACAGCCCGAAAATCTTCTTCAAGATCATCATAGCAACTCCGGCCGTGAAAGTCTATGTGAATACATAAATTATGGGGCTAATTAAAAAATTTTAATATGCAAATTTTTAAATGTATTTTCTTCATTAATTAAAAAACTTTAGTCTGAAAGTATGAAACTTCAGTATAATATTACCTATTATGGCATGAATATATGTACAAAAATTCAAGTATGTAGCTTATGAAAGTATGAAACTTCAGTATAATATTACCTATTATGGCATGAATATGTGTACAAAATTCAAGTATGTAGCTTATGAAAGTATGAAACTTCAGTATAATATTACCTATTATGGCATGAATATGTGTACAAAATATCAAGTATGTAGCTTATGAAAGTATGAAACTTCAGTATAATATTACCTATTATGGCATGAATGTGTATACAAAAATTCAAGTATATAGCTTAAAAATGTAGAAAATAGAAATTTCACACATCACCCCCCTTAATGACAACAATGCAATAGCTACATTCCTTACAATTTCTCTAATATACAGCCGATACACCATCGTGAAGATCGTGTACATGTCTGGCTTCCCAATCTTCTTTCTTGTGTTAAAAATGCGAATTTAGAATTAATTGTCAGCGAGGAGGGGAGAGGAGAAGGGATTTACAAGGATTTAGAATTGTGTTGGTTTAACAGTCTCACGCACAAACATGGCGGTTTAACACAATTTGCTTGCGACAGGCATTCTGGGTAATTTCTCGAGTACACATGCACCTGATCAGCAGTTAATCAAGGTGTTTGCAGTTCAGCCTACAAATGATCCAGGCTGAATTTTCATTAGATTAACAATGCAATATCCTTGCAATATTTAAATAAAGTCCGCTACGCTAGCAGGGTTAATGTTCTTTTACGTGCCGCAAATATATGACACTCGATCCACGGGTTTATTTCCTCACCGAACGACGCCTAAATCCAAGTCAGATTCGGCCAGGGTCCATGGAATTATGACAGCGTAAAAATACTGAGAATCCTTCGAAGGGAACTAAAACCGTTGGGTGCAAGTTATATATTTACTTAAGTGAAGAAAAGACGCCTCAGTGTAAAATTTTTCGATCCTTTCACCTCAAGGTTTGAAATCCGACGTTTGGCGAAACATGGATTCTTACTTTAAGGGAGGAGAATAGATTTCGATTACACTGGTCAACGTGATTTTTGTCTCATGAGTACCAATAGTTGTACTTAATGCTGTTTCTTTATCGTGTTTTCAAATATGTATTCGGAATTTCTCCATCACCCACAGTTTTTTTATTTCTATTTCAATTAATGGATTTAAATTATTATTTTTTTAATACACGTTTTTTCGTCTATTTATTATCTTGGCTCAGTGAGCGATGAGCACGGGGAACACTTTCATTAGGAGATTTCAGCTATGGAAAAGAGATATCAAGGCAAATGGAATCCTAATATGCTGACCGATTATTGTTGGAGTAGGGATGCTCCACAGGCGAAATATGGCAGAAAATCATCATTTCTTACTTTCTAGGTGAGTCGAATGTTTGAATATTGTGTAATTACGAATGTAGAATATATTAAAGTGTTTGAAATTATGAATGCCTGTCTCTCGGAAACCTTGCGTGATGGAGAAAAACCGATATCATATTTGAATTCAGGGAAAAAAAAACTATGAAAATCACGTATTTTTCTTTCTGAGACAAAAAAGTTTATTTTTGTTGCTCAGTGTAATTTGAGAATAAAGTTCTTAGGAAAATGTTAGTACCAAAGAGAGATGAACAGACAGGTGAATGGAGAAAACACATAACAGTGAGCTACATAATCTTTATAGGAAGCCAGATATAATACGTACAGTTAAGTCTCGTGGACTGTGATGGGCAGGGCATGTGGCACGAATGGGAAATAAAAAAAGGGCGTGGAAGTTCGATGTAGGCAAACCAGAAGGAAAACACTCAGTTGCTGGATCAAGATTGAAGTGGGAGAATAAACGATTTGAGGGTTGTAGAATATACAGGCAATTGCGACTCCTCGGCACAAGCGGTTAGACGCTCGCTCGCCTCTCACCGCTGGGGTCCTGCGATCGAGTCTCGGTCACTCCATTTGGGTTTCATGGTGGATGAAACGGAGTTTGGCCAGGTTTTTCTAGGGGTTTCTCCCGTTTATCCCTGGCACAATTTAATTCCACTATTTTTCCATACTCATCTCATCCATTGTGTTTCATTTCGTTCATCTGCCCCTGTGATTGTGCGTCAGGCGTCGTCGGCTGGCACTCTTGTCATTCACAGACCTCTCTATGTAAGGGGCTTCATCTTATCTCATTCCTCGACCTGACCCTCAGTTGGATGCGAGTTGAGGACATTATTATTATTATTATTATTATTATTATTATTATTATTATTATTATTATTATATTAGCGTAGTGGTTAAGGCACTGCGCTACAAGCCGGAAGGTCGAGGGTTCAATTCCCTCCGTTGGTCAGGATTGTTAAACTGACCCCAACCTTTTCTGGCGGCTCAATGCCCTGGGGTCGACTCAGCCTCTAACAGAAATGAGTACCAGATGCTTGTTCTGGGGGTAAAGGCGGCCGTCACGCAGGGCTGACATCAAGTGCCGATTGTCCAGAAAAAGTGGGAGCCTTAACCTCCCACTACCCCAAGGGCATCCTGAGAGCCTGTAGTGGGAATACTTTACTTTTATATTATTATTATTATTATTATTATTATTATTATTATTATTATTATTATTATTATTATTATTATTATTATTATTATTGTTATTATTATTATTATTGAATATGCAGGAAATTATTGGAAAACATCTCAGGGTATGGATGTATGGAGAGCTTATGTTCGCGCGTGCATGAACATCCGAATTCGAAAATGTTAATGGATTTTATAAGTATTGAGTTTTAATTACTAATGGAATTAATACCTTTTCTATCAAAAGAAAGTTAATACTTTTGCATTTACATTGCGTATGGGCCCGCTTGGCCATGCGTGCATTACTTTTTCCATAAATCGGAAATAAAAGTAAACATAAGAATATATAAACAAATATATACATAATTAATTTGGCTTTGGTTGATGAAAATCCATATTTATTTTATTTAATTGAAATACATGGCCACATACCTACATAAAATGTAAAAAAATTAATCAGTATATATATATATAATTATATATGGGAGCACGCCGTAGCTTAGTGGTTAAGGCACTGTGCTACAAGTCGGAAGGTCGAGGGTTCAAGTCCCGGCGGGGTCAGGATTTTTAAACTGACCAAAACCTTCTGGCGGGACTATGGCCCTGGGGTCGACTCAGCCTCTAACGGAAATGAGTAAAGGGTAAAGGCGGCCGTCACCAGGGCTGACAACCCGGCTGACATCAAGTGCCGATTGTCTAGAAAAAGTGGGAGCCTTAACCTGCTACTACCCCAAGGACCTCCCGAGGCCTGTAGTGGGATTACTTTACTTTATATATATATATATATATATATATATATATATATAGTCCACTGCTATGGTCTCGAGGTAGCGTGCTGCCTTGTCACGCAGCGGGCCCGGGTTCTATCCCCGGTCGGGACAAGCTTCCTGGGTGAGGTTTTTTCGGGGTTTTTCCTCACCTGTAAGACAAATGTCAGGAAGCTTAAGACCCAACGGTCCTCGAAAATCATCCGGCCATCATCATCATCCTTATCATTATCATCACCATCCTTCACCGCTGTGGAAAGCAACGGGAAGCTACCACACCTATAATTGCCTAGTAAAGCTGCAAAGCATAGCATAAAAATGCTATGATTGCAGTGAAAGACCTTTTATTATGGATATATATATATATATATATATACATATATAAGAAAAGTGAATGCTTGAATTGGATTCGCCTGGTGGTGTAATGGATATCACACTGAGGTACAGACTCAGAGATCCGGGTTCGAATCCCGTCCAGGCATTTATTTTTCTTATCATAAAGGTAAAGTGATCCCACAACAGGCCTCAGGAGGCCCTTGGGGTAGTAGGAGGTTAAGGCTCCCACTATTTCTAGACAATCGGCACTTTATGTCAGCCGGGTTGTCAGCCCTGCGTGACGGCCGCCTTTACCCCAGAACAAGCGTCTGGTACTCATTTCAATTAGAGGCTGAGTCGACCCCAGGGCCATAGTGCCGCCAGAGGGTTTGGGTCAGTTTAAAAATCCTGACCCCAACGGGACTTGAACCCTCGACCCATACCATATATATATATAGTCAACACTACACACAAAATAATACACATCTACATTCATACATGAAAATACCATGTGTATAATATAAAAAAAGTAAAAGGCGAAAGATTTATGCGGTTTGAAAGGAAACCAGTGTATATTTTGTATAAAAAAAGTGAAATTTTGTGTATCAATAATTAGAAGGAATTGTTACAAAACAAATTTAAAAAAGAGAGAGAAAAAACACACATGCGCGCTCATGTCCCCCCTCCCCTGCTGACATCATATGCACTATCAGGCTATTTAGCTTATTAAGTCTATGTTAATAAGTTAGTCATAATGAAACCATAATCAGAATTTTAAACTGTGAGAAAATCCCTCGACCCCAGTCGCATTCGAAGCCTGCAACCTCGAAACCAGAGGCAAATATGGTAACAACTAGTCACCAGATCGACAATGTAATGAACGACTGCTGCTTTTTGAAAATAGTAAAAGTTATCGAGTTGTGTTTCCTGTTGGAAAAAGACAATAGGATGGGAGGTGGGCAGGTTAGGATGCTCGCCCCGCCCGCTTTCAAATGGTAATGCCTCCACTCTACACTTTTTAATTGAGACATCATGTCAGCTCTTCAGTACATGACGTCATTTCCGCTGGTGGAGAGCACTCGAGCCGTTGTGCAATACATCCCCCTCTCATAGGGGTGCTGAGCATTCCACAGTACTCCAACCCCATCCTTCAAATTTCTAAATCTTGAATATCTCGCACATATGAACTCTCATGCATTCTACATAATAGGGCACAATGATTGATAATTAACTAAAACCACATAGATAGATAGATAGATAGATAGATAGATAGATAGATAGATACAGTAAAACTTGTTCAAAGCGGAATCACATAGGACCATTTTTTTTTCACATTAGACAACATTCCGCATTATAAAAAGTATTAACCAATCTTAGATAATAATAATAATAATAATAATAATAATAATAATAATAATAATAATTGGGGGCACGCCGTAGCGTAGTGGTTAAGGCACTGAGCTACAAGCCGGAGGGTCGAGGGTTCAAGTCCCGTTGGGGTCAGGATTTTTAAACTGACCCAAACCCTCTGGCGGCACTATGGCCCTGGGGTCGACTCAGCCTCTAACGGAAATGAGTACCAGACGCTTGTTCTGGGGGTAAAGGCGGCCGTCACGCAGGGCTGACAACCCGGCTGACATAAAGTGCCGATTGTCTAGAAAAAGTGGGAGCCTTAACCTCCTACTACCCCAAGGGCCTCCGGGTCTGTTGTGGGATCACTTTACTTTATAATAATAATAATAATAATAATAATAATAATAATAATAATAATAATAATAATAATAATAATAGCTTTATTTTACCTGGCAGAGTTAAGACCTTAAGGCCTTGTCTACCACTCGGCCAACCGGAACCTTTATAGATATTATAATAATTACACATATATTATAGGAACCAGGTTTTTAATAAAATACAAAAAAAAATAGTCTTACATCTAAATTACAATATATATATATATATAAACGATTACAAGTTATGAATACAATACAATTAATATTTATAATGTATTTTGATTTACTCTAAATTTAACGAATTAAATATATAATATGTACAAGATATATAAAAAAACGAG
Organism: Diploptera punctata; assembly: GCA_030220185.1. Taxonomy (NCBI): domain Eukaryota; kingdom Metazoa; phylum Arthropoda; class Insecta; order Blattodea; family Blaberidae; genus Diploptera; species Diploptera punctata. The sequence continues at coordinate 595,678 of JASPKZ010010245.1, forward strand.
GAAAAGATTAATGACATATTATAAAATTAAATAAATAGAGAAAAATTAATTATTAGACAACAGGTAACTGTATAAGCGTGACTTAAAGGCGCCAAGTGTGCGGAGCATCGTGTATGTCCTTTTATGTACCTTGGATTAATTGTAGTTCCGCTGCCGTTGGAAAGTGAAGTATAGATTGTACTAGCGACTTCGATGACAACGCGCAAGAAAACAGTCCCGTTTCGTCAGCGTTAAAAATGTCTCTTAGGCGCGTATCCTGAAATTAAAGTATGCAGCTTCGGTTTCCAGTCACTAACTATACTTTCATCCACATCCTTTGATTCCCTGCAAATTTCATTCCTCACTACATTGTGTCGTCTTTTAAAACTGTCCACAACCAACCTGAAGATGCCTTGAAATCGTTATTCCCTAGGGATATAGCAACAGCTAGAGCTTGACTTTCAGTTTATCGTTTTTTGAAAGGAGTTGGGACGTCAAGAGTCTCTGTAATACATAATAACACGCATTTCCAGAATTGAGCCTATGTTTAATTTATTTGTGCATCTCATTCCAACATGGCCATGCTCTCTTTAAAAAAATCCTACCCTTCGTTACAAATCTATTTAACAACTGAAGCTAATAAAGGTATTTTCTCATTTTTCTGCACATTGAATTATGTCATTTACGGGATTTGAACCGATGCCCTTTAATTAGCACAGTGTTTACTGTGTAAACAATGAGCATTCGAGTAATTGATTACATTACATAATACATACATAGCCTACACGTAGGTAGCTTTGTGATTACATACGTGATTCGATGGTTTCAACTAACTCATAATAACATTAATTAAAATTAATTGAATATTCTTGTTTAAAAAATGCTTTAAGTATCAACTCATTTTTAAGTACATTTCATAAAAAAAAATTATCTATTCTATCTGCTCTGCGAGGTATGACGTTAAAAAATTATATCCATAGATAATTTATATGATTTTATAATTAAGCATGCAACAAGGGAAGTAAGATATAACAATGAACTACACGGTCTTTATAGGAAGCCAGATATGATACGAACAGTTAAGTCTCGTAGACTGCGTTGGGCAGGACATGTTGCACGTATGGGGAATGAAAGACTTGCATGGAAGCTTCTTATAGGAAAGCCAGAGGGAAAACGCCCAGTTGGTAGACCAAGAATGAGGTGGGGAAATAACATTAACTATGATTTGAGGGAATTGGATTATACAGGGAATGTTTGGGAAGCATTACCTCAGGTTAGGGCCATGAACCTACGGGTTCGAGTACAGCAATAATTATAGTAGCGGATGTAAAATATGCTCGAGTATCCACATCTATCCCTACTGTAATATAAACTAACTAAAGTTCCCCCTACTGCACTAACAGAAATCAAAACAAAGTTTATTTTACAACCAGTTTTCATCAATAAATTATACACCCGAAGTAATCCATACTCTAGTGCCAGTGAGTAAATAAGTAAGTAAGTACAAGGGAAGTAAGTAGTACAACACTATACACTCTCAACCCAGGAAGTTACTACAGACCTTATAGGCTACTCCAGTGTCCCCCTACCTACAGAGGGTAGTTGTTGCCAAACTGATAATAACGGTATTTGTTTGTTTAGGGAGGGTTGAGCGGCAAAGTCAGCAGTACTTTTTCCAAATCTATGTACTATACATTTTAAAAAAACATAGTTTTACTTTTACGGCATGCAAACTAGTTTTGTAGTAAATACGAGAGTAGACACTTTCACACAGGATAGTACAGATCCGCAAGAGCTCAGTGACAAGTGGTAACTGTTTTTTTTTTCTTTAAGAGGGGGTGCTTTGGACGGCTACAACTTACAACTATACATACATAAGGGCTTTATTAGATTAAAATTAAGATATTAGTCATTCAAAATATCTCTGCAGGCGGAAGAATTACGAAACTCTGTTTGTTGCTACACGTGACGTCATATAAGGCAGTGTATATTGTCAGCGTCCCACGTCCCATTCCCTTCTGCACTCTAGATAGCAGTGTCACGTGTTCTATTCCTGCATAAACACGACTGCAGTGCCCTCCGTCAACAACTGCACTTACTCCTTGAACGGGTAATACATACAATGTTATTTACAAATATGGGTCGCACGGGCAGTAAGCCGTACGTGCTGTTGATAGTCCGTTACAATAAAGTAATGTCTGGTAATGATATACTTAAAACAAAAAAGAAAACACAATAATATTACAATTAGATAACAATACAATTACATTATACATTAACTTAGTTATGTAGAATTATTAAAAAGTAATGGTATTGCAATTTGTTAACATATTTATTTATTCCTGAATAAGTGATGTTCTTATTTTCCGCGTTTTGTCCAGAAATCTACCCATGTTTATGCAATTTTCTGGGCTTACCAATAACTCGTAGCATTCCAATCGTTCACGATTTGAATTTAGAAATCTTTCCGGTAATAACTGACGCCTCCAATATTCCAAATCGTTACATTTTCCTAATATATGTATCTCGTCTTCAAAGCTCCCGCACATTGGACATATTCTCATATCGTGATCGTCGCTATTTTTTTTAAATTTCCATGCCCCTAACCTGAAACAAGCAAGCCCTGATCTCTCTTTAAATCCTAGATTGAGTACATATGATTCTTTTCCACAAACTTGTTTTAGGTCTCTTTGTAAAAACAGTGATCGTTTTCCCGCACATTCGGCCAAAATATTTTGTCGGTTTATATCTATGTGCCGCTCAAAGAGTAGGGTGCGTGTAGGCAAACAGTTTTCAGACACTTTTGAAATCCAGAATGGGTTGAAGCAAGGAGATGCACTGTCTCCTCTACTATTTAATTTTGTACTAGAGCATGCCATTAAATCTTTAGAGAATGAGGAAGGCTTACAACTGAATGGTATTAATAAGCTGTTAGTTTATCCTGATGATGTAGTACTACTGGCCGATAGCGAGGCGATACTAAAGGCCAACACGCACACACTATTGAGTAACACTAAGAAATTGGGACTGGAAGTAAATATCAGTAAAACTAAATATATGGTCACACTTAGAAATTCAGTATATAATGGAAATGGACAGCTAATGGCAAATGAGGGACATTTTGAGGAATTGGCTGAATTCAAATACCTAGGTACAATAATCACAAATAGGAATGAGATGCACAAAGAAATTAAACATAGGCTCAATTCTGGAAATGCATGCTATTATGCATTGCAGAGACTTTTGATGTCCCAACTCCTTTCAAAAAACGTTAAGCTGAAAATATATAAAACTATTATTCTACCAGTTATATTATATGGATGTGAAACATGGACTCTTACTTTAAGGGAGGAAAGGAAATTACGAGTATTTGAGAATAAAGTTCTTAGGAAAGTTTTTGGACCAAAGAGAGATGAGCAGACAGGTGAATGGAGAAGACTACATAACAATGAACTACATGGTCTTTATAGGAAGCCAGATATAATAAGAACAGTTAAGTCTCGTAGACTGCGATGGGCTGGACATGTTGCGCGTATGGGGAATGAAAGACGTGCATGGAAACTTCTTGTAGGAAAGCCAGAAGGAAAACGCCCAGTTGGTAGACCAAGAATGAGGTGGGAGAACAACATTAACTATGATTTGAGGGAAGTAGATTATACAGGGAATGATTGGAAAGCATTAGCTCGGGATAGGGATGTATGGAGAGCTTATGTCCGCGCGGCCATGAACCTACGGGTTCGATAGTGCCAGTGAGTAAGTAAGTAAGTATATCTATGTGCCGCCTTCTTATTTTTCTCCACACATTCTTGCGATTTTCAGTCCCTTTTTCCCATACCCAACCCATCCCAATCTTTTGGAGTTCTCTCCTAACCTCGTCTGCTCAGAATTTCATAATTGGGTTTCTATGTACCTGCTGTATTGCAATCTTCAGTTTTATATAAGGATTTCTCTCAAGAAAATACTGTTAAAATGGCATCCCAGCTCCTCATTCCAAACACACAGTAACTTCCTGGGTTGAGTCTGAGTGCAGTCGAGGACGTGTTTGAGAGCTAGCAAATAAGTTCGAGACTAGTAATGCACTTACTTCCCGAATTGCGTATATAATTTTTTTCACGCCTATACCAATAATTAATTGCGTTTAATTTTTATATTTCATGTGAATTTATATCTTGGTTTGAAGAGTTCAATTGTTTGATAGTAAGGGAATGTTGATAAAACAACTGCAATTGTTTATTGTTGTCTGAATTAGTGGCAGACATTTTAAAAACAATTAGACTGCATATTACTTATATTATCATCATCATCATCAGCAGCAGCATCAAGGATTAGACCTGCTGATCTGTT